>OY856411.1:762237765-762750265 GCA_963693085.1 Alisma plantago-aquatica
GATTAAATCTTAGGTCCCCGTGGTTCTACCCTAACAACCCTAAATTTAACCTTAGCATCTAAAAAGTTATTTGGTACAACTCTCTCCAACTTAAGGGAGACAAAAGGGTAGGTCCACTAAACCTTAAGCACAAGCCACATCTACCTATATATTATTCCATTGACAAATCTAGGGTTTGATCTTACTGCTTCAATCTAATGTTTAGGGGGTTTCTCTACCATACTTTATACATCTCTCCATTGTGACTTAGATCAGATGAACAAGGATGAAATCCATTAAAGTTTCTTTGTACATATAATAATATAATGGAAAGTAATTTATGGAAATGAATTTATTCTACATAAAACAAAAATATGGATAAAACCCATAGAAGTCACAATTATCCATATATGATCTCCTTATTGACTACTTTTTCGTTATCATATAGAATTCCACCCTAAAGTCAAATCTTTACATCTTAAGAGATATGTCAACACTAACCTATATTATAAGGTATGAGCTTATGTCCCCCCCTCACATTAGGGTTTACTCACCAAGATTCTTATGCATGCTCCTTAATAATCTAAACCTTTCTTCCATCATTTCATAGTCATCTTAGGTATATTCTATGGTAAATATCTCACTTAGAGGGTGACTATGTAAGGTAAGACTCCTACTTAGGGGGACAACTAAAATAGTAAGAACTTGACTTCCATGGATCATATTGCATTTTGATCCTACAAATAGATGTGAAAACTATACTAATGGCTCATATTGAATTTTGAACTCACATTTTTAGTGAATTTGATCCCAAAGATCCATCCTTGACTATACTCATGGATACTTATCCTTATAAGAGGTATTATATGTGTCTCGATATGTTTTTAAAGTTTCAATTATTTGTCATTCGTGATTTAGTGAGGAGGTAGGATTATTTGACTGTATGATAACATCTAGTAAATTCAACACAACCTGCTTATATATCAATGATGTGCTTACCTTCAACAAGGCTCAAATCATTGAGCAATTTGATTCTTTCTTCAAAACTCTTTTCAGCCATCCTATTATATGCTTTTAATGTTTCTATTAGTTGTTGGTGGTGATTTAGTGAGAAGTTAGGATTATTTGAATATATGATAGCATCTAGTAAAATCAACACAACCTGCTTATATATGAATGATGTGTTTACCTTCAACAAGGCTCAAAGGATTGAACAAATTAACTCTTTTTTTCAAAACTCTTTTCAACCATCCTATTCCCTACTATAAATAAGAACACCACAACCATCATTGAAGAATTCTCAGAGCATGAAATTAAAAGGGACATGGAAAACCTAGGAGCTATACGTCACTGAGACTTGATGGATTCAGCATGAACTTCTATAACAACCACTGGAATAACATTAAGCATACATACACAAACTATTCAACAACATATATAACCATGATGACATCACTTACCAAATGGATACAATCAAACAAACTTATATTGCTTTGATTAAAAAACTAGAAAACCCATCATGTGACAAAGTATTTTTGGAACAATTATGGTCTATTACAAAATTACTCTCAGATGACTTGATTTTCTCACTCCAAATATTTTCCATGATCCCATGACTCTATGATGTCCACTATAGTGTAAACCCACTTTTTGAATCAAGCTAATACATCTATGTTCATAAAACTTAGTTTGATTAATGTCAACATCACCTTGTTTTGAAACTTGGCAAAGTTGGTCTACTATGTAAGATGGAACTTGGGTTCCAAATTTGAGATCCATCTTAGTTTTTATGACTTATTATGAATTTTCTAAGGATGTTCCTTAAAACTAATAAAAGCATACCTTGCTAGGACTAGCCCATTTAACCCGAGAAAGTCGTGTGGCCTGCCAGCCCTGATGCCTCCCTTGAACAAGGGATTTCTTCCCCAACTATGCTTGTGAATTGGGTTTTCAAACCCTTAACCATGCGTTCCCACTCCCTAACCTAGTGGCTATTGGATGTTGATCCAACTACATTGGGACCATCTTCAATCTTGTGCCTAGAGCTATAAAAATTGGTCAAAATCCACTGGCACCCATGGGTCAACCCATTTAAATCAAGTTTGGTTTATGAGATTTACCACCCATTGAAAATTGTCTAGACCCAGACTCACCTATTTAGTTATCGTCTTTCACGGGTGGCACATGAGTGACCCTAATAACCAAATTAATAATATAAAAATAAGTATAATGATCGACTACTATTTAAAATAAATATGATGATCTACTACTGCCCATTAATTGTTAAGGGGTTCCAATGCAAACTTGAACTTGCATAACAAGACTTGATATCTGAGAGAGAGATATATTTGGGAAAAACAAATCCATTTCTACTACATTATCTAATTATTCTATCAAACTTAGCATGGATTTGTAGTATAATTTACTAACTCTAGTTTGTTGATCAAAACCATACATTAGAGAATCTTAATTATACATTAGAGAACTTTACCCCAAATAAAGGTATGTGGTTGAATGGTTGTGAAAATCGAACAACATTTATTTTTCTTTGATAGTGATAACGTACAGTATTTGGTTGTTTTTGTGCTAGATTTCATGTAAAAATACCAGAGTATGATCTTTTACCATTAAAATAGCAACTTGCCAAATATTTTATTATGGAACACATATTATATTGGCACATGTAGATAACCCACAACCTACTGGGCCGGATTTATATTTGTCTTTGTTCAACCCATTTAGAATTGTGTCTTTTTGACTCTCACTTGCAATACTGAAACCCACAATGACCCAACCCACCCACCTGTTTGACAAGTCTACTTGTAACCAGGAGCGAAAGTTCCCAGCAAACCTGGTTAGCTCTAGATAAAACACAAGAATGTAATAGCCCCCCACATGCCCCAGTTTTCATCCTTATCTCTCACCTCAACTTGTAGATTCTTCTATACGTCTCTTTTGCTCAAAATCATATCTTGTAGGCCATAAAAACATGCCAAAAATCTTGCCTCAAACCTACATCTTACAAGCCTAGTCCTATTTAAACCCCCACTTGATTTGTTGTGACCCCACAATCATCATCGACACCATGATCCTCCCTATATTTCCCTCTCATTCTTCTCCCTCTTTTGCACAGACACAACAACTCTGTGGTGCCACCATATATCGTGCGGGCATGTGTGGGCATGGCAAGTCACCGTGATTGCTAAATCATAGTCAGAGTCCGATCGAGACTAGCAGATAAACGACATTGATATCACATGCCCCTACCCCCTCTTTTCACGTTGCACACTTTCCTGGAGGCCATCTCTCTCTCAATCGTGGATATTCCATGCTAGTAAAAGGTTGTCATGTGATTCAACATCCAACCCTTTTTCATTTTTGGTAATTTCCTCTCCCTCTCCACTAAAAATCCAATGACTTGCTCTAAACTTATAAATATCATATGGTTGACTCCTATATCAAAAAAATCGTGACCCAATAGTATATTTTTATAAAAAAAATCAAGAACTCATTTAAGAACGTTTTTAAACCCTGATTCTACATTATTTTCCTTTTGTATCCATAAAACTCAATCTCTTGAAATATAAAAATTATCATATGACCTGATTATGATGATTAATCTCTAAAACCCTAAATCTTTAACTATGATGTTTACCTTTTGAGACTCTAAACCATGTTGACATGACATGACTAATGATGGGACTAAATCTTAATTTTGTTGACTATTTCATCATTAATCTAAAAAATTATGATTTATGCACATAAAGGTTAAGATGGATCTTGGTGAAGGATTCTGACCCTATTTTTTGATATCTTTGTTTATGATGGTATCAAATCTTATGGTTATGAAAACCTTGATAATGACCCTTGGACTCCACTATGGGAAAGTTTACTCCTTTACGGTGATTTAGGGATTAAGTGCACATTATGGATTAGGTGTGGATCATCATTCAACTTTGATATTGATGATTTTGGAACATGATGTTGGACTTCAAAACTTAATAATATGAAATTGTGGTTATTGATGAGATACCATGCCTAAGAACAATTATGAGACTTATGAAACCCTAATATGGTTCTTGTGACCCCTACATATTGATGACTAGAACATTAAGATATGTATATCAATTTTATGCCAGGATTTGATTCAAATCTATTTTTGACTCCCAATGATATTATTACTCCAAACTTCATGAAGGTATGCTATCCTCCTTGACTTATATATGGTAATGATTGCTTGAATAGTAATATCTAATCCATTTTTCTAGTCATACAATGGTATTTATTTGAACTATGTGACTTCCTATGATACAATGTTCTATTTTTCAACAATAAGTATATTTTAAAAACTTTGAACATAAAATAAACCAAAATCCAATATACATTTATATTGAACTTGGACATGCAAAAAGACCCTCACCATTGAGTGTAGCTAGGGCTTAGTGCATGCGTACAAACAAGCCCTCACCTTTAGGTGTTGAAAGAGCCTAATGTACACAAACACAAAAAGATACACACCTATGAGTGTTGTACATGGATCTAATGTGGAGGTAACACCTTTAGGTGTAGATAAGGTTCAATACTTATATCCTTGAACCTAGGCAGAAATAATGACCACAAAATGTATAGTTAAAATGAGATAAATTTCATGGTGTTTTCTTAAAAGAATTTAATTGAGTTAAAGTTTATTCTTTGTATCTGTTAGGAAATCATGATGACACATAAACAAATAACTAAGACCTACTTCCACACTTGACTACTCTGATAAAAGGATAAGTTCACAAAAATCACCATGTTGGTTAGTTCATACAAGTATTTTATGTTCCAGTCATTTTATTTAATTTTCCATGTTTGTTGTGTGTGTGACTATGGGCCGCTCAGAGAGGGGCACTTCAGTCCATACACTAATGTCTAGGCATTGGTATTGGTATTAGGGTAAAAATAGTTTTGTGACACATCTATAGGCAGCACTTCAGACCCATTAGTTTGATTATTACATCCTATGAAATAATTGCTAAAACTCTCATCACTTGTTTCAACAAGTTTATTACAAGATATAACAAGACTCCAACAAAATGCTTTTCTCAAAGGTCATAGTATACAAGATGCATACAATATGGTCAATGAGACTGTAACGACCCCGCCTCCCAGTAACCCCCAATTAAGGGAGACCAAGAGGTTAGAGCTGTTATCCCAATTTCCAGATCAAAGATTTGACAAATAATCAATAATAATTATCAAATTCTACTAACTAAAATGAAAAGCTGTAATCAAATTTAACTTTTCATACCTTTTTCAAAAACTTGGACATCTACTTCTATCCACATGGAGTCTATTCTAACTAATCCTCCTTTGAACTTTAATTCATATTTAATTCCACATATGCCACTTTACTGTTTGTTCTTTTCACTTGTACCTAAAATGCTGACAAACAAAACGTCGGTCAGCATAAAGCTGGTATGTGGGGGAAATAATAATCGTGCAACTATGATAACAACATATTGCAACCAATTATGATTTTAAACAAACAACTTTACATTTTTCGCATAACTGCTCAATCCTTACATACCCTAGCCTATGCGTTGTCCCTACAGTGGCCTGGATGCTACCTTCCTTATGGTAGATCCCCATTAAACCCCTCATGATCCCACCTAATAGGTGAATCAGTTTCTAGGATTGAGTTACATGGCACTACCCGTAGGTAGCCCACTCCTTAACTCATGGTGTGCTAAAGAGTCTCATGGCACTACACGTGGGTAGCCCAATTTCTAACTCATGATAGCCTAGACCTTGCTCTAGGTTACCCTTTTTAGCCTTTGCAAAGCCATAGAGGAGGACCAGGATCTGAGCCACTGGGCACATATCTTATGTGATAGTCATATCCACATTATAGTTTGCATGAATTAAATTCATCCAACAGTTTAATTCGAGTCATCGAGGAAAACTTCAGAAAACCTCAAAAAACTAATTCGAGATATTTATAAGCATAAATACATACCTGTGATTGCAAATATGAAATAGAATAATCCATGCAAGTAAGAAATCCAAGCAAGCAAGCACACATAACAACATCCTGAAATAATCATGCAATTCCCTTTTATTACTCATGTCATCAAGATCTATTAAACCTAGCTCGCTTCCTAGGGTTTCTAGTCCACTTTTAGGGTTTCCATTCATCTTTTACTATTTTAAACCCTAATTATCTCATCCATTCTTCTCGCAAGATATTAAGGTTACCTTTAACAACATATAACCCTAATATCAGAAAAGGCATAATTAACCATCAATTAAGCCCATTAAGCCTCTTTTACATCAAAGCTACTGTTTTTATCCTTTTAATCCATGACAAGATCATTATGCTTATTTATCATCATTTCATAGTTCATTGTGGTCTAATTCACAAATGAACTCTATTTGTCATTAAGCCTACCTTTATCCATTAGAAAACCCTAATTACTTCATTACGGGTATTTATCCAGAATTAGGAACTTTATACTCGAAAAAGCTTAGAATCCTAATATCTTAGCTTTATTCACGATTTTGAATAATTAAAACCATTATGAGTCACATTTACTAATATTAGGGTTTCAAGGCCCATTAAAGCATATTTATGCACATGAAACTCTAAGTTAACCAATTACGTGCAAAGTTCATTCTTTTTTATCTTAATGTATCTTTTCATGATTAACAGGCTAATATCAACTATAATCATCCATTAAACCCTACTAATTTCATTAATCATCGCAAAATACAGTTTTCTTAATCTTTAATTCATTACAATTGATAAATTACACTACTTTTTGAATAACAATAGGAATTAGCCCTCAAATATATTTTTATTGAATTCCTCTCATTTTTTGAGCAAAATTCATATATTACGCGTATCCATCCGAGCTACGGTTACTTAGATATGAATTATGCAAAATTAACTTACTTTGGCCAATCAGAGCGCACCAAGTGTCCTGCTCCATGCAACGTTGCTTTGCAGCTAGAAAACATTTCGAAAAGACCCTTTCGCCTTTGGTTAAGTTGGCCGGCTCTTCAGTCCGCGGAGGGCAAAACTGTCCAACGCATCTCTACTCTTCTTCAACCTCAAGCAGGTTGATTGCAGCCACCCTAGCCGCCAATCTGCAGCCTTGGTGCGGCTCCTGCTCCCCGTTCTGGACCCAACCTTCACCAGAAAAGCAACCCCTACCTCCGTCGCCCTCATGCGCACACAGGGCGCCAACAACCCGCGGCCAATATGGCCGGTTTCTCATTCGTTAGGCCAAGCATCTGCATCCGTCACTGTAGCCTGGTGGTTTCTGTTGTGCATGCTCCAGGGCACGGCCTTGATGGCTATGATGCTCCTTGGCTTCGTGGTACACCAAGCTACCATCAAAACCCTCTGGTGGCTCCTTGTTGCTTCCTGGTCACTCTACTCTCACATGCTTAGGGTTTGCATGAACAAGAAGAAGGAGAAGAAGAAAAAGAGATGAATGGCTGCGTGAAACTTTCTTTGGCCCTAGCCAGGGGCTTTATCCTTTTATAGAGGAGGAGAGAAACATCCTAGGATACTTGCCCACAAAGACAACAAGGCCCCTTCTCAAAGGAAACCTTCTTTCCTTTAAACAAGTATAAGACTTCTCCTTTAAATAATTCCTTGATTTTCCATGATCTTTGACTATTAAGGAATTCGAAATTATTCCTTTTATTTTCTTATTCTTGGTTTTTAATTCATTGGCCATGAAAATTATATTTTCTTTTTGATAGAAAATACCTTCTTTCTAATAAAACCACAAAATCCCTTAATTATGTATCATTTTATCCTCTTAGTTTGCATTATTGGTATTTTCTCTTTCCTCTTTCTTCATTGGGGCTCCTTGGATCCCAAGAAACTCTAATATTTCGAAATTCCTTTATAAGGATACTTATTATCCTTCTAGATGCATCTATATTCATTATTTCTCATTATCTTGTTTATTTCTTATTAAAATATCTCTTTTTGAGGATTTCTCTTTATCTTTCTTTTTATTTTCCTCATTGGCATTCCATTTAACCTTAGGAATCCTTTGGATATGAAAATCCACCAAGGATAACTTAATTATGCCTCCTCCCACTTATTTTCCACATTTTATCATTGTTTTCAATTTCTTTCTTAATAAAGAAATACTTAATTGATCTTTTCTTTTATTTTTGCATAATCTTTGCAACTTTGGACTCCTTGGGACCCAAGGAACCCAAAAGGCATGAAATCCTCCTTTGTATTAAATTCTTTTGCCTTGTAGAGGTTTCTACATTTTTCTTTTCTCCATTTCTTATTTATAATGGAGTTTCTTTTGTATTTTCCTTGTTATTGGGCCCAATAGCCAATAAAGCCCACAAAACAACCAACAAGGCTATTTTAAACAAAATCCATTTATTCAAAACAAATTATATCATTATTTGTTCAAATATCTTTAATATGAGAAATTACATTTCTCACCAATTGAACCCAAAAGTTGGGGTTGTAACATCCTTCCCCTCTTATAGGAATTTTGCCCTCAAAATTCCATCAAGCAAACAAACAATTTAGGATAAGACTTTTCCATGTCCATCATTGCCCCCTATGTTGCTTTACCTTATCCATGACGCTTCCAAAGAACCTTTATCATCACATATTCTTTTCTCTGAGTTCTTTCACCTTGGCATCTATAAACCTCACAGGTGACTCAGGTCATTTCAGCCTCCCTTGGGGCTCACTAGGTTCATTGCTCCATACATGGTCCAGGTACCTCACATAGCTACTCTAAATTGGACACATGGAACTCATCACACATCACATTATCCTGAGGGGTAAGGGCAACTTAACCTTCTCCACCAAACCATGTCAAAAGAACCCATGCATCGGGGACTCAACTCTCTTAGCTATAACTTAGAGGGGTCGGATTTTCATGTCACATATTCCCCCACAGTGAACTTGCATGTCAGTATACTTTGCATTAGCTTACAACTAATGTCATCTCGGGGCTCCTTTCAGCCATTGCACGATCAAAGTGACTTCATCTGCACACATTGTGGTCCTTTCTTGACCTTCGCGAGGTCCCTTCACCAACATTATCTTAATGAAGTGGTGACCGATACAACCTCCTTTGCAGAGCTTCCTTACATCCCGATACTGGCTATGGTGGTTATCATCACATCTTACAAAGGACAAAAAAAATTGTCTCTATGTATCACCCTGAACGAGCACACATGCTCTCATCAGACACTCTAGTCTGGATCGTACTAACCATTAGTTAGGGGTGATAAACTGTACTAACATCGAGTTCTTCATGTACCTACTTCCACCTTATGGAAGTGAACCTTTAGGTCATACTTAAGAACTTTTGAACTCGAACCATCTCTCTCATATGTAGTTCAACTGGATCTAGTACCATTATTGTCTCACATGCATGCACACTGATATTATTGTGATGAGTTTTGTGCCCAAAATTTATGTGTGCTTGTGTGGCACAACTTTTGTGTTTTATTTAATGGCATGCATTCTTCTTGTTTATAATTTTATTACATTTCTTATTCTTTTGATATCCACTTGGGTGATTCTTTCCTCTTCTATTGGAAGCCTTTTATACTCAATGTTCTTTTTCCTTAAGTTGCTCAATCCATATTTAATATGCACATACCAGCCTTATCTTCTACTTTTTATCCTTTTGATGGGGTATGTTTCTAACCCCAGGTGTAGGACTTGGAAGAGTGGAGTTGGTGACATGGACCTTCTAGGTGGAGTTCTTGGGAGACAGACTTGAAATAGCTGGATATCCCTCTACTTAGATCCTTATGTTCTAACTTTTATGTAAACTCTATATGGGAGATGATGATGCACTTTTATAAAATTGAATATAATCATGATTTATTATTCCGCTGCTATTCTTTGGCTATTTTGTACATCATCATTTGAGAAATGAAAAATTTACACCTATTCTGGCATTACTTTTTGAGTGTGTTTAGAATAGATGGATTGATTCCTCAAATTAGGCAGGGAATGGATCCCCTATCCGGTCCCACTCCTTATAGATTTAGAAGAAGCCTTTTTACATAACCAGGACACATGCGATATATATGACCCAAACATTGTCAAAATCTCAAATTTAGCATGATGGTCATATATAAATGCTTTTAATATATTTGCACCAAACTTAGGCATTCATTTTGATAATTAGATGCATGCCAACACCGTCTAATCATATATTGAATATTTCATGGGATGACATAACATTAGACCCATCCACCAAGCTACGCCACATATAGAATCACTTAGAATATAATCAACACAACTTCTCTTTCTAATTGTGATTAGAGCTTCTTTTTCACCTCATGATTATTGCATCATGGAATGCTTGTGATGATTCATGTGACAAAAGATGAAAAGACATCAGAAGATATATCTTTACTAATAAAATAAACATCACAATTCAAATGACTAAGTTTCACCTATCACCATTCACGCTTGAAACTATAGGGAGAAAACACATTAATGAATGGATCCAAATCCCGCCTATTGGTTTCAAGGGAGGAATCATCATAGGAATAAACAACAACATCTTCAATATCACAAACCATACCCTCAGTTATGATAGTATCACCATCAAAATCCAAAACCATCTAGATCTAAACTTCTAGATCTTCACATGTGTCTATGGAGAGCCCTCACTAGACAAACAATAATGTATATATGAATTATATGATATGGCCCAATGATACACATGATCTCCTTGGCTCATTAGAGGAGATTTCAACCTTGTCACATGCCATAGGGTCAGACTTAACATAGACAACGTCTTCACTCCACGTCTCAATAAATTTAACAAACTCTTCTTAAATTTCATTAGTAATTCCAGCCTCACTGACATCACGATCTCAAATTCCCCCTTTTCCTAGAATCGAGGCATCTCATGGACTAAGATTGATTGCTTCATTTGCTCACAGAAAATGGGAGGACATTCACCCTCACACTTTGACTTTATCCTCCACAAGACCCATTTCTAATCACTTTCCATCATCCTCAACACCACTCACACTGCATGGGCCACACCATTATGCCTTGAAAGGTTCTAGATGTAACACCTTGAATTCAACTCATTGATTCTACACCACTGGCGTGTCCCCACACAACCTCACGAACCTAGACTTCATATCTACAAAAAAATAAGAACCTCTATTTTTTTTAAAGCATGGAGAAAGAAAGACTCTAGGAATATCCATAAAACACTCTTGGACAAAGAAACTCAACTCTTCACTTTAGACAACAACCTTCAATCTGATCCATCCCACACTCTTTCTATTAAATCCGAATTAGAAAACCTCAGATACAAAAATGAAATTTTGTGGAAATAAAGATCCAAAACCACATGGATGAAAGAGGGAGACAACACCACCAAATTCTTTTGCAAATGCTCTGACAAAAAGACTAGAGTTAAATCCATCCACAACCTAGATATACATGGTTAACACACTACAAACAAACATATTATTACATCACACATTGTCAAACATTTCACAAACCTTTTCAACAAAAAACACTAGGCTACTCCAAATGTGTGCATTTTTTGGGATAATATATGTCCAAACCTCATTCCTCTACCATCCAAACTCCAAACCGCATTCCTCTACCATATAAACTAACATAACCATTCATTGAGACTAAACTCAAGCTAAATGTCTTCCATTTAGGTTTGGATAAATCCACGGGAACTGATGGTATCAATATTAAATTCTATCAACATATGTCAGAGCACATTAAAAGGGATTTCATACATCTCCTACAATACATCTTCCTCCATGATGACATCATGTCTCATATAGGGGTCCTAAACCACACTCACATCACATTCATCAAAAAGATTGATCCAGAAGAAATAGTGAACCATTTTAGACTGATAAACCTTATCAACTCTTCCAATAAGAGTATTGCAGAAACCCTAAATAGTAGGATGAAACAACGTTTAGACAACATTATTGGATAGCAACAATGTGCTTTATCAAAATTAGAAACAATCAGGATCCTGCATCATGGTTAGTGAAACTATTCAACCCTGCCCTAGAAACAACACCCAACTCCTAGCCTTAAAAATAGATTTTTAAAAAGCCTATGATGACATCAATCGGAACTATCTCATCCAATGTATGATTGGATATGGCTTCCCATACCAATGGATCCGTGCATGTACATACATGTGTAAATTTTCCACGGCCCTTAATGGATCATGATTTGGATATTTCCAAAACTCCAATTGACTTAATCAAGGTTACCCCCTTTTGTCATACCTCTTATTCTTATTGCATCCATCCTGACCAGCATGATCAAACTAGGCACCTAGCAAGAGCTGATCACATCGCCTATAGAATGTAAAGGAAACATCACATAATATGTTGATGACACCGTTATTTTCATTCACCCATACGATACTAGTGTCATTAATCCCATCTTAATCTGGGGCATATTTTCATACATTTCAGGACTTACAATCTAGCTCCACAAATCAACTATTATAGGCAGTCATATGAACCATGAATTGGACCAACAATACTATGATCTTCTCAATTTCAAAGTCAATTTTTTTCCTTTCATATATTTGGGACTTCCCGTTTCACCCCACCCTATACCAAAAACTATATGGAACCCCATCATTGGCTAACTCAATCACCATTTGACTTTTTGTAAAATAATTTTTCTCAACCTAGCAGGTAGACTCACACTTCTAAATAGCCCACTCACCATACTTACCACCTACTACCTTAACTATATTACACTTTCGACTGACATACTCAACATCATAGATAAAATTTGAAGAAATTTTCTTTGGAAACATTCACGAAATAATACCCGTACAATTAGCTTGGGGTGCTAGCTAATGATTCAATTTCTCTCTTGCGGCACATCTAAAATGTCATAAACAGAAATGTTATGATGCCATCATTAATATCTTTAGATTTTATCTTTTAATCTTTGGGGTTTGTCATCCAAAAAGGATTGACGGCCTAACTTGTAGCTCGTGCCTATGCAAAAACGTTGATTTAGATTCTCTGAGTTTGTAAGAAGATATGATTATTTTTATTGCTTGTGGTAGGAGACCATTGCATGG
Organism: Alisma plantago-aquatica; assembly: GCA_963693085.1. NCBI lineage: Eukaryota > Viridiplantae > Streptophyta > Magnoliopsida > Alismatales > Alismataceae > Alisma > Alisma plantago-aquatica. The sequence continues at coordinate 762,250,848 of OY856411.1, forward strand.
GCGTCAATTGTGTTTTGGAGTATGGAAGTTGGGGCATATTAAATATCAAAACACATGCTATATGTTTGGTTTTAAAAATTATAACTTCTCTATGCATATACATAAAATGCATGTGGAAATAACACATTTTGGTAAAATACTACCAAAACAAAAATCCCTGATGCAATATAACTAACAGGAAAGCATAACCTCTTTAAAAACATATTAAACGCCTCATACACATATGGAAAACTGTATCCATATTCCACCTCACGTAGCACTGTATGTCAAATTTTAGACCGATCCATGGTATAATAGACTCTGCATAGAGAACCAATATGTCAACATCCATGTACCACACCCCATATCAAACATTAACACAACTAAAGTCATATTTTTATTTCTTTTTAGATAGCCAGAAAAGCAACACTCTGAAGAGGACCCTCACCACCACCTTAATTACAGAGACACTTTCTGACAATATATTGTCATATTGAAACAAACACTATGAATCATATTTTATGAAAGTGGGGACCCACCTACACAAAAAAAACAACATACTCTTTCTTCTCCTACCACAGTTATAGCTGCCCCACAAAATATAAGTGGAGCATCAACGAACCCCATAAAATCAAGCTTACTATATGGCTTACCAGGTATGATAAAATTACGACTAATAACAATATGAAAAAAGATGTTTCCATGGACCCTCCAGGTGCCACCTATGCTAGAAACCACCACAGATCTCTTTTTGCACTGTTCTACATTCACATACATTAGATACCACTTCTTTTCATACAATTGTCAACACATCATTTCACAAATTTTTCCACCAATTCAAGATAAAGAATAATTATTTCACATTTCAAAATACACTTATGGCTGCTACAATATGGGCGATATGGAAAAAAGAGAAATTATAGAATATTCAGTAACCAAAGAAACAATATTCTATTACTCATCCAACAGTTCAATAATTTATATGACCAGTTTTTTCTATGTAGAATCACAAGTCAACATAGAACAAACCAAGGAGAATGAGGATCTAACACAAACTTTTGGAGGAACGTATAGGCATTAGAGAACCTTCACTACGGAGAAGATCTTAGCGGAGACAAATGATTTCTAATACATTTTATCATTATGTTTTTATTTTAAGAGGCCTACCGTTATGGGGGTACCTCACATGTTACTATCATTTACATCATTTTTTGTATTCATAGTCATTATGATACTCCTGGTGCTGTATAGGCAAAGGAGAGGACTACTCTATACTACGTAATATAAACCATTTTGGATTAGCAACATTTTAATAAATTGTAATAGCGTCCTTTGTATCTACGAAAACCCGTCCATATAGAATAAGACCATTGTGGGTCTCTCCGTAATTCTTTCGTAAGTGGGGCTTTCACATCTTTACGTCGCAACCCTTCCATTTTCATGTGCGGAAGAATTTTGGGCAACGATGCAATGTTTACCAACATTTTTCTATATTACAAAGTCACCCTTAGTTCTGTATAGAAAGACCATTTATGGGACTCTTTATAATTTTTTCAGCCTGTCCACTGCAACCCTTCCATTTTCATGTGCGGAAGAATTTTGGGCAACGATGCAATGTTTACCAACATTTTTCTATATTACAAAGTCACCCTTAGTTCTGTATAGAAAGACCATTTATGGGACTCTTTGTAATTTTTTCAGCCTGTCCAGGAAGTCGACAACTCGACATTCACATATTTTCCCCTTTTCTATTTGCACACTTGTTGCTAGGATTTCGCGAGCGGAAGAACTCCTCGGAGGCCAGCGGTCCAATTAGGCAAGTAATCTCGAGCTTTCTCTATGATTGATGGGATTTTGCAGTCGTCCTTTCCGGCCGATGCCTCTCTCATCACCTTAATTAGCTTCTTGCACACGACGGCTCTGATTCCCTCATCCCTGTCCCCAAGATCATTCTCATCCTTTCTTCTGGCTGCTAAGGTGAGGCACTGCATGCGATGCATTATTACTAGGATCCCTACGCTGGTAAAACCCTGGTCATTGTTAGGATTCAGCCGGGCACTCCTTCTCACGGATGAGAAGAAAGGAGTTCGCCGGACTGAACCTATGGTTGCTGAAGAAAAGGTGAGAAGACAGAGAGAATTGAGATGCGAGGAGACAGAACCGGGGTCAAAAACCAGCTACTCCGGTCTGTGCTTACTAAAGCTAATTGGACCACGTCAGCCCCTCGCTATACCGGACTATATAGCTAGCTTTAAAACATAGCAAGAAGGAGAAAAGACAGAGCCGACGCAAGTCAGCAGTACAGCTGGATAAGTAGCCAGCTGGATGAGTGAACTAGCGGAACATTAACACTCCTCCCCCCTTAAGCATTGGCGTCGTCCTCGGCGGCCAACCAAGAAGGAAAAGCTGAGCGGAGCTTCTCGTATCGTTCCCAGGTCGCTTCGTCTGCACTCTCACCAATCCACTGAACCAGGACCTCCGATGCTGCTACCTGGCCATCCCGCACCATCCTTCTTGCCAACAGTTTCTCTGGAAACCTGGAAGCCATTGCCCAGTCCCAATCTGGAGGTGACACGATATGTGTTGGTTGCGGCCCATGAAACGGCTTAAGCTGAGATACATGAAATACTGGGTGAACTAAGGCGTCAGCCGGTGAATCCAACTTATAAGCAACAACCCCAATTCTTGCTGTAATCGCATATGGCCCAAAAAATCGAGCTACGAGCTTCTGAGAACGACGATGCACCACCGTGTGCTGTCGATAAGGCTGGAGTTTCAACCAGACCCAATCACCTACCGCAAATTCTCTGTCGCACCTTCTTTTATTTGCCTGCTTCCGCATCCGATCGCGAGCACGATCTAAATTTCGCTTCAGTCTCCTAAGGATCCAGTCCCTTGCTGTGAGTAGTTCCTCCACTACCGGTGAGGATGATGTTCGTGCTTCATGAGGCAGCAAAGAAGGTGGTTCCCTCCCATACACCACCTGAAATGGTGTGAATCTGTGAGCTGAATGTTGCGACATGTTATACCAGAACTCCGCCCATGGTAGCCAACGTAACCAGTCGCGAGGCTGAGTATTGCAGAAACACCTTAAATATGTCTCGAGACAACGATTAAGCACCTCTGTTTGTCCATCCGACTGGGGGTGGTAAGCGGAGCTTCGACAGAGCTTCGTCCGCTACACTTAAACAATTCCTCCCAAAATTTACTAGTGAAGACAGGGTCACGGTCGGAGACAATGCTCACCGGAACTCCATGGAGTCGAACAACTTCAGCAATAAAAGCTTCTGCCACTGATACTGCAGTATAAGGGTGGCCCAGGGCGATGAAATGGCCATACTTGGATAAACGATCCACTACCACGAGTATCACAGACTTCCCTTTTACCGTGGGCAGACTTTCAATAAAGTCCATTGAAATTTCTTCCCAAATGGCATGTGGTGAAGGCAGCGGTTGCAGAAGACCAGAGGGTGCTCGAGTTTCATATTTATTCTGCTGGCAAATAACACAATTCTTCACCATCTCGTTAACCATCTTCTTCATGCCTACCCAAAAAAAATCTCGTTTGATTCGATGCAGTGTCTTAGCAAAACCTGAATGACCCCCAATCTTAGAGGTGTGACTATCCTGCATAATTGTGTTAAGCAAGGTGGACTGCTGGCTCAGATACAGCCGATCCTTGTAATACAGTAACCCCCTTTCTTTGTATATAGCTGTGAATTTAGCTGGCCTGCCTCCCAGCTCTGCATTAGGGTCACCATATCCGCCAGATGGGTGGATTCTCTTCGAGGTTCATCCAGCCAAGATGATGTTATAGTCGTGAGACCATAGCAAGAGGTGCCATCTTCTTTGCGAGATAGGGCATCCACCTCTTGGTTTTGGCTTCCCTTTCTGTACTCAACCTTGACTGAGTATCCCAGTAACTTATGCAACCATTTTTCTTGAGTGGGCGTGTTCAACCTTTGGGAAATTTTTTTTTTAAGCTTCGGTGATCTGTCCTGATCACAAACTCCTATCCCAGAAGATAAGGTCTCCACTTCTGCACACATTCTACAATCGCCAAGAACTCCTTCTCATAGGTTGATAAGTGTAGTTGTTTTCCCTTCAAAGCTCTACTGTAATAAGCTACTGGATGCAACTGTTGAGATAGAACTCCCCCAATTCCCACCCCAGATGCATCGCTTTCAATAGTAAAAGTTTTAGAAAAATCGGGCACTGCCAATACAGGAGCCGATGTCAGAGCTCTCTTCAATTGATCGAACGCCTGAGCTGCTTTATCACTCCATTGAAAAGCGTCCTTCTTCAATAGAACAGTGAGTGGCCACGCGATTATTGCAAATCCTTTAATAAATTTCCGGTAATAGCCTGCTAATCCCAGAAATCCCCTCAACTGTTTAATGGTCTTTGGCACTGGCCACTGTTGGACATCGGTGACCTTCTCTTGTTCCACTGCTACCCCTTTTGCCGAAATGACATGGCCCAGGTACTGCACCTCCTCAACTGCGAATGTGCACTTACTCATCTTTGCATATAATTTGTGCATCTTCAGTATCTCCAGGGCTTTTCTCTGGTGCTCTTTATGCTCCAGCAATGTCTTACTATACACCATGATATCATCAAAGAAGACCAAGACAAACCTGCGAAGTATTGGTCTGAAGATTTCATTCATCAAATGTTGAAATGTGGCTGGCGCATTTGTCAACCCAAATGGCATCACCACGAATTAGTAGTGTCCTTCATGTGTGCGAAAAGCCATCTTCTGCACATCTGTCTTCTCCATGCGGATTTGATGATATCCAGAGCATAAATCCAACTTCGAAAACCAGCACGCCCCTGATAGCTCATCCAGAAGCTCGTTCATGACCGGTATAGGATGTCGATCTTTGATAGTGTGATGATTGAGGCTCGATAGTCGACACAGAACCTCCATGTTCCGTCATGCTTCCTGACCAGCAGCACCGGCGAAGAGAAAGGACTATTACTTGGTCGTATCAGCCCATGTTCCCTCATCTCTCTTACTTGGCGTTCAATTTCATTCTTCTGAGCGTGAGCATATCGATAAGGAGGTACCGCCAATGCTTGCTTTTCATCCTTCAATGGTATTTTGTGATCCACCACTCTTGGAGGGGGTAGCCCTTTTGGTTCTGCAAACACCTGCTGATACTGCTCCAATATATCCCCCACCAGCGATTCTTTCAATGTTTCCCTTGATTCCTCCTTCGCCCTTTCATTTGTTAATTGCAACATCAAGGCCCATGAAGCTCCTCTCAATTCCGTTCGTAACTCCTTCCCTGTGATCTCCTTAATTCCCTGGGGTTTGAGACCTTGCAGCACAAACTCCCTTCCTTCCTCTTTGAATTGCATTGTCTTCTCCTTGTAGTCCTGGGTGACCGGTCCTAGCTTCTCAAGCCACCCCAACCCCAACACCAATTTCCGAAAGCCTAATGGTAGCACGAATACCTCCTCCTCAGTTCGGTATCCTTGTGTTTGAACTTGGCAGTGGGGAAGAAGTCCACACGATAGTAGTTCACCTCCACCCCCTACCTCTACTGTCATGGTTGGTGTTGGCACTACCTGTAGTCCCCATTCTCGGACTAGTGTCAAGTCTAAGAAATTATGTGCGGCTCCGGAGTCTACAAAAATCAAACAACGTTTTCCTTCCACCAGCCTCCACAGCTTAAATTTCTTTGTCATCTCCTCGCCAGTCACCGAATGTAACGAAATTTTGTGTGTCTTCGTCCTTCTCACAGATCAGGCACAGAAGTTTTCCACTACACCGATGTCCAGGCGTGTATTTCTCATCACACCTGAAACACAACCCCTTCGCTCTTCGATCCTCCCTCTCTTCCCGCGAGAGTTGCTTGATCACAGGCGGTCCCGATCCCCCTGTTGTCCCCGCTCGCTGCGGTTTCGGTGTTTCGAATCGACTCCGTCCTCCTGAAGCCATGAATTCCTTCTTTTACAACCTGCATTTATCTTCTGCTGCAGTCGCTTTCTTGCACAGATCCATAAGATCCCCGTATCCTGACATCTTCAGCTCCGCTTTTATCTCCGGCTTGAGTCCTCCTTTGTAGATCGGACAGAGCATTGCCTCGGACATCGGAGGACACATGTTCATTAGCCTTTGAACTCCCGCTGGTACTCCCTCACCGTCCCCTTTTGAGACAGACGCGAAAGAGCTCCGATCGGTCCGTCCTCTAATTCCACTCCAAATCTCCTCTGAATTGTGATTTGAAACTCCCTCCAGTTTCCTACTCTTCCCGATTTCTCACACCACGTAAACCAGTTCAGTGCCTCACCTCGAAGAAATTGGGCGATCGACTTCAGTTTCTTCGGCTCCGTGATCTGAGGATTTTGATCCAAATACCTCTGCGCGCATTGGATCCAGTCTGCCGGATCATCCGCTCCGCTGTACGTTGGTAACTGGACTCGATTCGACCATTGCACCAGAAGCTCTTCGTTGTTGTAGCCTGAAGTATCGCCAGTTCTCCAGTTGCCTTTAGATTTGAGATCCTCCATTCTCTTCTCCATTCCTCGCTGCCACACGGTGAGCTCGTCCAATTGCGCCATCATCTGGACCATCAGCTGCCTCATCTTCTCAGGCGGTGTCTCAGTCTCGTGCGCGCCTTTCTCGCCGTCGTCGTTGAAGGTAGGCTTCGCCGCGCTGGACATTTTCTCGCCGCCGTCCAGGAACAGACTCCCTCGCACCAGAGGTGGTGAATCAGGCAGCGGTAAGAGCGGTGGTTGCTCTGATACCAAGATGTTAGGATTCAGCCGGGCACTCCTCACAGATGAGAAGAAAGGAGTTCGCCGGACTGAACCTATGGTTGCTGAAGAAAAGGTGAGAAGACAGAGAGAATTGAGATGCGAGGAGACAGAACCGGGGTCAAAAACCAGCTACCTCCCTGGTCCGGTCTGTGCTTACTATTTATTCGCACACATAAGAAACATTACAACCAATCGACGCTCGATGGTGACGCAGACACTAAAGCTAATTGGACCACGTCAGCCCCTCGCTATACCGGACTATATAGCTAGCTTTAAAACATAGCAAGAAGGAGAAAAGACAGAGCCTACGCAAGTCAGCAGTACAGCTGGATAAGTACTTATCCAGCTGGATGAGTGAACTAGCGGAACATTAACAGTCATGCATGGTTTTTCAAAGCTGGCGACAATGCCGCAGAATATTCAATATAATCTGATGTTTCCATGTCCGGTCCGGGTTTCTGTTTAATTAGCTTAATTTTATTTTTATATAATATTGAACTTCCAATATTTGACTTCAGGCGCGGGACACCAGCGGTCCAGCAGGGTTTTTATATGGCACCGCGGTAAGTTTTTTAGCCGTGAAGTGGCAACCGGGAAAGCGAGGAGGGCAGTTATCTCATCCACGGCCGGCATCACTCAATAAGTCCCGGATCATATAAAAGGCGTCGGCGGCTGCACGTCGACTAATCTCTTCGAGGTTCGAATGCCCCTCTCCCTTCCGTTTCTTCCATCCACACGCGGCCGAAGGGTTATTCCGCCGGGATGATTCTTCCTGGTTTAGATTCCCATCGCACGCCCTAACATGGGCATCTGTGTCCCGCGCATATGCTCCTCCGCAGTGGGATTCGTCTCTTACCGCCCGCATTTTCTGACGAGTAGCTCCGCCGTCGTTTCCTATGCAGCATGGACGGAGACCATGTGGCGCGCTGCAGCCGTTAGAGTCGTTGCGAGATTTGATTCCCGGGCTCCAGTGTGTGTTCGGTACTTTGCTTCTTTGCGTGCTCGTCGTAAGACTTCCGCAGAAGATGGAACTCCAGATGCTGAGGAGCTGTCGACGACGATAACTACTGAAGGGATAGCAAAGGCTGTTCGAGTTGGTCGTAAAGGAAGGGGAAAAACAGCGCTGAAGATTATGGAGGAGAGTCCATTTTATGTCGTGAGGAAGGGGGGCATAATCGGCGTTTATAAGAGTTTGGCTGATTGCCAAGCTCAAGTTAGCTCCTCTGTGAGTTCCTCTTTTCTATTGTTTCATTTATTTTATCGTTTGTCATACACACATATATCTTAAATCTGAAAAAAATCGGTGAGTTGACATATCAATTACAGCTACTTTCAATCTCAAGCATTGTCAAGGCACATGCTACGTGCTGCAAAGAGATTGCCATGGTTCTAAGGTATCTCAAGGGTGTGTGTGTGGATTGGTGTGTGCCTTGACTTAGCGCCCTTTTCCTTCTGTGTGAATGCAGTGTGCCTAACTTTGGGCATTACTATTATTTTTATGATTTAATGCTCAAATATAAAATTTCAATCCTTATCATAGGCAATAATGACATCAAGTTGTGTGACTCAGTGACCAGGATAGTGACTCTGGTTTCCACCATGTTGTCTATATCAATGCCTTTCATTGCAACGTGAAAGATCATATTACTTGTATAATAACATGAAGCCTACTACTAACTATACCAATTTGGAATAGTATGTGACAGGAAGATTTCTCCTAGATTAAAAAGTAAGTCGACCGCCCATGCTTTATGGAAGTGAATGTTGGGCAGTGAACAAACAAGGTCTCAACAAGATGAATGCCGGAATGGATGCGTGGGAAGACAAACAAGGATTGCTTGAGAAATGACTATATCAGGATCAAAGTGGGGGTGGTTAATATTGCAAATTAGTTGTGTGGTGAGGGTCGCCTAAGATGATATGGACATGTGCAACACAAATTGACTAACACGCCTATTCATACAATTGCTATTGAGTCAAGCACATTCAAATGGAGAGACATGCCGAAATTAACGTGGGAGAATTGATTTTGAATCTTTACGTCTTTGATCAAAATATGACCCATAATGGAGCTGAGAAGAAAAGAAGGATCCATGTACCCGACCCCAACAAGGTTGACATTGAGGCTTAGATGAAACTGATGATGTGGAAAAAGTCTGGGCAAATATACTTGGATCAAATTAGGCTTGGTTTTGACAGAAAAATATATAAATATGAAGTACACACCTCTACTTTTTGGAAACAACCTACAAAAAATTTGCAATTAAATAAATACAAGGGATTTAAGGGCTGACACTTTGGTGGCATGAAAGTCATATGCCAACATACATATATAGATTTGGACCTTAAATAATTCAGTTTGCAATGTATTCCTCAAATATATTTAAAAAACAAATAAAGAAGAAAACCATCGTAGGAGACATGCCCCCATTGTCCCTCCTCAAGTTTCACTTTGAGATTGAAGTCTAGAAAATGAAGTTGTTGCCATGCACGGCATACTAGATTTTTAGAATAAATAAATGAGTTTCAACTACTCAATTAACCATTTTTTGACCAAAACACGATTTATGAAATCTAATTCATCTCCGAGTTTACATATTGATTATAGATGGGATATATTCATAATGTACACTCTATATTAGTAACATCAACAATTGCTGCTACCCGTGTTACAAAAAGCAGTCCGCATGACGTTTGCTTGCTCATATTCATACCGCATATATACACTCTAAATAAGTAGCATTGACAATTTGCCGAACCACTATAAATCTTGCATTTGTGGTTGCTTGCTTGCTCCGCCGCTGATCTCTGTCATTCATATACAGATTGGATTGCTCGTGCTCATGCTTCCACATCTATGAAGAAGAACAAGCTTGTTGGGCCTTGTTCGGGTCTCCCATCACCATTGTATTCCCAACATAATCTTTAATTTTGTATCAACATCAAAAACTGTGGTAATTGGGAGGTTTGTCACTGAGATGTGCAACCCTGTCTTTGAGAGGTGACGCAGATTTTCATTGCGCTAGATCACATTAGCTAGTTTTTGACATTCAGCTGGACAATAGAAGCCATCTTCAATGCAGACAACCAATGTTTCAAAAAGTGGCCTTGTGTGGGGTATATGCTGTCGCATATGAGGTTTGGCCCATACACTGCACTGCATGTGTATAATTGGCCTCCTATTCTTGTGTATAATTGGCACAGCATGTGTATAATCGGCCTTGTGCGGGGTATATGCTGCCACTTGCTGGATGTGATGGTTGACCTCCTATTCTTGGCAATTGTTGCCCACCATGAGCTGCTTGATGTGATAAATGTATAGTTAATTTGTTATCAACTCATGAAATTTCTATAAACCTACGCCCATGTCTTTATTTGCATCATATTCGAAAGAAACTTCGGCTTTCTCTAGCTCTTCTTCAAAGTCAATCTATGAATTTGGCAATTGACTTCATGACTGTGAAGGAAGTTAGGCAACATCACTAATGTGACACCTTGTTTCTCCACCATCATCTATAAGGACATGATCTTGATATACAATAATGAATTCCCCATAGCTCATTCACAATAGTGGGACAACTATAAAAGAAATAATTATGATGTCCACTATATGCATGGTGTGAGGATGGGATAATATAAGAAGCGTCATTACCATATCAACCATGTCTATGTTGTGGGGTGTGTGTGTTAAACAAGTGCCATAGCAACTAGGGGTTAAACAAATATATAAACTAGCAACTAGCAAGTGCCATATATAAACAAATATAAGATTAGAAAATTACAAAATCTATACCTTTTCACAATAATTTTTTTTGTTTGTGTTGCTAACCAGTACATTTCTTCCTTTGTATGTTAAATAATAGTAGTAATAAGAACATGTGTAGTAATTAGCTTATAAAAATGATTGCAAATTATACTTGTATTGAGTGGAGTGTTAGGTATATTATTTCGATTATAATGTATATTATGAGATGGTGTTGTAGATCTATGATCACATACTATTAGGAAGATAAATAAAGAAGTAATTGAGGGACCTTCATCATTTTTGTTTTGTTTTGTTGGATTAATGTAGATTTTAATTAAGATAGACGAGGTGTAAATAAGAGAAATGGTAGAAAATATAAAAGCATACCTTGGATTAGGCTTATTTGAGCCCCCATTGCCAAAATCTCCCTTGCCCCTCTTTTCTCCTTTCAAGCAACAAAACAGGCTCACTCATGCCAAAACAGTATTCTGTTAGTGTACCGGTAAATTTTGTTGAAATTTGGTGGTTTTCTGATGAAGTCTGCCAGTATTTGGCCGTATACCCTTTGGTATACCGGTAATTGCAACCCTTTTGATACTTTAGCAGAATATCGTACCGGATGGTGTCGAAAACCTTGAGTGAAATTTTGCCAATTTTGGCAAAATTTTGTTCCTTGCATGTACGTGAGAAAGAAGCAGGTCATGGTGTGCTCCGTATATGCTAGGGGTTAATATATTTCATCATCTCAATTTTTTGGATAAAGTTCCACCAAACTCTTTCTTGCACATCATTTTGTTTTGAACTTAGGTGTAGGATAGCTTGAAGGTGCATGAGCCAGTGGAATAGAAATTAATACCTGTACACTAGGTCTCAAAAATCCATGTTCATGTCATGTTCGCTCATGATTATTTGCATAGTATGCAGAAGAACAAGGGTACCCGTTTTATCTGTAATTTCTGGCAGAGGTGTCTTGTGGTCCTAATCCTTATCCTGCATTTTGTTGTGATCTCATTTCACTGAACCGAAGTTATTACCAGCGTGTGGACAAACTATTTATAAACAAAATGCAAATTGTAATTCTTCTGCTCTTCATCAAAAGAAGGGAGTGACAATGGTATAAGGCAAGCTGGGGATATTCTAGTATGCCACTGTTTTTTGTTTCTGATAGTTCTTTTTATTTGTTTATTTGTCCCTTTGAGATATTGGGTATTCTTTCTCTAGTAGGAGTGGTCATTACTGTAAATGCCTCTAAATTCAGAACATTTGAGTTCTTGTGACTCATTGCCTAAACCATCACGATAAGGCTTTATAGGGCTTGGACTTTGGCTTTGACTAGTAAAAACCTCTACATCCTCTTTAATCGCTTGCTCAATTCTCATGTCAGCCACGGTGCATTTAGGTTTCTACTCATGTTTACATGTTGTAAGCTTTAATCTCTTTGTTGTCCCTCCAAATCATATTTATTTGTAGATTCAAAGTCTTTTCAATAGTGGGACCCGGTCGTCCATGTTCACTGGGGCCTTCAATCTCATTCAACCACTTTTGCGGTTGAATTTGTGCGCTAACCATACCACAAATTGAAGACATTGTCATCTGATTCATGCTAGGTGTGATTTAGGTGGAATAAGGTCTATTAAGTTTGAGAACCAATAAATCTAAAAGCAGCTGGAAGCAAAATACACACAGAATATTCAAAAAATATATTAAACATTGGCTTGCACAGTTAATATATCCAAGTCCCAGAGACCACCGCCTAACCAACTATAATTGTCCTGTACTTTAGATGATTCTCTTACATTTATGTAATATTAATAATGTCATATGAAACTGTGATAACATACAATATGAACTATATCTCCTGTATGGCATACTTATACTCTCAATAGATAGTAGATTAGTAAATTTGATACAGAAGCATGACATATAATCATATTGACAAATTTGTGATGCAGCAATTTTTTTGGCTTGCTTGAAAAAGTCGTATTTCAACATAATTTGAAAAAATTCGTTAAGTTTGGTCAACTATTTGCAAAAACATGAGAATAAGTAGTAGGATATATAGATTGTGCTTGTAGGCAATTAGGCATCTATGCATGTTTACATACACATACATATGTGCATGATATATATGTATGCACATATACATATCTTGATATATATGTAGGCATACAGCGGAAAATCCCATAAATGTAGAATAGATTATTGTTTTTCAAGATGGAGAGGGAAAGACTTTACAGTTTTAGTGTAGGAGAGTGGAGGGAGAATGTATGATGCTAGAATCTGTTAGGACACATCATAAGGGCCACCAAACTTTTTGAAAAAGCTTAACATGGTAGCATAGAATTAAATGTCCGATTTCGATGTCGTGTCCGATGGCCCAGAAACATAAAATTTTCAAAATTCGCACGAAATTTCGATATTTACGGCCCTAACGATTTCAACGACCAAATAAGCGAATTAAATTATGAAAATTTACCAGGACGATCTAAACGCCAAGATCTACTCAAATATGCAATAATATTTCATATTGGATATGTGGGGTGGGGGGTATCCGGTCTCCCACATTTGTAAGTGAAGGAAGCTGAACAATTTTGACAGTATTTTGATGGCAATTTCGATGACAAAATGAAAGAATTAGATTATGAAATTTTGCATACACAATGTTTAGACTAAGATACACTAGATTATATATTAAAGTTATATGTTTAGAGGTTAGGGTGGGATCCATGTCTTGATGAGTGAGTGCACAAATGATCAGAAATGGCAAGTCTGCTAGACAGTTAGACTGTTAAAAACTTCAAGTTACAACTTAGAATGTATAACTTACAATTACAAGTTACAAAGTTACGAACTACAAGTTGTATAAGTCTAGTGTTCGCATTTAACTAGGTTACATGGGACATTTATACATAGATCCAAGAAAGAACTTTGTTATTTTCGAAGTATTTCTCCATATCTCTATAGAAGTGTAGAAATTGATGAGGGTAATGTATAGATGGTCTAGAGATAGAGGAAACATGCCTTAGAATTAAGGAAAATAGGCTTTAGATGCAAGAGATTCAAAAACAATTGCCAAAATACCCAAGATGTAGTATTAGCAGCCTTAGGAACAAATTTCTCGAAATTTAAGTTGTGTTTCTGTACCATTTTGCGAAATTACGGCCCAAACTGGCCTTTTTGCTGCGAAATTTCACCCTATTTTGTGAAATTTCGCACCTAGGGTCAAAATTTTTGCGAAATTACGTCCCATTCTTTGCATTTTGTGTCCGATCATAGGTTTCGATGTCCTATTGAAAAAAAATGAAATTTTGAGCGAAATTTCGCAATTTCAAGCGAAAGTTTATTCCAGGCATGGTAGTTAACTTAAAAAATGTTTTATATCAAATCATGAAAAACTGTCTAAGTTTGTGAACAACCGTGTAAGTTCATTAACATCATGAAAAGTTCTGAAAAGTCACGAAAAGTCGTGAGCCTTATTTGGCTGACAAAAAAATTGTGAAAAATCATGATTCTTTCCAAAAAGTTGGAGATTTTTGTTACAAAACATATAATATTATATCTCTTGTATATTAAATATAGCTTTATGGCGCTTAATAGGCCATCTAAGTGTAGTTTACATGGAGGTTTATGGGATTTGTAAACTAGAGACGGCAGAAGGAATACATACCTGCTTTATTAGTACCTTCTTTGAAAACTTATTTTATTTGATGCACTCCTATCTATATGACTACCAATAAGTTATCAATCTGTGGCTATTGTATGCTGTATGCTGCTTAAGGCCAAGGCACATATTAACAGAGAAACATGGCATCTATACATATACAACGTGACTGACTTTTATTGTCTCCAACATTTGTTGTTGACCATCTGCATATTATAATCTGGGAATTCCTTGTAGCTATTAGTTTCCTTTTTCCCCTCCTTTAAAATTCGAACTGCAATATGAGTTTCTTTTCCGTTGCAGCAGACCATTCATTACATTTTTTTAAATGCATCAGGTTGGCGATCCATCTGTCGGTGTCTATAAAGGATATTCCTTGCCAAAGCAAACAGAAGAATATCTTGCTTCTCATGGCTTACGGAACGCACATTATTGCATTGATGCTGCAGATTTCAAAGAGGATTTGTTTGGGGCCATTGTTCCTTGTCCATTTGAGGTGAAACATGGTGACACTATCATGACTTAATCCTGTTCTGGTAATTTGGTGTTCTGTTAGAATGTGTTTTGAGTATTATATGGTAGCATCTATTTCTAGTTGACCTACAAAATTATAGGTATTTGATGACAATATATATTCATAAAACTGATATAGTTTATTTTGATCTTGAAAACTTCTCATTTTCCTATAGATGTTAGGATCTAGTTTTTTACACCAAACTGGAGTTCCACCCGCTTAACTTCTGGTTCCAATTTCATCAACTAAGCAGTGACGTCCGCATGACAGCATGTTGTATTATAAATATAGAGATATGAAAGATCAGAGAAAATTTTCAAAAGAGGATATTGTAATATTGTAAATACATAGACTTGTGTAGCTGACAACAATTGCAACCTTTTGCATTCTGATTGCAATTTCTGTGTCCATCAACTACTTAAGTGTCCAACTAGATTATAGATTTGATATAGGGAAATCCAAAGAGGTGAAGTTGTGATTGGCTAATATTAGAATGTGTGGTATTCAACCCAAAACCAATTGGCAATGGGTGAAGGGACCACATACCTTATAAGTTCCAGGACCTCCCCAGAGCTCAGCGGTATGGGACTATTCTAACATCCTCCCTCAAGTGCAGCCACTTTTGTGTGCTTGCACTTGTTTTTTTTTTAGGTAGGGTGTGGTCCTCACACTTGTCTCGTGGGGTCCACTCTGATACCATATTAGAATGTGTGGTATTCAACCCAAAACCAATTGGCAATGGGTGAAGGGACCACATACCTTATAAGTTCTAGGACCTCCCTAGAGCTCAGTGGTATGGGACTATTCTAACAGCTAATAACGAATCAAAGTTTTTATGCCATGAAAACGGTAAAGAACAAGGTTATCAAATCCAAACCGTCTGATTCAACTAAGGACCAGCTATAATAGCGGCCCGGTTTGCCTGCAAACCCGGAATAGCCATTGAATCGACCAATTATCAGTGACCGGCTGGTGAACCGGTGGCTCAATTAGTTCAGTCGGCCTTTCAAAATGAGCCAACTTTTTTGAAGTTAACAATCCCTGCAAACAAAAACATGCTCATCACTGTAAATTTAGTACCAATCTACCGCGTCTCTCTCTGTGCCAACTTTACAGGCAAGTGCAATTACATGTTGCATAATTGGGGTGGGCAGAGAGCCAATCATTCCCTGCTTCACATTCAAACCCCGATACTTGACCAATATTCCCTATTGTCGTTTGATTCCGAATCTCCTTGCCTATGATGCATCTCCAAAGATCATTTTCGGCTGCTCACCATGCCGCCACGTCCTATGTGCCTGCTATTGCGGTCCTCTATTAACCCCGCCACCGTAATCCTCTTTGGAAGTCGCTGTCGCCAACACCTCTGCTACCGACACAAAGGTTGTAGGCCACCACTATTGCTCAATGGCGGACCTCCATGGTATGCCGCTCTCTGTTCCTCAACTTTTCTTCTTTTGATCGCCTCTCCCCTTCTCTCTCTATTTCTATCTCACAAGAAGACAACCCTTCTTTCTTCCCATCTAGCCTTCTTTCTGTATTGATTTCCCTCTCCCCTTCTATATCTGCTTCTCTCTCATAGAAGTTGAGGACCATTGGTTGCTTTTCCTCCTCGTGCTATTGTGCCATTGCTTAGTTGGTCTTTCTGCTCTTGGTCTACTACTCTGTGTAAGCTGGTGCGAGTGTTGCTCCTATTATCAGCTAAGTCTTCTATAATTCCTTTCTTCATCTATGTTTATAAAATGTATTGATGCACCCAGTGTTTTAAAAATCGGCCGGTTAACCGTGGTGAGGGACTGACCGGTTTATTTTGTTGATAATCGCCGGTTAAGGCTTTTTGAATTAAGCGCCCGATTTTGGGCCGGTTAGCGATTAATTTTAAGCGGCCGGTTAGGGCCGCTTTTTGTTGGATCGGCCAAACTAATTGCTGATTGTGTTGTTTTGGATGTTTTATCATTTATGTTTTGATTTTGCTGTTTGGATGTCCTATCTTTCAATTATTTTTGTACTAGTGTTTTGGATTTTCTATCTTTTGGATGTTCAAGTTGGCTTTTAGATTTCAGCAACATCATCAGGTGAAAAATTGTGAATATTACATCAATATTGTACTAATTGTTTCTTGTTTCATGTATTTTCATGTGGCCACATTACTTCCCTTGTCCAACTGGTTGTCTACTCGTATGATGTTGCTCATGCTCCATCCACAGGTAACCAACTAAATTCAATTTATGTTTTGTTCATGCCTGAAATTGTTTATTGATACATACAATTATTTATGTTTAGCTGCTGAATCTATTAGCTCTTTAATTCTGTTACATCGTATTTCTTTTAAAGGAATAAATAGGTTTAGTTCTGTAAAATAGTCACAAATATTAAATTAAGTATGTGTATATAATATATGTCTATAAAATGTGAAAAATCATTAAAAAAAATCCGATTTTTGAAAAATCGCCAGCCTGGCGATGAATCGGCTACAAAGTCTCGTCCGAACGATTCCCGGTTCACACTTTTTAAAACATTGGTGCACCAATTATTTTAGATGATTGCATTGCTCATTAATTTGTTTCTTCTTCTTCTTCTCCTTCTTATTTTTTTAACATGTTGTGGATTGCAACCTCTTTTTATTTAGCTCTTAAATGAGTAGATGGTGAGATTTTGGTTACACCTTTGGTTATTATATCTCCTTTGTAGGTTTACTTTCCTTGGATTTATGTATATCCTAGGCTTTTCAAATTATTTATGATGTCATGCCGACGTCACTGGTTGAACTGATCCAACCGCCGGTTGAACCAATGAACCGAGAACCAGAGACCTCACTGGTTCAGTTATGACAACCTTACTAAAGAAAAAAAATATGATCTCCGGAGCCATTCTTCCTTAAAATCATTGCACCAGTTGAGGTTTCCTCCTAGGAGTAGCAGAGGCAAATGAGGCTTGCTTGGGGTCCTTGTAGCAGTTCCCAACAGCAAGCGATTGCTCCAAACAATTGTGGCAGCTGTACCTCCGAGCGACAACAAAGGATGCATGTAAGGATCATTTGGGTGGGGAATGGCTGAGAGATGCGGTTTGCTCTATCAGCTGAAGGTTTCCATTGGTGCCATCCTCTGTGGCTGTTGATGAAAGCCCCATTGTATGTACAAGCTAGGGTCTCATAGTGAACTGGCCGTAAGGTTTCAGCAGTTGAGGTACATGAGAATGCGGTCGGACATAGGGGAGTGATGGATGCCTAAAGGAGAATACTCCACCAGCTAAGATTTGTGACTAACTGCCAAAACAGTTATTGTTGTTTGTCGACATGTTCTAAAACAAGCCATTAATCATATTTTGAACATCAGACTGACCAGTTGTTGAAAAAAATCTCTGTTCTGGACCTTTCCATCTTCCTGTGCCTCTAATTTCACCTTGACGTCCTTGAAAGGGGGTGAAGGACTGTTTGTTGAATGATACGTGTGGCATCTTTCCAACTAACATGCCTTAGAGACGTTGGCATATCCTCCACTGCGCATGTTGACCCTTGGATAAATAGAGGCACAAGAAGGGGAAACTGGAAAGCTTGCTGTTAAAGAACTGCAAGTCATTAAAACTGCATGTACCTTTTGGGCCGACTTTGTTATGCCTTTTATTGGGGGGGGGGGTGAGACACCACGACGTAGGGAAAGCAGCCACTGCAAATCGGAACCTCAAGGACGCCACATGAGTCAGTTGCGTGCAACATTATTGCTGCCAACTGCTTTCAACTTCTATCAGAAGACAACCTGCTTTTTTTGCATTCAATACCAAGTGGCCTCTTAGGTGCCTGAAGTGGATGAGGTGGGCCGCTTAAGAAGCGAAACACGTAAAAGCAGCCACTTTTAGATGAACCACTTCAGTTAGCTCTTAATAAGAGATCCCTATGGATGGTACTGTTTGCCCTTTCCTCCAAAGCGAAGACGACTTCTCTTGTTGGTTTCGACCGCATCGAGCCCTTCCTGCGATAGGGCCAATTTTGGGCCGGGATCAAGCTTTCCTTTTTTAATTCTTGGGGTTCCATCCCATTTTTTAATTCTTGGGGTTCTTTTCAAAATCCAAATATATGGATTGAAATAGCATTGATGCCTTTATCTTCACATAAAAATGATGTGGTCAAAAAATCATTTGCTTCCCCTCTGCACAATTTACTAATTTTGCATCTAACTATCAGCCCAAAACTTAATCTGGGATCCTCAAAAGTTTTCCGTTGCTACTGATGGTCTAAAGAGCCAATTTGTATAGATTTTTATAGGTAACCAAAAGCCTTTACCTCTACGCAAAAAAATGATACGGCCGGACATCATTTCTTCCCCTCTACACAATTTACTTATATTGCATCTAACAATCAGCCCAAAACTCAATATGGAATGCTCAAAAGTTTTCATTGCTACAGACAATCTAAAGAGTCAATGTGTACAGGCAACCAAAACTAAAAGTAATGCTTGATATTCAATTCATACAGTTGAATCATAAAACACAGACTTGTATAACTAATTATATAAATGGCTCTCATGCTCTCATCACTGTAGGGCTCTCATTGGATCATTTCACTGTATATATAAGACACACAAACAGACACACCCATTTCCAACCAAGTTGGAGTCGGCTACATGGACCCTTCTTTCTCCATTCAGCTCTGTTATGATTCATGTATACACAATGTGTAATTAGGCCAAACAAATGTGTACCTGAATAAGCATAACTTCAATGTGCACATTTGTATCCAATGATATGTTTGCAGTACTCTAGTACATAATCCAACTGAATAAAATTAATGTCTTCTAGTTAGTTTTGATTACTTTCAAAAGCTTCTAATCGGCCATTTGTAGATCATCCTTTGAAGATGTGTATTTTCTGATCAATAGAATGTCACCAAAATTGTAGAAACAAATGTTTTAGAAAGCACAAAGCAGGAGGCGGATAAGCATGACCTTTAGCCACTTAAGTGCCAAATGGGCCACCTTCTAGGTAAATGCATGCTTTAGTTTCTATTTTTCATACAAATTTACTTGCACACACACATATAAACTCATATTATTACGAGATTCTACACATTTGTACATATATACATATCTGTGCATCACCATAAATTGCAGGAGCGACCACATCATCAATTATCAATAGAATGTAATAACTGTACATAACTACTATATACTATTATTCTACTATGCCAGTGATATTATGTGTAAGTTAGCAATACGCAATAACTGTAGTAAATATCTGAATATCATGGAACAAGACTTCAACCTCGACATGTGTGGAAGTGGAAATTTGTGGAAACATCAAGGAAACTGAGGATTTTTACAAGTAACTTCCACGCAACTTCGACAAAAATCAAGCTAAAAATAGTCATTTGTGATGAAAATTGCCAGATTTTATCAAATCTAGCTAAAAAACACAATAGATGTTTACATATAGCCATCCATATGAGTTTACATATTTAGAAAAATACACGATTACATACAGTGATCTCTGAACTACAGAGTTCTCTCATATGTAAAGTTTGTGACAATAAACAAACTACATAAAAACGGTGTAAATCTATGGTAGATCTAGCAGATAGGGGGTTGATCTATTAATATCAGCTTAGAATAATAAAAACTAACGTCAAATTCATCTTACCTCAAAGTCCAACACTTTCCCCCCTCACAGAGCAAACTCCACAAAACACCAGAAGAATGTCGCCAACTTCGACCAATGTTGAGGACATTGTGGAATTTTCAAATGGACCTGGGCCAACTTCGTCGACATGTGGAGAAATGTCGATAAGTTAGACGAAATTTCGAGGATATTGTGAAATGAGGATGTTTGCGTGCATCGACAAAATCGGCAAAATTTCACCCCATTTCGACAACATTTAATACCATGCTGAATATTACATACATAGACGATACTCATATATTAGATATATAGAAACCTGTCTAGCTATATACAGTAGTATATTACATTCATTGGCAGCAGCTACATCATAATAATTTACTATTAAATACATGAACGGTAGTATGTACAGTAGTTGTACTATATTACATAGTTATACTGTACTGTAGTATAAGATTATAAGTATAATAAAAAATCAGTATATAGCAGCGTTAAGTATTACAAAGCTACAAACTATTGAACAAGTAAACGTATTGAAGTAATGACCTATAGCAGTAGAAATGAACCAACTCGGCCAGCTATCTTTTGGGCCTTGATCCTCCGCTGCACTTAGAGAGTGCCTAACAGCAGCAATCAGCCGGCCACTTAAGCAGGCTCAGTGACCGCTAAATGCCAGACCACTCAACTGGCGCATCAAGGGTTTTTAAGCGGTCAGACCGCTTAAGCAGCCATCTGGCCCCTATTATAATATACGGGTAGGAGCTGTTGGAATTTTTTTGGCTTATATCTCGTGATATACATGAGACACAATTCTTGTATTTAGATACATTTGATCTTAGACTATGTTCTTTCAATCCATATGAATGAATTTAGTTTACAAGTTCCTACATTTTGACGGTGGATGCATGTAAAACATTGATCAGTACACCATCTTGGCCATATATATAGAGCGAGACTAGGTTAGAATTGAATATAAGAAAGCATGGATGAACTCAATTATTTTCTGTGTCAAACCACTGAATGTAAAATCCTACTGTAGGATCTTGATCTTCACCTTTTGAATAAGCTATACACTAATTTTCAGCTGATATAAATGCTTTTAGGTTGTCCGATCAACATGTGCAAAGATTAACAGATGAATTAGTTCTATGCCATTGATTTTATGACTTTTAGATGGGGCGATCCTTGTCCAAATCTGCTGAATTATTTTGGTTTAGTAGCCTACCAATATGAATCGGCAGTATTTATTTACTTCTTTAAGTTAAAACATTTGTTTTGATAATTATAAATATAATAACTTGAGTCTACGTGGACATGCGAGGTTGGGTGGTTTGTCGATTCTCTGTTAATACTTTTGGATAGAAATTGAGAAAACTGTTAGTTACCTAATTTAAGTAAATAAGTGAAAAAATAGTTAAGAAGGTTTAGATATAGGTGTGAGTTTGGGTGGAAGTAAAACCAACCTTAACCAACAAATAAAAAACATGGAATTAAAAGTGAAGAATTAAAACCACATTGCTTTTGTTTGGTTTAGTTTAGTGTAATCGAATTGAAGGATATTATTTTTGTCAAAAATTAAATGATATTATTAGAGTATTAGAATTAAGAATAGAGCTAAAGGCCCTAACTTTACTTAAGCCTATTAGTGTTGTTTTAGTTTACCGTATGACATTCCTCACATGCAACTTATCTCGAGCCTATTCTATATATATGACTCGTTGTATCTTTGTTTTGGTTTTGGGTATGTGTTAGATGAATTTTTGAATAGCGTCTCAGGGTTTTAATCTGGGCATTGTAACAGAAGGACATCAACTGCCCTGGGTAACAAAAACAATCTTCGTTGTACCCTAGGGAGGCGGCAACAGCCGCCACCTTCTAGGGAGGGGCAATATCCACCCCAAGGAGAGGTAGCAGGCTGCCGACCCCCATGGGAGGTGCCACCCCGCCTGCCCCCTAAGAAAAGCAGTAGCGCCATCGCCTCTTAAGGGAACAAGGTCTGCGGTACGCTCTCCCTTACAGAGCATTAGGTGGTCGCAAACTCTAGGGAGTCTAGTTGGGATGTCCCCATCCCCTAGAGGACACACAATCCTCTCTAGACCAGTCTTAGTTGAAAGTAGCCTCTGTCTACATCAACAACTTCCGGTTCTTTGTCCTTTGCCAACAAACAAAGACTCCTAACTGTTAACTGCAACAATTTCATTGTTGGTGATCAACTAGAACCTTGTAAGGACACCGGGGTCCCGCCTTTCCTTCTACCTCCCCATATACCTTTCCAGCGTCCATGGGTGAGTGCTTCTAAGTTAGGGAACTACTAATTACTATCACAACACGTCTAACCTATGATAGTGCAAGGCTGTGCTTCTCTGTGAATTTTTTCAGTCATGGAAGCACCATAGGGATTCCTTTTCAAGTTTCCATATAAAAGTTCTCTATGTTCGAAAACTATATTGGTCTTGTTCACAATGGCATCTGTGATCCCGTTCGAACCTTGAGTTTTAATGGATGTCATTATTTTGTGATGTTTGTCGACGACTTCTCTAGAATGCTGTGGATATGTCTCTTGAAATCTCATGATGAAGTGTTTGGTATATTTCAATTTTTTTATAAATTAAATGGAGTATGGCTTGCTAAAGCTAAGGGCTTCACTTAGCCTCTTGAGGTGGATTTCTTTGAAACATTTTCACTTGTGATGCGTATTGCTTCGGTCAACTCACATGGAATGGCACCTATTCATCTTGATATCACGAATGCGTTTCTCCATGGTTAGTTGGAGGAAGAATACTACACGTCATAGTTTAAAATGTTGATTTCGACGTCGATTCCAATGTTCTAACAACAAATTTCTAAAGAAATTTTGACCGAAATTTTGATATTTCTGCTCATGTCGATACAAGATATCAATGCAAATTTTGACGACCAAATAAAGGAATTAATCATGAAATTTTACCATGATGATCTACAATACATACATAAATACACCTAATTATGCAATAAATCATATGTTGGTATAGGATGGAGGGCTCCTGTATTTGTGAGTGAAAATATACAAAATTGTTTCAATCAAGATTTTGATTATGCAATGTACACGTACATATATTCTTATGCAATAACATGTTATGTTTTATATTTTAGATTTAATTAATTAAGGGGAGTGTCCCACATTATTTAAATGTTTTAATGCAATTGCATATCGGAAATTTTGACAATTTGGCACGTTGATTTCGATGTGTGGTAGTGGTAAAAATTGAAATTTGAGTGGAAATTTTGCAATTTTGATCGAAATTTTAATGCATGCTACTCGTATCGGGTTTCATTGCTGAGGGAGAGGGGAGTCTTTCCAAGTCTGCAAACTCAAATGTTCTATTTATGGCCTCAAGCTGTGACCATGGGCATTATTCAACAAACTTTGAAGTGTCGTTGACACTAGGATTTTCCAGGTTATTCTGTGGTCACAATCTATTTTTATCCAAGAATGCCTTCTTGGCATCATCCATCTCATCTATGTTGATGATATTATCATCAATGGCAGTGATACAACAAGGATATCTGCGCTAAATGAATTTATCAACTCACACTTTTACGACAAGGACCCGTGTCACTTCGCTACTTCTTGGGAATTGAAGTCCTTAGATCAAAAGGTGGCATTGGATCTCTTTCAAAGTCCAACATGCTCCATTTCAAGCTTGTACCCTCTCTAATGGATAACAGACCTAAGCAATTTCTGTGGGGAAGTCCTTTAAGGGTCCCGAGTGATGTCAATGATTTGGAAGCTTATTTATCTTGCTATTACCTGTCCCAACATTGCCTTTGCTGTCTGTGTGGTCACTCAACATATGTGGCTAAGCCATTTGTATGTCACTGGACTCGGGTACAATGAATTCTCTGCTATCTTAAAGGTGTAGTATGATGTGGCCTTCTCTACAAAAAGCCTTGGTCTTCAGACATTACGCTGACTTGCTGATGTAGATTGGGCTGGGGATTTTAATCACATGAGATCCATGTCTGGGTTTTGTATTCTACTTTCTAGGAGACCACCCCATTAGTTGGAGCAAGTAACAATCAGTTGTTGCTCACTAAAGCACTAAAGCGGAATATCAAGCCATGGCCCATGCTTGCTGTGATATTTAATGGGCAACATTTGTTCTTCAAGAACTTGGCCTTCTTGCTACTGCTGTAGCCACCCGAAAATGCAACAATCAAATTGCAATTCATATTGCCAACAATCATATATTTCATGAACATACCAAATACATCAAGATTGATTGTCATTTTGTGGGAGATCTAATCAATCCGTGCCAAAAAAGTTGTTAGATTGCTGACATTTTCACAAAACCTCTTCAGCCTCCCCCCATTAACTATATGCGTAGTCATCTAGGAATGCATGATGTGTACTTTCCAGCCTAAGGGAGAGTGTTATATTTTTAGAATTAATAATAGAGCTAATGGGCCTATCCTTAAGCTCATTAGTGTTGATTTAATTTATTTTAGGTTACTCCTCATGTACAACTTATTTCAAGCCTATTCTATATATAACAGTCATTGTATCTTAATTTTGAATAATGAAAGCTCTGGATCAATTGCAGATACGTTTTGTTTCTGTTTGGTAGAATGCAATTGAAAAAGCAGCCTACATATATAGAAGTTCACATTCTCCTATCTCCACGTCTTCTCTAGCTGTATTTCTTTATTTCATATATTGGAACTGGTCCAAGCGGAGGAAAACAAACTGCTTCTACATGAGGAAAAGATTCATATTCAGTAGATTTATGCCCAACCGAACCAGTTGATGTATTTCGTTTTCCTGTGATGGGTTGAAGGTTGAATTACACCGAATCAAATATAGATGGTATAAAACCTTGTGTAATTGGAACTGCATGCATTCATTTTCAGCTCAACCAAAGCCCTAAAGCGGGGAAGAATTTCGCTTAGTACCACATAATCTTGTCGAGGTTCCATACTAGGGGTTTGGTAAACTAAGGTCTCACATAATGCCTAATGCTGCAAACCACAAGACTAACTAGAAACCCTATAACATTTCAACCTAGTAGAAATCTTAATAAATCAATCCTAGGGATCCTTGGTGGGTACCAGAGTCCCATTCGCCACTGTAGCGCACCCTTGCGAGCAAAATATTTAGGGGTGTACGTAAATGTGCATTTTGTATATGGATCTGTCTGTATCAATATACATGTAATTAAAATATGTACAATACTGCATACACCCACATAGGCAGCATACTGCAGACATTTGGTGCGACATACTGTATACTTCCTTTTGAAATCCTGAATAATGTGACTCAAATGAGATTATTGGAAGATCATTGACAGATCGCTAAAACACTAACTGTCTCCAAATGAAGGATTGGACTATGTGGTATGATAAATTCAGCACAATTCTCTATGTTACTGTTGGAGATGAAATCAACCATCAGAGAATGAACATATATAATGTTGGTGTACTATTTTTGAAGTCAACAGAAATAAAGATGTAAATTGAACAGTTACACGGTGTTAGGTTTTACAACAATGGTGAGGTGCATTGCTGGATATTAGTGTCACCTAACGCAGATTCTTGGTATAAGACCATTTATTGTCGCTTTTCTTAAATCTTCTTAATTTTTTCTTAACCAAATATTTTTTTTGAAACTAACATGGTATATTACTGGTTGAATGCCATTTATTCCTACTATTGGGTTGATATATCACTTATTCGTCGTCAGGAACCAGGTGGGAATCTTTTTCCCAGTGACAAAGCTGCCACGGCGATATTACCTATTAAGAGAACACAAGATACACTTGATGTCAACAGTGGGATGGTATTACTTCTCTTCTCTGTCTTCATAATATTGTCTGTCTTATGATCCAGATACAATAACATTTGATGTGTTGTCTTGTAATAATGTTTGTGTTTGAATTAGTTTGCACAGCCTTTTAGGCAATGATTTTGAACTGTTTATCTACTTTGGAACACCGTTTGTTATGCATTTTGCTATGCTTGTTGATTTCTATCATTGTTCCTCTTATTATTGGTTTGTCTTTTAAAGTTTCTGTGATTACCATCTGCGTGGACAGTATTGTTTTGCGGAGTCGGTTAGTGGTCTTTCTGTTTTGGTTTTAGATCCGGAGACCGACTGTGGATAGAGCTGGAGGTGGGTTTTTGTTGTTGCTTAGACTGCGGCTAGGCAGAGGTTTGATCCGCGTATAAGAGCGGTTGTTGTTTCTTGCTTGATGTTTTCGCCTACATGAGGGTAGGATGAATAATATGACCTCCTGGCTTGATTTAAAAAAAAGAATAAAAATGTCTTTGGTTATATAATTAAATACTTGCAACAAAAAACAAGGTTTGCCAAAGTATAGCTGCAAGTGTCATTCTTATGTTTAAATACCTCACTTAAAATGCTGGGAAGCTACGATTTCCAAAGTATCAAATGAATCAAAGTACTCATGAAGCTTGCTATTTTATGTTCATAACTAAACATCTCAATCTTGGCTCTCTGGGTATGTCTTGTGCTCAAATTCAATGTATAGGTGCATATGCCTAGGCTTTGAGATTTTAAATATATGATTATATGTATACTAATCTATAATACTTACATTATGTTGTGCAATGCTTCCATGTAGGGCCTAAAATACATTAAAACAAGGCCATGCTTGCTTTGGAACCATAACATTGATTCATCAACACTGTATCAAATATGTAGGGCCTAAAATACATAATGTTGATGCTATAGGTGTTATTATCTTGATCAGTACACCAGTAGTAGGGAGCCTTGTTGCTGCCGGCCAAGGGCAGACAACAAGGGGCTGACCATGTTACTGGCTGCCATGCCAACAACACGGGGTTGTCCCTCTCAATGCCTGCCAGGGGCAGGCAACACAAGGATAACCCCAACGTTGCCAGCCAAGGGCAAGGAGTGCCACCACTTGCCCTTCTGTCGTCGACGTATACTGACATAAATTTTGACAGATGCAATCCTGGCCGTTTTGATGCCAAACTGATGAATTAAATCGTGAAATTCTAAAGGTGTAATCCTTTCACCTAAATGCATTGTTGAATGCAATAAAATTCTATATTGGGTATGTGGGAGGTAGGGGGTAGGTCCATCATGTGGGGAGGTAAGGAATCTGTCCCGTTTCCTTAGGATTTCAATGAAGGATATCATTGACAAAATGTAGGAATAAAGATCGGAAATTTTATTAGCACAATCCATATTCTTGAATACACACAATTATGTAATAATATCCAATTTATAACACATGAATAATATAGTACCTAACTACTCACATTAGTTGTATGTTGAGTGCTGCATTGGTTCTTCATATAATATTGAGTTTATATGGTTGACATATTGCTGCCATGACATGTACATTCTATAAATTTGGTTGTATAAGTTACGTGTTGCTCATACACGTCATTACAATACTATATACATATATCATACCCATTTGTATTATGTAATCAAACACATTATTTTAAAATTTTAATTCAATAAATGAGTATTAAAATAGTCTAGAAAATAATATGAAAAGTGATATTAATGATTGGTAACACATTTGAAAGCCTACCAAATAACAATTTTAACTTATGTAGAATAAAAACACACAACCACAAAAAATTAAATGTTTAGATTTCTAATTAGTTTTAAGCACTTTTTATAACATTTAAAAATATATATAATTTTCCATTATATTTTCTTTTATTATGTTCACATTACTCTGTAGTAGAACTTCTGTTAAACATAAATAAGTAACTAATTGTAATGGTAATTATTTTATTTTTATTAGTAATGAGATATACATGATAATAGTAATTAATAGTGTAGTAATTAGGTACATCTAGTTATAAATATTGTAGATCCACATAATATACTTATAAATGTATGTATAATTTGCATCAAACACGCCAATTTCGGAGTGGTACTAGGTTTTGAGGGCATCACATTGGTTCTTGATAAATAGAGCTATGAGATCAAACGACACATGGAAACATGATTTACGTAGAAAACCCTTCAAAAGGAAGGGAAAACCCACGGGAGGGGATAACCCTAAGCCACTGACGGCTAGGGTTTCTTTCTTTTTCTTTTGTCACACAAATACATGGGGGAGATGTTACAATATATAGAATAAAAGTGTTAAATGGATCCACCTCCAAGATCCATTTACACACAACAAAACATAAAACAATAAGTAAATGGGCAATCTCCCTAGCCCATAAACATAGAGATAACTTAACACTCCCCCTCAAGTTGGGCATACAAGTCATACATGCCCAACTTGCAAACAGAATCAACAAAGGTGGAGACAGACACGCCTTTTGTGAAAATGTCTGCAACTTGCTCGCTTGTCTTCACATAAGGTAGGCACAAAGTCCCAACATCAATCTTTTCACGGATGAAATGTCGATCTAACTCCACATGCTTGGTTCGGTCATGCAACACGAGGTTACTAGCAAGATTAATGGCAAACTTATTGTCACAATATAACATCATGGGAGTTTTTGAAATGATGCCCATATCAGATAAAAGTATTTGGACCTAAAGCATTTCAGTGACCCCTAAGGCGACCACTCTATATTCAGCCTCTGCACTAGATCGAGCAATAACTGGTTGTTTTTTACTTCTCCAAATGACAAGATTTCCTTCCAAGAAGATACAATATCCAGAAGTAGAACGCCTGTCATCTTGATAACCAGCCCAATAAGCATCAGTGAAGCATTCAATCTTTAGCTCATCACCTTTAGTGTAGAGGCGGCCCTTGCCATGATTGCTTTTTAAATATGCAAGAATACGATAAACAACACAAAGATGAGAGTCAGTAGGAGCATGCATAAATTGACTTACAATATTGACAGAATATGTTATATCAGGTATAGTAAGAGTAAGATATATAAGCTTTCCAACCAGTTTCTGATAACTGCTCTTTTGTTCATGATTAAGTGGATTTCCATTTTTTAGACTCAACTTGTGATTTTTCTCAATAGGAGTATCAACCGGCTTACACCCCAATTTCCCTGTTTCTTTGAGGATATCCAAAGCATATTTGTGTTGACACAAGCTAAGACCATCTTTAGACCTCGCTATCTCAATTCCCAAAAAATATTTTAGCTTCCCCTGATCTTTTATTTCAAATTCATCTGCAAGTTTATTTTTGAGCTCCAAGATCTCATCCTCATCATCCCCAATAATTATCATGTCATCCACATAAACAAGCATCAAGGTGCAATTCCTTGCAGTCCTTCTAACAAAGAGAGTGTGGTCACCATTTCTTTGCAAAAACTTTAATTTTTACTTGAAAACCTTCAATCTTTCAAACCAAGCACGTGGGGACTGTTTAAAACCATATAAAGCCTTTTTTAATTTGCAACATTTTCCTTCCTACTCATATCCAGGCGGCATCTGCATAAAAACTTCTTCAACAAGATCCCCATTCAAGAAGGCATTCTTCACGTCTAGTTGGTGTAATTTCCAAGACAAGTGAACGGCAATGGCCAACCCAATCCTAACAGAGCTCATTTTTGCAACTGGAGCAAAGGTCTCTAGATAATCTACTCCATATTTTTGAGTGAAGCTTCTAGCAAGTAGCAACCAGCCTGGCTTTATATCTGTCTACAGTTCCATTTGCTTTATATTTGATGGTGTATACCCACTTGGATCCCACAATATGAGCGTCTGTGGGTTTATCAACCACATCCCAAGTTTGATTTTTTTTTAAGAGCATTCATCTCCTCCTTCATAGCTTGGACCCATCTTGGATCAAGATAGGCTTCCGCAAAACACCTGGGAACAGAAGACATTGCAAGTGAGTAAAGAAAACACTGATATCGTGTACTAAGACGGGAGAAGGTAACATATCTCTGAATAGGATGCTTAGTGCATTCACGAACTGCCTTTCTAAGAGCAATAGGCCGGTCATCAGAAATATTTTCTATATCATCTTGCACCTCATGAGAAACATTTTTTGGATCATCCTGCATCTCGTCAACACTGGAGGATTGACATGGTTTGTGAAGAGAAGATGGATTGGGATTGGTTGGAATTCTTGGTCTCTTTTCATTTACTTGACCAAATATTTCTCTACTTTCAATCGTAGACTCCCCCTGATTGTTGCTTCCATTTAGAGTTGTCGAAGAAGGTTCACAATTTATCAAAATACAAGGATTATCTTTATAGCAACAGTTCTCCCCCTGAAGAGGAGGCTTGTTCACGAAATAAGCGACATGCTCATGAAAAGTTACATCCTTGGTGACATAGTGTTTCCCTGTGGTAGGATCAAAACACTTATATCCTTTCTGAGTAGAAGAATATCCCAAGAAAATAGCACGAATAGCAAGAGGGTCAAATTTTGATCTACCGGCTGTAAGACATGAACATAACATAGACACCCAAAACATTTGGAGGGAGAAAAAATGAGGTTTATCTTTGGATACCAAGGATATGGGTGTAGATCCACGACCACGAAGAACACTACTAGGCATGCGATTTATAAGAAAGGATGCAGTCAGAACACCCTCTCCCCAAAAACATTGTGGAACGTTCCGTTGTAAAAGCAATGCTCAGGTAACTTCAAGCAGATGCCTGTTCTTCCGTTCTGCAACCCCATTCTGTGTGGGGTATAACTGCATGATGTTTCATGAACAATGCCTTTGGAATCAAAGAAGGATTTAATAGTTTTGTCAAGATACTCTCGTGCACTATCAGAACGAAATCTTTTAACAGTAGTATTATATTGATTATCCACCATAGCAATAAAGGTTTGAACAATCCTAGGAATATCAGATCGGTTCCTCATCGGACATATAAAAGTACATCGGGAATAATCGTCAATAAAACTCACAAAATAATGATACCCCCCCATAGAAACCACAGGAACAGGGCCCCAAACATCAGAGTGGACCAAGGCAAAAAGATCGGTACTTTTATTGCTAGATGTATCAAAGGAAGCACGGCGATGCTTAGAGAGTTCACATATATCACACTGAAATTCTTTTTGTTTTATTTGGTTAAATAAACCATGAAAAAGTTTTTGTAAGGAAGAAAAACTCAAATGGCCCAAACGACCATGCCACAACCTTTCTCGGTATCTTGTATAGACCATCACTTTCCAAACCATTCCCAATCTTCTTCCTCGTCACCAAGTCCTGCAAGGTACATCGATCAGAGTAGAAACTCAAACAACAATTTAGATCTTTTGTAATTTTGCTAACGGAAAGCAAATTAAGGGAAAGATTGGGAACATGTAGATCATTAGAAAGAATAAGATCATGCATAAGGGGTATACTCCATTTTCCTGCCACATTAGCCCTAGAGCCATCTGCCATGAAAATCCGCTCTTGATCAGATCCCAGTTTATATTTAGAGAACCACTTGGAGTTCCTAGTCATGTGATTTGTGGCACCACTATCAATTACCCAATCGTCTTTCAAAGGGGATAGATATATACCTTGATTTCCTTTAGCAGAAGGCATGATTGATTGAGGAAGTGGCTGAATCATTCTCTTTAGTATGCATAACTTTGGAAATCAAACCCTGCAGTTCTTTAATCTGATCTGAAGTTAAATTCATAATGTTTGTCTTCATTCACATCAGTAGCAATAGCAGCTATGCATATCTTTCCATTAGAGCGGGCACTTTTCCCTCTATCATGTCTTTTCTCTGGATGCAAAATCCAACAAAAATCCACAGAATGACCTATCTTTTGACAGTGAGTATATTTTAAAATAGGCTTCTCTCTAGTTGTAGCAGATGGTTTAGAGTTGTGACTCGTAAGCGTTGAGTGCTCGATATTGTTATAATTGTTCTCCTCAGTCTTGCCCCTCATAACGTCTTGTTTCTTCTGCCTCCACTTGGGAGTATGTCTCTTCAATGCTAAGGATAGACACACTGTTTCGGATCTGGTTCCTGACATTCTCAAACTCTTGATTCAGACCCCCAAGAAAGATAAAAGTCCAACTCTTCGATTCTCTAGTCCAATATAGCTTTTGATCGGCTGAACATGACTATGTTTCATCAGCATGAAAGTCCAAATCTTCCCACTTGGACTTGAAGAGTAGTATAATATTCAGTTACAGACATCCTTCCTTGCTCAAGATTGCAAATTTCTTTGGTCAGTTGATAAATACGGTTGTCGGTCTTTTTTTGTCCAAACATGTTCTGCAACGTCTCCCACATATCATGGGCTGTCCTCTTACGAAGAATTAATGGTTGTAGATCTGCAGAAACAGAGTTAACTATCCAAGACTTTACTTGACTGTCTTCAAGATACCAAGTATCCTAAGTCTTTTTCCGTTTGTGCTGGTGGCTTTTTGGTTCCATTGGTATAACCAATTCGTCCACATCCAGCTATGGCCATCTCTGCAGCAACAACCCAAAAAAGATAGTTGGATCGATTTCACTTCATTGATGTTATATGCATGATGATGCTATCTTGAGATTTTAGAAGATCCATCGATTTGTTTTCTTCAGCCATTATGAACAAGAGAAACAACATCGTAGAGGATGAAGATCAGCCCCAAAGAATGGCAGGAGAAGCCAAAAAAAATCTGATGTACAAAATAGCAGCTGCTACAGTAAACCGGCACTATAGCCTTGGAAAAGATAGATCCGGATCCTACTTGACATCTCCCCTTGCTGAACGCCTTTGGGGGAAGGGAGTAGGGTTAGGGACGGCCTCCAGGGACAGGTTTCCAGGGAGACAATAACACCAACCCCCCCCCCCCCCCCCCCCCCAATCGCCACTTGGGGGCGTTTGAAGATGGGGGCAGAATAGGCAGTTACCGGATCCCCAAAAAATAGAGCACAAAGTCCCTATCAAGGCTAAGGACTGCCTCCATTGCACAACTGCTGGCTACTAGGACCAAGAGAAAAGGAAGGGAAATCCTTGGTTGGAGCAGATCCTTTCAGAAGAAGCGATAGAAGTCTCCACAGTATCGGCGCTGCTACAGTACGCGCGTTACTGTAGCAACTCGGCAGCAACAAGAAAAAGGCCTTAAGGCTCTGATACCATGATAAATAGAGCTATGAGATCAAACGACACATGGAAACAGGATTTACATGGAAAACCCTTCAAAAGGAAGGGAAAAACCACGGGAGGGGATAACCCTAAGCCACTGACGGCTAGGGTTTCTTTCTTCTTCTTTTGTCACACAAATACATGGGGGAGATGTTACAATATATAGAATAAAAGTGTTAAATGGATCCATCTACACACAGCAAAACATAAAAAGTTAAGTAAATGGGCCATCTCCCTAGCCCATCAACATAGAGATAACTTAACAATTCTTCATACAATATTGAGTTGATATGGTTGACATATGGATCCCATGGCTTGTAAATTCTATAAATTTTGTTATATAAGTTACGTGTTGCTCATACACATCAATACAATACGATATAAGTATACCACACCCAATTGTATTATGTAATGAAATAAACTATATTTTTAAAATCTTATTTCAATAGTTGAGTTATTAAAATAATGTCTAGAAAATAATTAAAAAGTAATATCATTGATTGGTGGCACATTTGAAAGCCTACCAAATAATAATTTTTACTTATATAAACTTAAAACATCCAAACACATAAAAAATTAAATAATTAGGTTTTTAATTAGTTTTAAGCACTTCTATAACTTTGAAAAACAAATGTCGTATTTTTCCACTATATTCTCTTTTATATATGTTCAAATTACTCTCTAGTAGAACTTTTAAACATAATTAAGTAACTAATTATAATAGTAATTATTGTATAGTACTTGTAATCAGATAACTTACATGATAATAGTAATTAATAGTGTAGTAATTAGGTATGTCTAGTGATAAATATTGTAAATCTACATATACTTATAGATATATGTATAACTAGTATCAAGCATATCCATTTTGGAGTAGTACTAGGTTTTGGGGGAGAAAACAATTTTTTAGGTGAAAGTGGAAGAACTTAGTAGGAAAAAGAGATGGAGAGGTTGCAAATTGTAGAAAATGGAATACATCACTTAAGTTTACCTTGATTTAGGTTGAGTTCAAATCCGATGGCCAAAAACCATCCACATGCACCTTTTCTCCTCCCAATCAGCGACAACAATCATTCTCACAAAAAGTAGTGTGCCCATTGGTACTGCCAATTTCGGTCGGTTCTATGAAGTGGTGCATTTTGCACCCAAACGACCGGAACTTGGCAGTATACCCGTCGATATACCGATATTTGTGAGCCGTACACGTGTGTTTCTATACCCGATGGTGTCGATATTGGTATTTTGGTCGTTATCCGCCAAAATATCGTTCCTTGGTCTCATACTAGTCTCGTAGTGACACATCTATTCTCTGGAAGTCATAGATGCACCTTAGTTTGTAGACATCAGTGCTAGCAATATGCTTTGGAGCTGGGATCAAGGTGGTCTTTTGTAAAATGATAAGGATTGACATGAGTTAGGCTTTGCGCAATGGCTTCTTCAGGTTGTGAGTAACCATACGCTATAACCTTGGCAAGGTTTTCTGAGATATCTTGCCTTTGCAGCTTGCACTAACTCTTTTAGTGGCGGACTTGGAAAGACAAATGCGAAATTCATATGTCTGCAGGAGCTTTTGTAAGGAAATAATTCAATAAGAGGCTATGCGATAAGTGGCATTGTCCTGTGGCAATAACGTGATGTAGCCACACAATTGGCAATGCAATTTCTATGCATGACTTCTTGCCTTTGGATATTGGGTAGTGCTGGTGTCTGCATAGTGGTTCCAAGTACCATTCCTAGGTCAAGTTAAATAAATGGTGATGGTGTGGTCTGGCATTGTCCTTTGAGACAAAAAAAGGATAGGTTCCTATTGTCTTTCAATTTCTGACTTACAAGGTGTATAAGGACTGTGACAATGTGTAATGTGATATAGTCAAGTTGCCCTTTGACTACCAAGAAAGCCTTCTCCATCCTAATATGGGACCTTCATTGATGCTTTGGCAAGAGAGAAGCTCAAGTTTGTGGGGCTGTCTTGCAAGATTGAGACATTTCATCTAATTGCTCAGTGCGATGGGCTCCGGTTGCTCTTACATACTCGAGGAGGTGAAACATGCCACTTAGCTGGTATAGTGGGCCATGAGATCTAGATGTGGCTTCATGACAGCTCAATGGCATCCCGTACCTAGATGGTACGAATTTCTTTAAGGGCACCAGCAGGAAAAATAGTCCATTAGCTGACTTAGTTGTCAAGGAAGTCGCCGAGGCACCACCTTGCGGGCGGGGGGGGGGGGGGAGACTTAGGCCTCTGCTTAGTCAATTTAAGAAAAATAAACAGGATAGCTACGGGTGCCACAATAGCAATTTTGATGAAAGCTTGAATTTTTCTATATCTAATGTTAATCTAGACTTTATATGTGTAAATTCTTTATGGTCTTAGTAGGGTTATCAGAACCGGCCAGGACTGGCTGGGTCAACTCATGGCCAGGGCGTTCCGGTTCCCCTGTTGATCTGCTGGGAGGAGACCAACTGAAAACCGGTAAACTAGTTTGGTTAATTGCCAACCAGCGGTCTAACGTCAGATGTCAAAATAACCTCATGTCAGACCATGCATCGGGATTATACGAAAGGGGGGGGGGTGTTACTCCAGCAACCTGCAGAATTCACTGTCATCTTGCCCATTCCCTTCTATGACAATTGTTGTGCCCTTGCTGCCTCTCTCTCACCTTTTCCTCTCATCGGCAGTCACCTCCTCCCAGCAAACACCGTAGGGAAAAGGTGCTGCCACTAATGCCATCAATTGCAGGTGCCACCATTTCTACCTTCACTGCTGTGCACCTCCTTTTCTACTGTAGCCAACAATGTTTTAAAAAACGTTAAGCGGTAATCGTGCGGACAGCACCTTGTAACTGGTTAAGCGGTAAGCGGCCGATTAAGCGGCCGATTTTTTAAAAAACGGGTTTTAATTTCCTATATAATTTTATACAAAATTACATATATATGTATATAAATACTAATACTCTTTGAAACTTTTATATATATCTAAAGATTCTAAACACTCTACCCAACAGTAAAAACACCCAATTAGTTTATAAGATAGCTATAAGACAATAATTATAGCCATAATATAATAAATAATAGATTTGACATAGATAAAATACCCCACATACATGATTCAGAAATATTTTTGCATCACATGTTTACATAGTTAAGCAGTAAACAATAGACTCATTATTGGATACCTTTCTAACTTATTGTTATATGTGCATATCATCAATTAGTCATACATTACAGCAGTACAATTAACTAAAGTATGCATTCTAAAATTAGATAATAGTTACATATATTTTACTTGTATAAATTACACTTTACAACAGTACCCTATTATCCCAACTTGCATACAGTAAACAATAGACTCATTATTGGATACCTTTCTAACTTATTGTTATATGTGCATATCATCAATTAGTCATACATTACAGCAGTACAATTAACTAAAGTATGCATTCTAAAATTAGATAATAGTTACATTACATATATTTTACTTGTATAAATTACACTTTACAACAGTACCCTATTATCCCAACTTGCATACAAGTATGCATTCTATTAGACTAGGCTTATCATAGGATATTTAAGTTTAATATATTATAGTCAGTAATACTTGGGGCCATATAGTTTATATAAAGTTACAGGTGTACAGAAAAATTTACAAAAAACGGATAAAAAACGGCCAAAAAACGGGAAAAAAACGGACAAAAAACGGAAAAAACGGGCAAAAAACGGGAAAAAACGGCCGATTAATTACAAAAAAATTAACCGGCGATTTTAGCAAAAATCGAACGGGCTGGGTGTCTGGCCGATTAATCGGCCGTTTAATCGGCCGCTCAGGCCGTTTTTCATTTCACTGGTAGCCAATGTGTGCTAGTTTTGCTGCTATTTCTAATGTGTGCTGCTGTTGGTGTGCCAGGTGCGATGCACCGCGCTTCTCTGCTCTAAGGCGAATCCCTTCTTCCTCCACCCCTTCATCCTCTTCCTTATCCTTCTCCAGCCACAGACAGTCTTGATGCTGCTAGTGTGGTTATGAAGCTGTAATACCGTTGGTGCTTAATGCATATTTCTTCCTGTTTGCTATCTTCTTGTACTGCTACTTCATCATTTATATCTCTTATTGTCCCCTAACAATCACAGACTCACTCGACTCTTCTTCTTTTTTGTTTTTATCCTATATCAGGAAATCATTTTTTATCAGTTGAAATTTTATTCCCTATTAGTAATAGGGTTGTGGTTTGTTATTTATGATGTGGCGCGGTTTGCTATTGCTGATGGAAAAGAAAGAGAAGAATACAGTAGTAGTAAATAGTGGAGGTGGATGTCATTGCCAGTTATTGAATAGTGGTAATACATACAACATTTTCCCTTTTAGGTTTTAGTACTATTTCTGATTGAATGTTACCAATAACCAATTATATATTGATTGCAAATGATAGACATACTAGTAGATTTTGTTCCACACTTCATGCTGAACTCACCAGTTGAACCGGTTTGACCAGTGGTTGAACCAGTGAACGGAAAACCAATGAACTCACTGGTTCGTTGAAAAGTTGAAAACCTTGGGTTTTAGTATAAATCATTTTGTTAGACTTCATTCATGTCTCGATGACTTGCTGTCAATGTTTTAACTTACCTCTCGCTTCTTATTGACTTGTGTCTAGGGACTGTATGGATCTTTGGCTGCATCCTCAGAAGTATCGACAAAGCAACCAAAAAGAGCAAATGTATGTATCCCCGACACAAGTTGTTGGCTATTTTTGTTCGCGGATGTATGTTCTGGTTCATGAAAACCAACCTGACTGTTGTACTGACTGAAGAATGCAGAAGAGATGTATTCCATACTTTTTCATTAAAGCCCATCAATGAAAATACATCATTATATTGGATTTTTTTTTTATCTCAAATAAAATTCAAACATATTTATAAACTTTCAGAGGCCAAGTGAATCTAGAATTTATATGATTGTGTAAAATACGACAAGTTTAACCTGCTAAGAAGCTAGGAGGTCCTGATCCAGTTTTATCTGTTCGAATGTCTGATTAAGATGTATTGAAGCACCTGAATGTAAAGGTTGACTCTGCTGACTTCCATTTATTGTAACTGGATCCCACCCTCACTCGTGAACCTACAGTAATCTGCTGCCTCAGCCCTTCGCCACTTCCTTTAATTCCCTTACCTTTTCATTCAATTACCATCTCAAGGACTTCTGATATAGTACTGAAGAGACAGTTGAAAAACTCTATAATCTACATGTTAGTTTTGTACAACCCTAAATTTGGAAAATTTGTCTTGCAGTCTTGCATCATTGAGTTTGATGGCGCATCAAAAGGTAACCCTGGTAAAGCTGGTGCAGGAGTACTATTGAAAAGAGAAGATGGAACAATTGTATGCATTTCTGCCGTTTTTTTTCTTTAATACACTAAGCATTAGGATCTATTTCAAATTTGACCTTGGTTTTTTTTAAGATTGCGAAGCTCCAGCAAGGTCTTGGCGTGGTCACGAGTAATGTTGCTGAATATCGGGCATTGCTATTGGGATTGAATAGTGCTCTCGATAAGGGGTTTGAAAAAATATTAGCACAAGGTGACTCAAAGCTGGTCTGCTCACAGGTCCTTACTGCTTCCTTTTTGTACATCATAAATTTTATTTTGTTAACCTACCTTTTGGCATTATAAAAATAAGTTCAATTTGAATGTTGATTGTTGACTGCTTGCTATGCTGAACCAAGTCTATCTTAGTGCCACCATAGAGGGATGTAAGTCATGATAAGCTAGTAGATGAGAAACAATATGACCCAATACATATTGCATTATTTTTCATCTTCGTGTTTTTTGAACAAACACTGGAATGTTGGGTTTACAATCTTTCTAAAAATGAACACAACCAAATACAAAAAATAGTCTATTTAGTGCAAATTCGGAGATCAGCATATGAATGGCCTCCTTGGTAACATAGAATTCTTGTTATAATGCAAATGCAGATTTTTTTGTTTACAAATGACTTTGAGACTCTCTCCAGCTTCAATGTGCTTTAACAGAAAGTCTTAACAGCTATACTCATAAAACTCAAACATTATGGCAAATCCAGGGCAGTTGAGTGGCCCGAGTTTTTGGTTTATTTGTTATAATCTATCTCAACACGTCTCCACAACACACCCACAAAAAAGAGAACTCGTCTCTTGTACTATCTTTGTTCAACCGATAATTGCCATTGTGAGACACTGCTGCTTACTATTCACATGTTTGCTCTTACTTTTAACACAGCTTGAGTTTAAAGTTGTTCCAGTGTTATGCTGTTTTTGATGTTTTTAATCCTTGTTTTTCTGTTACTGTATAGGTTGAGGGAATTTACAAAACCACTAATCCTACAATGGCAGAGCTGTGTAAGCAAGTGAGGGAACTCAAGCAAAAATTTTCCTCTTTCCAAATTTGCCATGTAAAAAGGGTAGGGTTACTCTTAACTTTTAGACTCGTTTATCCTTACTAAATGAAATTTATCTGTTAAAGGACTATGTTATTCTGATTTAGATGTTCTTACAATATACAGTTGACTAGTAATACTCTTATAACACTATATGTTATCGAAACATTAACAACCATGTTAACTATTAATGCCCCATACTTTGGTAGTCTTTTATATATCATTTGGGGCATATTTTGAGGTTTCATGCACGCACGTGCATTATGTTTGTGGCTGGGGGAGGAAGGGACCTCAATACTAAACATGAGGCACATGTTGCCCGAGCTCAGCACCTTGCCAAATTAGCAAGTACACCTGATAAGAACAAGGCTAAACATTCGAAAAAAGTGCATTACATAACTTTTAAAGAACAAGTATTTTAAATAAATGTGTATTATGTCAAGTAATATTGAACTATGCTTGTAATAATCAACTATTGTATCTGCTATGTCTAAACTACTCATTTCTTATATAGATTGGCTATAGGTACTAAAATTTGTGCTGCCTTTAGCATCACATTGGCTCTCTTGAGTGATTGGCTGATTGCCACCTTTTTATTTGCCCGCCATCTTCCCTTTATTGTCT
The DNA here is from genome assembly GCA_963693085.1 of Alisma plantago-aquatica. NCBI lineage: Eukaryota > Viridiplantae > Streptophyta > Magnoliopsida > Alismatales > Alismataceae > Alisma > Alisma plantago-aquatica. Next base: position 762,291,161 of record OY856411.1, read on the forward strand.
ATGGGGGGAGGAAGGGGGCCTCCACATGCTTACAATCAGATGCAACAACCTCTTATTGACCGTCAATGACCTCCCTTGGAGGAGTGGATTGCAAAGATTCATATAAAATCATGGAAATATACGCTATAAGGAGAATTAAGAATTTCCTAAAATAGGGACAAAAGAATTATGCCGTGAACTAGAATGGAGCATTTTGTTGCCATCAATTGTAAATTATGACTAGATAGTTAGTTCATGCTTGATCTATAACATCGTGGGGGAGGCGGGCTTACTTCCCCGCCTTTAAGCCTATATCGAATGTTCTTGAAGACTCGAAGAAGTTGACAATGTTTTCCAAAATGATGGAATTCCTCCGGTTACATTCTTGAATGTTGTCGATAAGAAGGAAGTTTTGGATAATGGACCAAAATGGTTGTAATCAACTGGTGATGGTTCTGGAACTATCGTGGTTTCAAATGATCTGTTATTTTGTATCACTGAGTGGAACCGTGCTTCAATGTGCTAAGCTTGTGCCCAAGTTGGTTATTCAAGGCATTGACATAGTTGGCAAAAAAATGATACAACACTCGGAGGATGAGAATACAATTGAAGATCTTAAGTGTTGACTCCTTGCAGAAGTTTGAGTCTAGTAGGGCTAGAAGCTGAAAACTAACCTCCCAGTGAAGTTTGATTGCATGTTGTGTGCCTTGAGGAAGCAACACAACCTCTCAATTTAGGTGTGTTCGAAAGAAGTTTGGATTGTAAAGCGTTTGCATAACCCACTAGAAGGATGATTAATGAATCATGCTTAGACAAAGAGATTGAACCCAAAGCATGGAAAGGGAAGATGCTCTCTAGTGCTTTTTAAGGATAGCAAGAAAGATATATGAGAGCCGAATAATGGATGATATAATCATCACATACCACACGAAGATATATAATGTGAAACAATGGAGTCCAACATTTGTATAAATGAAACAACATTGCTTATCCTACTTTGGGACCATACTTGTTAAGGCGCCACGGCTAGGCACCTAGGTGACTTTAAGAAAATGAAATTTTATTAGAGTTATCTATATCACATGTTAGTGTTATGGTTTTTATAACATCCCTCTTCATATATATGTTATATTTTATCTGTCTATACATGTGTTGTGATTTTTATGACATTTCCCCTTCTTATATATGATATTTTCATATATGTGTGTGTGTAGGTAATTCCATAAAGTTATGGTTAATCCATTGATATACACATGTTATATGGGAAGCGAATAACCTATCACAATACTAATAATATTAATTAATATTTCCAAATCAATAGAGTAAAACTAAACTAGGTAAGAGTTAGAGAATCGATAAAGAAGTATAAACTTATTTATAACGACTATCCTGATAACATAGGTCCTAAATTAGAAATTCATTTAAAGGTTCACAAACATAAAAAATAATAAATATGTATTAAGAAAATATTTTCTAGAAGAACATGATATTTGGCACATATCATAGACGACAATAACAATATATTTTGAAGATTCAAACAAAAATATACCATAGGACTGATAAAATAACATAAGGCGACATATTAGGCAAGACGAGGGGCAAGGCCCATCCCCTTGGGGTGCCTTGCCGCCTCGGCGCGCGCCTTGAGAAGTATTTTAGGACCAACCGGGATGGCAACATGTGAATGAAGGCAACATATTCATTTGGATACTAAAATAACCTCATAGGCAACACAACACTTTCAAAGTTGATATCCAATAAGAAGAGAAGGAAGAAATTCTTGAGGGAAGGAATCCACTAGCTGAACATGGTTTTTGAATAATACTAATCTACCCAAATACTAGTTATCTATGCTCTATAAAGGCCGTCATGTCTACGAATCCATATACATGTGTACCCACAACCCAATTCTCTCTTGTACCCATAAACCAAATCTAAAAGCCAACCACATTTATCCGTGGCAGGCCAAGGCCTTGTTTTAGCTCCAAACTCTTAGATGGATTGCATTAGATCGAGGTGAACCCAAACCAAGACTTAAAGACCACTCTTTGGCTTGTAGAACCAAAAACGTGTGTATCACTATAAGTCAATTTACCTTAGTGGATTTTACTACTTGCTTTCGTCTTTGGTATATAGATGCAGTCTCTCTCTCTATATATATACCACTATGAAAATAATTTCCTTAAATATATAACTAAAAGATAGATCAAATAATATGGTCAAAGCTAATCTTTATACATGAATAAAGGTGGCTGCCAATAGCCCAGATACACAATGTGGGACTAATCCTAATATACTAGGAATATAAAGAATGTGGGCAAAGTTATCTAATACTCCTCAAACTGGTATACATATGTTATAAGCACCAAGTTTGTTACACAAGATACACCGTGTGGGACTAATCCTAATATACAAAGAATATAAAGAATATGGGCAAAGTTATCTGATACTCCCACTCAAACTGGTGTGCATATGTTATAAGCACCATATATTATAAGCACCTAGTTTGTTACAGAAGAATTCGACTCGACACTCATTTTAGGATTTAGTGAACAAATATGCAAATTGATCCTTTGAATGGACTGGAGTTAGGATCAACTTGTCTTGAACCTTTTCTCAATCAAAGTGACAATCAACTCCTGCGTTTAGTTCTTTCATAAGAGACATGGTCGGAACTGATGAATTGCAACTTGATTATTACACTAGAGGTCCATTGCTTTCTTATGACAAAATTCAAGTTCTCTCATGAAGCTCTTTACCCATAGTAGTTCACTAGTGACACGGGCCATAGCCTGGTATTTATATTCAATGCTAGAGGGAGCTTCACCCACAGTAGTTCACTAGTGACACGGGCCATAGCCTGGTATTTAGATTCAACGCTAGAGTGGGCAACCATAGTCTGTTTCTTGCTTTTCCAGGAGACTAGATTTCCTACTATAAATATAAAACAGTCAGTTATACATCGTTGGTCAATGATCGAGTTTGTCCAGTTTGCATCCGAGAAACCATGCACCTTCAGATGCCCATGACAAAGAGTAGAGAATTCCCTTTCCTGGAGTTTTCTTGAGACATCGAAGAACTCAAATGAGTGCATCCTAGTGACCTAAGTGTGATTTGTCCATGAATTGATTAACCAAACTAGCAACAAACACGATATCTGGTTCAATAATTATGAAATAATAAGTTTCCTAATTAGTCTCTTGTATTGTCATGGATTTGTAAGAAGCTCCTTGGGATCTTCGTACAACTTGACTTAAGGATCCATTAGTGAGTCTACATGTTATAATCCTAACATACCAGTTTCTTCAAGATGATCAATTACATTTTTTGCTTAAAGAAATAACAATTCCGCCTTTGGACATGCATGCTATTATATCTAGAAAATATTTTTAGAAGGCCTAGATCTTTGGTCTAAAATTTGCTTTAAAGAAACTTTTTGAGCTGTATAATGCCTTGTTGATCGTTACATTATAACAATATCGTCCTTGTAGACAAGGAGAATGTATCCAAAAGATCCATGTTGATAGAAGATAGAATGGTCTAGACTTGATTGTTGTAGACCAATTTTTTGAATGGACTGGGTGGATTTATCAAACCATGCTCAAGTGACAGCTTCAAGCCATATAGAGATGTATGAAGCTGACAAACTAGTTGAGATCCCCCTCCTTTAGCAACTAACCCAGGTGATTCCTCCATATCAATCTCCTCAGACAGGTTCCCATGAAGAAAGGCATTCTTAATGTTGAGCTGAAGCAAGGACCAAGAGAAGTAAGCGACCAAGGAAATGAACAATCTTACATGCGTCGTTTTTACTGTTAGGAAGGTCTCCAGATAATCCTCTCCCTAGATTTGTGTGTAGCCTTTTGCTTAAGCCTAGCTTTTAGCCTATCAAGAATCTCATCTAGACCAACTTTGATGAAAAAGATCCATATGTAGCTGACCACTCCTTTGTTTGAGGTGGCCTTCACAAAACAAACTCCATGCATTATTTTCAGAGAGCAGCCATCTCATCTTCCATAGCTTGTCGCCAACCTGGATGATTCAGAGTTATAGAAACAATATCAGACGAATGATGGATTGGTGTTAAAGGCAACAAAAGGTGACAAATGATCATAAGAAACATCAAGAAGTAAAAGTACATAGCCGCTTTTCCTTATGTAAAGCAATGGGCCCATCAACTGGATCAAGTGGTACCTCAGATCCCCACGTTTGGCAAAGATTGGAGGAAGATTGAGTTGTATCGCATCATCTTGTACTTGTGTCGGATTATCATGAAGAGCTGCATGGTCTTGGTCATGATGAGTAGGACCAGGATTAGGTGGTTGCTTGAGGACTAAGCTTGCCATGACCGACAATGTATGATGGACGCTTAGGATACAAATATAAATCAAGATTTGATTATTTCAAACAGATGAAGGCATACGATTGACTAACCATGTGGTGGTGAGACAACATTCCCCTAAAACTCTTTCGAACACGCGTGTGATGGAGAAGAGTTTTGAGTCTTTAGACAGTTTCAATAATATGCCTATTATACGTTCAACAATATCATTTTGGTAGGTTGTATGCAGACAAGATTACTGATGAATAACCCCTTTGCTGGATAGAAATAAAGTTAGTGTCATATTAAACACTCTTAACATCAAGATATCAGAAAGCGGGAAGCGGGAGGCGTGCGGACAACACCCTGTAACCGATTAAGCGGTAGGCGGGCGATTAAGCGGGCGATTTTTGAAAAAGTGGGTGTCTAAATTTTATATATATTTATACAAAATTACATGTATGGGTATATAAAAAATATATTTCTAAGGAACTTCGATACATATCTAATCAGCAAATCAATAATTAACTAAGTATTCATCAATACTTTACTATTAATCGGTATGTCTAATCACTAAAATCGGCACGCAAATCAAATTGTAAATAACAAACTATGAATTATTGATTTAAAGTAATCACTAAAGTAATACTAACCAGTAGTACCAATCATTAATCACTGAAAGCAGCAAGGAAATCAATAAAACTAATCATGCATTAGAAGTATAATAGAGCAATATGATATTTACTTAGATGCATTACAGCAGTACCCAATTATTACAGCTTACACACATAGTATGCATTCTAAATTAGGACTCTAGCTATATCATAGAACATTTAATGTATACAAGTTTCATATATTATAGTCGACACTACTTGGACTATGTAATTAATTAATGTTAGATGCTTACATTAGTATTTTTAAACAAAAACAGGAAAAAAGCGGGTGAGGCAGGCAAAAAGCGGGCGATTATGTTCAAAGCGCTTAATCAGGCGCTTAGGGGGCTAAATTAGGCGGATGAGGGTCTTGGCCGATTAAGCGGCCGCTTGGGCCGTTTTTAATTCACTGCTTAACATTGACAATATGAAAAATGCATTTTTTTTTGCAAATTTTGTTTCAATTTCCATTTTTTAAAGCAATCAGCAAGATATCATAACAATCTTTCATTAAATATAAACAATTTATTCTTGAAAATTCATCAGTAAAAGTCACAAAATAACAATATCCAAGTTTTAAAGAGACGTCTAGGACCCCACTCATCAGAATGCACAATATGGAAAATAGAATCAAGAAACACGATCTTGTGATCAGAAATAGATCTATGGTGCTTTCCTAACTAACAAGCCTCACACAAGTTCAGATAAACTAGAAAACTTGGGATGTATCAGACATAATTTTTCAAGAGAGAGATGACCTAAACAACTATGGTATGTAGTGGTGAAGCAACCACACAAACCTTAGATAGTCTATACCAGCCACCAACACCACCCGTGTCTTGAGATCTTGTACATATGTCGATTGGGGTCAGATGTAATGGATTTATCAAAGTGAGCGAGTTAATATACTAATGGACATCAAAATAAATGAAAAAGATGGAACAAATAGGATTGATGGTAGGCTGATGTTTGAAGAGGGGAGATAGGCTGAGTGCCTTGACGACAAATAAACAATAATACAATGGGAATGTACTGGCCTTGATGGTGGATGGGTTGGAGATAAGGTTGGAGAAGCCTGCAATGTGATATGTTGTACCTGGTTTAAGAATCTAAGAGTATGAACCTATATCGGTTGATTGAGAAATGCGTGGTGCAGACGAAGTTGAGCCTCTTGACATTTGAGCACAAGAGGCGGCAGAGGAATATGCCTTCTGGGATGCGGAATTGAAGAAGATGACTCTACTTTTCACCACTCATCTTGATCTGAGTGGGTTGCTTATTTGATTTTCTTCAATAAAGATGAGGTTTGCAGACGACTTCGAAGGGTAGCCATGGAGCTCATAGCATGTCTCTTTGTAGTGCCCCTTCTTGCCATAATGGGTACAATTGGGTCAACCCCTTCCTCTAATTGAACGTTTGCCTCCCCTACTAGCTTTGTTCCCAAGAGTATCTGATTCCTTCATACTCCTTGCAAAGACCGACAAGGAACTTGATGACCATAACCTGATCCCATTTTTGAAGCTTGACGAGATCAATGAAGATTGAGAGAAGGATATTCAATTCCTCTGTGATGTGAGCAAACTCCCCTAAATTTTGATGCATGCTCTTCTACTCTTACTGAAGATTGCACATCTCCATAGTCATGTCATTGATTCTCGAGATGGTGTTGGAGTACATAAGTTGGAGATGATCCTAAATTGCCTTGCCACTTGTCAGATGATCAGTGATGTCTGCTACCTGGGACTCCGTGGAGTTTCATGGAGTAGAGAGGAAGCTGCCATTGTGTTGCTCCCATTTGGAAAGAGAGTCGTCAATTAGAGGTCCCTTTGTGAGGTGCTTGCCCTTGTCTTGACCCCTGAACCAAATTGTGACTTTGCGACTCCATTGATTGTTGTTGCATCCATTTAGTTTGTTAGAAGTGATCACAAAATTTGGTATATAAGAGAGTTGCAGCTTCTTTTCTTCGTTTGACATTAGAAGAAACTGTCGACAACATTGGACACGCCGTGTTGTATGTCAAACACGGGCTGTCGTGCCTTAGAAAAGATAAATCGTGGCTTACCATGTTGAGACATGTCCTGCTGATACGAGGAGATGACTTGTTGGTAAAGACACAACATGTAAGACTAATGACACATTGTGTAGCTGTTGTTTGGGAGAAAATCCTAAAAGGTCGACACATCATGCCAGGAAAAGGGCACGCTATGTCTGCCATCGCCACTAGAAGCACGAAACTGTTCCCTAGCAGTCGACGCATCACGTCTAGAATGTAACACATGGATTCCACCACCGCCAAGGCGGGATTTTATTAGGTGTTTGTCGATACTCGATAGACACATCGTGTGTGCACTTGTTTGGCGTCGTCGTTGGGCTGTAGATGTGAGAAAGAAGTGGATGGAAAAGAGGAAACACCCGGTGATGACTTGAGTGTGCTGGAGATGAGACAAAGTCTTCGATCTGGATCAGGAGACATCGCGATCACGATTTCTTGATGTCATGGATTCACTTCTTCTTGGAGGGGATGACTCCATCTATGATGCGATGATGCAGAATATGATGAGACGTTGGGAGAAGAGAGCCTAGTTGATGACAAATGTTTTTGTTGAAAAGGATGAGATTCTCCATGAGACTTGCGAAGGTTGCACCACGCTTTGTTTCCTTCCTCCTCCCGAACTGGATCAGATACTCTAATACTGTACCATGTAACTGAAAGATAGATTGGATATTATTGTGTGTTGTATTATGCATAGAGCTAGCGTTTATATAGGAATAAGGGTGGTTGCGAATAATCCTAATACACACTATAGACAAATCCGAATATACAAAGAATATAAGGAATGTGGGTGGAGTTATTTAATAAAAAATATTCAAAAGAAGAGATTCAATGGTATTCTAAGTGAAGGCCAAGCACACGATCAAGCATCGTTGACTCTCATCAAAGCTAGAATAACAACACAAAGGCAAACTGGTTGAATTGTGCATCCAGGTGATTGCCTAATTACCCTTATTAGTTGGGTTGGGATTATTATTCTCATTGAACAAAATTTCTATCAAAATTGCGAAATTGCGACCAGATTTTTGATTTTTTTTCCAATCGGACATTGAAACGTATAATTGGACGTAGAAACACACAAGCACATGGATTGGGACGTAATCTCATGAAAATTTGCAACTAGGTGTAAAATTTCACAAAATAGGGGGGAATATCGTAGCGAAATCCCAATTTGGGCCGTAATTTCATGGATTGGCACAAACACAGACAACTTACATTTCAAGAAGTGTTGTTCCTAGGGCTGTTGCTACTACAATTTGGGTATTTTGGTAATTTTCTTTTGGTCTCTTGCTTCCGGAGGCTATTTTTCTTGATTCTAAGGTATGTTTCCCCTATCCCTAGCCCATCTACACCTCCTTTTCTTACACTCTTCTATGGAGATCAAAAGAAATACCATGCAAATAACAAAATACAAAGTGCAAGATCTTACTACCAAGTAAATTAGTAGCTAATGATTAGTAACTTGCAATTGTAAGTTATAGAAGTACTGTGGTATATACTTATTCTACTGTGTTATTTCTTATACTGCTCTATTGTATTAGTCCCATATTGCTTGCTTGTGTATATGTCTCAACTCTCTGTAGCTATATAAGAGAGTACCCTGTACACCTTTTTACTCACTGAATAAACAATTCCCTTCCTATCTATATGGTATCAAGAGCAGGTTCACTGTTTCCCCGCCCACCCATCCACCCATGACGTAAGTCAACCCCCCCTTCTCTCTCCCGCCGCCACCACCCCCACCCCTCCGCAGCCGCCCCTCACCCGCCCGCCGCCTCCACCCCTCCACTGCCCCCCGCCGCCGCCACCCTCCTCCTTCCACCCACCCGCCGCCACCCTCCTCCAACCACACACCCTCCCCGCCGCCACCTCCTCTCCCACCGCCGTCTTCTCTCCCCACCGACCAACCCCACCCGCCGCCTTCTCCCTCCTCCAAGCTGCTACCCTTTTGGCCGACTGCAACTGGGTTTTACCTCCCTTCTCCCTCTACGTCTGTGTGATCTTCAGATCTACGTTCGGACATCTGCTGGCCGGCTAAGTTGAAAGTCGTTTCGTCTCATCGTCTTCTCTGCCTGCGCCTCATGACGGAACGTTAAGTTTTCCTCATGGCGACGTAGGTTTCTCTATTCATCTTCTGCCCTATACGGGTTATCTGATCTGACTCGTCAGATCTGTGCTGCTGTTTTCTGCCCTTTTGTGGGTCTCTACTCTACTCTGCTGTTGCGCCGACTACTGCCTCTGCCATGGCCTTACCTGAGCCTCCTCGCTCCCTGTGTGTCACCACGGTGAAGCTCGACGGCGGCTCCAACTATCATCTCTGGTCGGCGTCCTTTGTTCTATATGTCAAAGCACAAGGCCGATATCACCATCTTACGGCAGAGCCTCCTGCTGTTCCTATTGCTGATTCGGACGAAAAAACCAGACAAAGCTATGCGCAATGGTCCAAGGATGACTCCGGCGTCATGTCTTGGATCCTCAATAGTACCGAGCCTCGAATCAGCCAATCACTTCTCTGCCTTCATGATGCTAAGGCTATGTGGGATCAACTGTCCCATGTCTATTCTCATCAGGAGAATCCAAGGTGCGTCTTTGAAATTTTCAAAACTCTGGCGAAAAAGGTGTTCTCCACTGACACTTCCATTGATGACTTCTACAATCAATGTTCGGCTCTGTGGAATGAGTTTGAACTCTACCACCCCTTGACGACGAACATCAATTTGTTCAGAAGCAGCATTACGAACTGCAACTGGTGCAATTTTTGGCTGCACTTCCTGCCTCTTTTTCTAGTGTGGTTGACCAGATCCTGTCAAGTGATCCGCTGCCAACCCTTCGGGATGTTCTGAAAAGAGTCCAACACCTGCCGTCCATGACTCCTACGTCTGTTGTTGAGCATCTTGCGCTTATTGCTCGCTCTGCTGATTCTGGCCGTGGTCGTGGTTGCGGTCGTGGCCGTGGCGGTCGCCCTCCTCCTTCAGGAGGTCGAGGCACATCTACTCCTGGACGTGGTACTGCTCCTGGCCCTCGCTACTGTAACTGGTGTGGCCGGGACAATCATACTGAAGATCGCCGCTGGATTAAGCACGGCAAGCCCGCTTGGGCTAACCAGGCCGCGACAGACACTGCTGCTGATTCTACCCCTGACGCACCTGCTGCTCCTACTAACACAGAATGGTTACGATCGAAGTTCGAGAAGATGTTCCAGGAACGTCTCGCACAAATGCCATCCTCATCTACACCAGGACCCTCTGCCATGCTCGCCTCTCCATTATCTGGTAACAAACAGTGGTGCATTGACTCAGGTGCATCCACTCATATGGCTGGTGATCTTCGCCTTTTCTCTATTATCAATAAAACTGCTCCTATATCATCTGTTACTATTGCAAATGGGTCCAAAACTACTGTTCATGGCACTGACACAGTTCCTCTTTCACCAAAAATACAGTTGCATTCTGTTTTATATATTCCAAAGTTTCCTGTTAATCTATTGTCAGTCAGTAAGATGATAAAACAACTCAACTGCTCTATTAAATTTGATCCTTCTGGATGTATTTTGAAGGATCTCTGCACGAAGACGAGGATTGATTCGGGCCGTGAAGGACTAGATGGGCTGTATTATCCTACTGCTTCTGCTATGCTATCTACTTCAGTGACGAGACTACAATGGCACTTTCGTCTGGGGCATCCATCTGCTGCTAAATTAAAACATTTATTCCCTACTTTATCTGAGAACAATTTTTCCTGTGAAACTTGTGTTTTAGGCAAACAAACTCGATCTGTTTTTCCTGCTAAGAATGTTATTGCTTCTAAAGAAAATTTTGACCTTGTTCATGCTGATGATATTTGGGGACCGTGCTCTGTATCAAGTCACTCGGGTGTGAAATATTTTATGACATTTATTGATGATTATTCTCGCGCCACATGGTTGTTTCTGCTTAAAGGTCGAGATACTGTGTTAGATACTATTCACACCTTTTTTGCTGAAATTTACACTCAATTTAATCGACCTATTAAAATTTTTCGTATTGATAATGCATTGGAGTTCATGCAACAATCTGTTACATCCTTTTGTGCTGCCCGTGGAACCATACATCAGACCACTTGCCCATACACTCAACAAAATGGCGTCGCTGAAGAAAAAAACCGTCACCTACTTGAGGTTGCTCGCACCCTTCTCATACACTACAAAGTACCCCATCAATTCTGGCCTGAAGCTGTCTCTAGGACGTGCTATCTCATCAATCGCATGCCTTCCTCTGTTTTGAAAAATCAGATCCCGTACGCCATTTTGTTTCCTGATAAACCCTTATTCTCTTTGCCTCCTCGCATTTTTGGGAGTACTTGTTTTGTGAAAAATCTTCGTCCTGGTCTCACTAAACTTGATGCTCGCTCAGTCAAATGTATTTTTCTGGGATATTCCCGTACACAGAAAGGCTACCGCTGTTTTGATCCTATTAAAAAACAGTGGCTTGTTAGTGCTGATGTGACCTTTTTTGAGCATATGCCTTACTATTCTACTGATGGCGAAAAGTTGTCGGCTGATATTATGGCTACCACACCGTTACCATTAGTTGTTGAGGAATTACCAGCTCCTGATGTGCCTAAAGAATGCCCATTGCAAGTCTATCGACGCCGGTTAAAGATCATCAATGCTTCTGAAGCCCCGACCGAACCAAATCCTGCGTCTGCGGTTGATCTCCCATCCACTGAGGTATTTTCTGACCTGGATCTTCCTATCAGTTTAAGGAAAGGTGTTCGAGCATGTACTCAACATCCTATCAGTAATTTCTGTTCATCTGATAATCTCTGTGGTAGCTTTGCTTGCTTCAATTCTGTTTTGTCTGCCGTGACAATTCCTAAATCAGCCGAAGAGGCCCTTCGCAATCCTTCCTGGAAACATGCTATGGAGCAGGAAATGCATGCGCTCTGTGATCGTCAGGCATGAGATCTGGTTGACCGTCCCTCTTCATGCCATACTGTTGGCTGCTGTTGGATATTTACCATTAAATATCAACCAGATGGTACCATTGAACGTCTGAAAGCCCGATTAGTTGAGAAAGGGTATACTCAAACGTATGGAGTTGATTATTTTGAAACCTTTTCTCCAGTCGCACGCTTAAATTCTGTTCGTATTCTGATATCTATTGCTGTTAATAAAGACCGACCTCTGTTTCAACTTGATGTCAAAAACACCTTTCTATATGGAGATCTACAGGAGGAGGTCTACATGGAGCAACCTCCAGGATTTGTTGCTTAGGGGGAGTCTGCTTCTAAAATCTGTAAACTCAGAAAGGCGATCTATGGTCTGAAACAAAGCCCACATGCATGGTTTGACAAGCTCAGTCAGGCCTTACTTACCTTTGGCTTTCGGCGTTCACAATCTAATAATTCTGTATTTATTCTTAAAACCGCAGCAGGACTTGTCATCCTTATTGTGTATGTTGATGATATTGTCTTATCTGGCAGTGACAGTGCAGGGATACAGGCAACCAAAAAGTATTTAGCGCAACACTTCATCACCAAAGACCTAGGGAAACTGCGATATTTTTTAGGTATTGAGGTTGCTAGATCTTCTGCAGGGCTATGCCTGTCATAGAGGAAATATGTTCTTGATCTTTTGCAGGAGACATGCATGCTGGGCTGTAAGCCAGCCAACACTACTCTGGATCCCAATATGGATTGGGATAATGATACTTCTCCTCCTTATGCTGATCGTCACCAGTTCAGGAGACTGGTTGGCAAGCTTATCTATTTGACTGTCACTAGAGCTGACCTGGCAGCTGCTATAGGATTCATAAGTCGGTATCTTGATAAACCCCGACAATGCCATTGGGATGCTATTTGTCACATCTTACGATATCTCAAAAGCTCTCCAGGGAAAGGTCTTCTGTACAAAAAGCATGGCCATTGCAATTTATCTAGATTTTCTGATTCTGACTATGCAAGAAGTCGGTCTGACAGGAAATCTACATCCGGATATTGCACTTTTGTGGGGTGGGGAATCTGGTTACTTGGCGCAACAAAAAGCAGACAGTTGTTGCCCGATTTAGTGCAGAGGCAGAATATAGAGCCATGGCTCATACTGCATGTGAGCTCCTGTGGGTCCGTGGTCTTCTGAACGAGTTTGATATTACCTCTCCCAGCCCCATTCCTATGTTCTGCGACAATAAGGCTTCCATTTTCATTGCGAGCAACCCCACCTTTCATAAAAGAACAAAACATATTGAGGTTGATTGCCACTTTGTTCGGGAGAAAGTCCTATCTGGACACATTTGCACTCCATATCTCAGCACTGAGAAGCAGCTTGCATGCATCTTCACCAAAGTTCTCCCTAAAGCTCGCTTCCAGACTCTGATTGACAAGCTGGGCTTATTCGACATCTACGCTCCAGCTTGAGGGGGAGTATAGAAATACTGTGTTATTTACTTATTCTGCTGTGTTATTTCTTATACTGCTCTATTGTATTAGTCCCATATTGCTCGCTTGTGTATATGTCTCAACTCTCTGTAGCTATATAAGAGAGTACACTGTACACCTTTTTACTCACTGAATAAACAATTCCCTTCCTATCTATATAAGTTTTAAATTCTAAGTTGTAACTTGTGAATTTGTAAGTTTGTAACAATATATCAAACTTGGCATTTTTGTTCATTTGTGTACTCACTCATGAAACATGGATGATGGATCCCACCTGACCTCTCAACATATAAATTTATCGTATAATCTACTAAGTTTATGTTTAGACATTACATTTGCAAAATTTCATAATTTAATTACTTCATTTTATCGTCAAAATTTTCATTGAAATGACCATCGAAACAATTCAGCTTCCTTCACTTACAAATGTAGGAGAACCCTCAACATATCCAATACGAAATATTATTGCATATTTTAGTGTATCTTGATGTTTAGATCATCATGGTAAATTTTCATGATTTAATTCACAAAATTTGGCATCAAAATCATCAGGGCTGTAAATATCGTAACTTTCATCCAAGATTATGTAAATTTTTGTTTCTGGCCCATTGGATAAGCCCTCGAGATCAGACATTTAATTCTATGATTATTCTTAATGTGCATTCTAAGATTTACCTTGTCCTACTCCTTGAATTTAATTTCTCTACTGATGGCTTTGTTATTCTTATTGAGGCTTTATTTGCAATATGTTATATCAATTTAATGGAGTCACTCATGTATATCACTGGAACCTCAAATATCCATATTTAATGTAAAAATATATGTACTTAAGCCTTATCAGGGTAAAATTAACCTAAGATATAAACAACTTGGCTACCTATTTATGTATATATTGTTATCCCCATCAGAGCTTGAAATGTAATAAAAACATTATAGCGGAGAGAGTCAAGCTAGAATACTGAGTGTACAACACTATAAATCACACCATCTATTCAATTGGAGTCTGCATATCAAGACCATTTTTTGGAAATCCAAACAGTTCAAATTCATTGTTATAACAAGTATCGACTATATGTAGATTTTGATGTCATTTAGATGCTTATAAGTCACTCAACCTAGACCTGTAAGCAGATCGAATACGGAGTGAATACTGCTATATTCGAAATCTGAATATGAAAAAAAAGTTTGATCTGATATCCGATCCGATATCCTACATATATCATATATTAACATCCGAATCCGATCCGAATTCAGATAAATATCCGATCGGAACTGAAAATCATACATTCAATAATAAATATATATTATATATGGAAAATGTTGATATTACATTAAATATTTATGAGAAAATGTCTATATTCTCATATTTTTATATATAACTAATATATATTTAACAATAAATGTATGCATTTGTCGAATTCATTTTTTTTCCGAAGCGAATACATCAATATCCGATATCTTATCTGAAATTTTTAGATCCAAAATTTGATATGATGTTGGATTTTTAACAAAATTTTGAATTCAAATCCGGATCGAATGTGCGGATTCCGGATATCCATTTATTGGTCTAACTCAACTGAGAAAACATTGACGTACAAAACGAATTTCAAGTGCAATATTTTTGTTGTCATTGGATGCATGACCTATACATGTCCAAATGAGCTCAAATTTCATATATTGTCCATTCATAAGATATTTAAGAACATCATGTTTGGATTTTCAAAAAAACTATTGCATGATGGAAAACCACTTGACTAGATTGTCTCTCCGGTACACTCGAGTGTATTATAACCCGCCTCTCATTCTCTCTCTCTATATATATACATATCCATATTATATGATTTATGTAAAATTCTGTCTATAACTTGGAACATCCCATCATATATGAATGAGTCTATGAGACTTGTTTTGCGAGATGGAGAAAGGGAACATCAATATGTGGGAGAGGGACAAGGGGGTTTCAATGAAATTAGGTTGGGTTAGGATACACCGTAAAAGGGGCAACCAACTTGTTAAAAAGGTCAAAATGGGATTTAATATTAGAAAACTACCATAAATACAAAATCTTGAAAAGTAGTAAAACTTCTTGGAAAATTTGGGATTGGGGGAAATGTGAAAAGTCACAAGAGTCTGGAGAGGCCAGTGACCCGCATTTTAATTGGGCAGAACATTTGGTAACTAAAAATCGTGAAAAATTGCTATTTTTCACAAAATGTCATCATTTTAGTTATTGGGCTCAATGCCACACCACCACCCTTCCCCCCTACCCCAATTGTATAGGCGGCTAGATGCTCCCTTTTTCCCAACGAGAACCTAGGAAGCCTAAACTTTTGCTTCTTTGTTTACAAAGCTTGTACAAGATAATGTCCCTTGTTGCATGTTATTTGCTGATGATGATATTGTGTTGATCGATGAAAGAAAAGAAATATTGAATGATAAGTTGAACTTTGGAGAAATGCATTGGAATCTATTGAATTTATGATCAGTAGATGCAAAATTGAATATATGAATTGCAATTTTAGCCAATCTAGAATTGTGAATGGTGGGGTCAAGTTGGATGGAATGGATGTACCAATATGTGATGAATTCCTTTACTTGGGCTCTATCATTGAAAGGAAGGGTGAGATTCAAGATGATGTAATGTAATTCTACTGAATGAAAAAGGATTAGGCTAAAAGACTAAAGGAATAATTCTCATTCATAAACTATGTTTAAACAAAGACGCAATAGAGCCTTTATATAGGCTTCTAAAAGAAAGACTAAGCAGGCGGTAGCCAATGTGGGACTAAACCACATGACTTTACAAAAGCCCAAAATAAGAAAAAGGAAAAATAAAACAATGTAAGTTGAAAAAAAGCCTAACTAACGACATGGTGACGCCCGGACTTGTAAATGGATATTCGGAATCTGCACATTCGATCGTATTCGAATCCTAGATTTGAAAAAAATCCGACATCCACAGAATTTGGATCGGATTTCAAATATCTCGTATCTGAAAATTTCAAATCGGATATTGCTGTTTCTGCTTCAAAAAAATCCAAATTCGACAAATACATACATATATTATTTGTGAAAGAATATTGTATTGAACTTATTCGATTAGATTAGATGAATAAAAAAGGTAATATGTAGGAGCAAGGGAGAAACCCTGAGACTTGTGTCCCAAGTAATCTAAACGGACCGAGACACTAAAGGCCCACTAACTAATTAACCTATTAACTAAATGGGCTAATATATACTCTTTAACACTCCCCCTCAAGCTGGATCATGGGTGAAACACATGTCCAAGCTTGGAGTTACATGACTCGATAAAAGAAAAGATAGAAATGACAAAAGATAAATATCATTCCCCATACAAAAGATTGATACTCCCCCTTAAACAATACTCCCCCTGAATCATACGATGGCACCTCTTTACTTTGAAATTGTATTCTGCAGGCTGGAGATCCTCGAGCTTTGATGAAGGTCTTTTGGAGTGCATCTAGAATGAAGAACTTCTGAAATGAAACCTGAATACTATAACGGTAATTCGCCACTTGGAGCAGACGATCATCAATACCACGACTACGACAACTTCACTGGAATACGTACTTAACGCGCCACGAACGCAGACACATAATGTCGATGAAGCAGTAGCGGAATCTTCAAATTGTCTGGGAAGACGTGCATAACGTGGTACAAACACCAATGGACGATATACTGGTGATACGATGCAGGTACCATAACTCTGCCGCATGAACCTTGGGGGCTTGATAGGAAAGGAGATATCATCCATCAAGGAAAGTCCCAAGAAGATCAGCGGAAGGCGATGCTAATACTACAGATGCAACTCGAAGAAGACGTGATAAAAATAGCTCGGTGACGATAAAACTGGATGAATCAACCTTGCATATGTATACTTGGTAGGCTTGAAATTGCTGAGCCTCTAAGAAGTCTGAAAAAACACCTATCTGTCTCTCAAGAACGCAACAAGAGTGATAATGCTGTCTGAAAGTGGAGAACAAATGTGCTGAACAATACGAAGCTCCATAGCAGCCTGGAATAAGTACCCTGAATCATATTTCATCTCTTCTCATACTTTCTCTCATACATATTCTCTCACACACTCTCTCTCTTCTCGTCTCTTCCTCTCCTCTCTACCCCCCCCCCCCACATACCAAATACAACGAGAGTGTTTGGTGTGGAGAAATAGATATATGCCCCCAACACGTGGAAAAAGCGATACACACATAATGGGTGGGTGGGAAAGGAATTGGTGGATTTGAGAGGAATTTGTGATATGAAGATGTGTAATATGTGGAGAATGAAACCGATAACCGGAGAGAATATGCTAAACAGGTCAATGTAAGATCCATGTAGAAAATTAATTGGATCTAACCTCAAAAAATCTGATTAGGCTAAAAATGGATCCGATTAGCCAAAGATAGATCTGAGTAAGAATCTGAATGTCAATAGAGATAGAGAAGTTGTTGGGAGTAGTAGAAAAAGAGATATTGGGGTTGAACACTTTGGGGTGATATAGTGGAGTGAATAGCAGTAGGACAACAGGCTGAATGGACAGAGATAATGGGTGGCGATTGCGTGATGGCAGTAGGACAACGTAGAGTAGTGACCTATGGGCATATATGATGATGATGACGACTGAAGAGTGCGACCGTCGGTTGGGGATACGGTTGTTGGATAATGAGGCAACAACTCTGCAACGGACGGACACGAAGATGGCGATGATTGTGTCGCTCAGCTGATGTAGCACTTGGCCACAACGAAGGAGATGATACCGGTCTCCTGTACGACTTCGGAGATATTACATGCCATGAGGCTGCATGCAGAGTCAAGTGCGGAGCCTCTCCATGTGATGCGACAAAGGTTGGTGCTGAGGACGTCAGGGCGATGCAGCGGCAGAGGCGATGGCTGCGATTGCGATGGTGTTGATTGCTGCTCTTGGGATTGGTGGCGGTTGCGGCCGACGACTGCTTGCTGCTGGATACATGTGGTGGTGGCGCTGATAGCCGTGCACTGACGGCACAGGGCGTAGGGCCGATGGTGCTGATTGATGCGGCTAGTGGCAGTGGCACTGCTGCTTGTGGCTGACGGCTGCATGATGTGGCGGCGGGAATGATGCGGCGGTAGATGTATGGATAGACAGGAGATAATCGGGAAGGATGACGTCGACGAACGTAAAGAAGATGAGATCAATTAAGAAAGAGAAGAGCCATGGAGGCCGAGATCTGCTTGGCGGACGACCGACCTAAGCCATGGAGGCCGGGTAAGCCATGGAGGCCGAGATCTGCCTGGCGGACGACCGGCCTAAGCCATGGAGATGGCAGCAGCTGCCCGTAGGCGGAGGCGCCCCTTTGTTGCTCTCTTTAGGAGTTACTGTTCACGTCGGGTACTATTCACGACGGAGTTACTGTTCACACCGGAATTACTGTTCACGCCGCTGTACTGTTCACCGCTCTGATACCATGTGAAAGAATATTGTATTGAACTGATTCGATTAGATTAGATGAATAAAAGAGGTACAACCTTGTTCTATATATAGGAGCAAGGGAGAAATCCTGAGACTTGTGTCCCAAGTAATCTAAACGGGTCGAGACACTAAAGGCCCACTAACTAATTAACCTATTAACTAAATAGGCTAATATATACTCTCTAACATTATTAAATATATATTATTTATATATAATAGTATGAAAATATAGAAACTTTATTGTATATATTTAATATAATATCAATATTTTCTATATATAATATATTTATTAACATTAAATGTGTAATTTTAGGTTCAGATCGAATATTTATCTGAATTCGGATATTATCCGTTCGGATTGGATTCAAATGTTAACATATGATATCCGTTGGATGTCAGATCAGATATCTGATCGAACTTTTTTTTCTTCCAGATTCGAATATCGTATATAGCAATATCCGCTCCGTATTCGATCCGTTTATAGGCCTAGCGACGCCTGCGTTCGTAAGTGCGTAAAGGCGGAGCCTGCCCTACATCAACTCCCCTCTGTCGTAAAAGACTCGACTCTATCGAGTCATGCTGAGGTAGAGCTCAAGAAGATCTACATCAATACGGTAGAATTCCTCGTGATCCATGTGGCGTCAGTTGAAGAATGACCTATCCAACGAACCAAGAAACGATGTACAATGCCCTGGCTGGTGAGGAAGGTTTGGTCATCCAAAATAGTGTCGATGCGCTCGAGTGGCTGCTAAGTAAGTCGAGGCAGAAGAGGTATAGCTGCTGAAGATGGTGAAGCACAGTACGATCTGAAGAACCTGCTGGTGGTGGTGAGGGGCATGGAATGTACCACGATAAGGAGAGAGATGCTCCACATCAAATACTGCACTAATACCTCAATCTGCTCGTAAATCCAGTGCATAGGCATTGGGTCCCTGTCGACTAAGGAATTGGAAAGGTCCTAACACTCTAGCATGAAGCTTCTTGAAAGAATTTTTGGGGTAGCATTAAGGACACACACGTACTAACACATAATCTCCCACATTATATTCTTGAAATCTGCGGTGTGCATCTGTAGAGAACTTGTAATTTTCATAAGACAAAGTAAGTTTTTGGCAAATCTCGACTATTATGAAAATTTGCCAAATAGCGTCTGCAACTAGCAACATGTCAAATATAGGCAACAACTGAGAGCGTCTGCAACTTTGTTCTCAACACCAGAGTGGTGTTTTAGAACGGAAGTGTACTCCTGAAGAAACTCACACCATTTGGCGTAACAAGCACTTGAATTCCTTTGGGAATTTAGGAAGCGAAGAGCCTGATGGTCAGACTAGAGGATGAACTCCTGGTGAAGAAGATAGTGCCTCCAACGTAGAGATTGTACAATAAAATTGAATTCTTTATCATAAGTGGGGCATTTAAGCTTTGCGTCATTGTGTTTCTCACTCAAAAAGGCAACATGGTGCCCTTCTTGGCTCAGAACGCCACCAGTGCCAACACCACAAGCATCACATGATACCTTAAATGAAAGTGAGAAATCAAGAACGCGAAGAACATGAGCTTCAGTTAACTTAGTTTTTCCAGCCTCAAAAGCTCGTGTGGCAGATGTCGTCCACTCTAACTTATCAAAGGACTTTATCTTGAAGTAAAGAACACTTCGTCAGATTGACATACAATTTCTTAGTGTGAAGTGTGTCGAAGATAAGTCGGGTGTTCATCCTTGGTCTTACTAAAAATCAAGATATCATCAAAGTAGACCACTAAAAGTTTACTAATGAATGGCTACAACACATGGTTCATGACTCTGATGAAGGTGCTGGGTGTGTTGGACACGCCAAGTGGCATGACCAGACACTCATATAATCTGTCTGGTGTTTTGAAGACAGTCTTCCATTCACGAGTCTCCTTAACACTGAGAGATCTGGTGGTAATCGCTATAGAGGTTAATCTTGGAGAAATAGCGGGATCCCGTCAAGCATGTCGTTAAGGCAAAGCATAGGAAAATGATATTTGACAGTGATCTTATTGATGGGTCGACAATCTATGCACATTCTCCAACTGCCATCCTTGGGGGCAAGGAGTGCAGGAACCACACAAGGACTCTTGTTGTCTCGAAGGAATCCTTTGAGATGAAGGGCATCAACCTGGCGTTTCAATTTGGTATGCTCAGTCGGGTTCACACCAGTGTTTCAAAAAGCGGTATGCGTTATGCGTTCGGAGAGGTCACCTTGTAGAGTATATGCGGTATGCGGGAGTATATGCGAAAGTATATGCGGTTTTGGATTTTTTTAATTAATTATTATATATATATTAATCATGATTTACATATTTAATTTGTGCAATTGTGTATCTAAATAGTACAATTACAAGAATAATGGATGCAATTATGCAAATATGCAATCATCACAACTTAAATAAATACAAACATGCACTATAATCTAAATTTAAACAAACATAAATGAATGTAAATGTATAAAAGAAGAAATCAGAATATCTCTAACTAAAAATCGGGGTATAATCGGCCTTGTATGCGGCTGTACAACCGATTATGCGGCTTGGACCGCTTTTTGGACCGATTTTCATTATGCGTTTTTTTGGAGGTCCGCACCTTGTATGCGGCTGCTTATGCGGCCGCATACACCGATTTTTAAAACACTGGTTCACACAGTAATGAGGTCAGTTAGGGAGCAAAGACCCTGGAATCAAATCAATCTCATTCTGAATATCACGCAAAGGGGGAGCTCATTAGGAAGGTTTGTGGGTGTCATTTCTTTGAATCGTCGAGAAGGGAGACATGTTCTCGTGGTGGGGGCTGAAAATCGGACATAGGAGTGGATTCATTGATATATATATATATATATATATATATATATATATATATATATATATATATAGGACATAAATGCATCCAAATTCGCTAGTGGCTTCTTCGAACTCTCTTTGGGTGACAAGGTGTAGAGAGTGTTGGGATTTGGAGGTCTAGGGGTCTGTGGTGGAGTCTTCTTCATAGGAGGAATGAATCAAGTAGGTGCTAATGGTATGTATTTGCCTTTGTCTTTGAATGTATAAACATTGAAACGTCACTCATTGCGGGCATCTAAGTCATAAATCCAAGGACGACCAAGAATGACGTGGCTAACATCCTTAGTCAACACTTCACATAAAATGTTGTTTGACTAAGCACCTACATTGATGGGCACAAGGCATCGTCGGTGATGGACCAACTAATTTGGTTCACCTAATGTACTTTATGTGGCTGAGGATGGGGCTCCGGGCGTAACTCCATGCGCTTCAATCCATGGGGGTGAAATGATGTTCTGTGAACCACCATCAATGATTAGTTTGCAACTTTTACCAATGTGTTTTAAGGCCTGGAAGGGCGTGGTGCTTTTCCATTCGTCCCCTTCCGAAGGGGTAGCTAGAGCATGCATGACCTGTAGATATGATGGATTGTAATCATAATTCTAATCAGCACATCATTAGAAGGTTCAGAGGCAGGAAAACATCTTCATATTCAATGTCATCCTCATGGGTGGTATCAGGAGAATCATAGGACACTAAAAGAGCACGACGAGGGCATTGAGCAGCTAGGTGAGTCGTGCTGTGGCAATGAAAGCATTCACGATCTCACGGAGGAAGATGGACTGGAGTTGTCACTACTTCCTTGCCTTTACTGGAGGAAGGGGTTGAAGAGTTCTATAGAGATGGTTGGGGTAGGGGATAGACAGAGCGAGATGGGGTAGTGAAAGGGTTATTGGTTGAGAGAGTATGTTGTCCAAAACGAGAAAAGAAGGACCGTGAGAAGCAGGCTGTAGGTAACTCTCTACCTTCTAGACGATGAAAAACACCATCCAAGGAATCATATTGTTGTAATTCCATTTCTCATTTAATATCGGGGGTGTAAATGATGCACAAAACGAGCGACCAATTGCCAACCAGAATCATTGTGAGTATAAAGGTTCTTAGCCTTTTCAAACCGTTCCATGTACTCTTGAACAAATAATGACCCTTGACTAAGGGCCATCCAGTTCGAAAGAAATTGTCTTTGGAATTGGGAGCATACATAGTGCTCATGTAGCTTAGTCTTCATCTCATCCCAAAAGAGGATGGGAGGTTGACCAATACACTCCATGTCGCGCTAGACACCTTGCCAATATCGCTTGGCCGACCCTTCGAGTTTCATCTTAGCAAACCTAATCCTTTGGGCGTCAATCATATCATACCAGTTGAAATAATCTTCCTAACTAGCATTCCAATCGAGAAAAACTTTGGGATCAAGTTTGCCTTTAAAAATGGGGGTATAAATTTTAACTCATCGAGTGATATCATTGTGATGTGGTGGATGAGGTCCCAGGTGATACTGACCATCTGGATTGTGAGGAAAAACATGCGCACAAGGGGGGTTATGAAACACGTCATGGCCAAAGGGACGAGGATGGAGTCTTCGATGAGGGACTTTGGAAGGATGCGACAGAGCCAGTGGTTGGCGATGAGGTGCATGAACAAATTGTGGAGCACGTGGAGGGGGATGTGTCAGTGGTGCATAGTGCGCTTGTGGGACAACAGGTTGGGATGCATGATGGTATGGTGGTTGATAGGGGTACAATATCACGTAGGGGTGCAGTGAATAAGGGTCAGGTTCTGCCAACGGGCCAACATGTCCATTGGAATGGTAGTTAGGGGTCTCATGAAATTGTAGTGGAGAAAATTGTAGAATGGGGTTAAGGGGAGTTTAGGGTGCATTTCTAGGATTTGGTGGCATCTCATACTCCATAAAAGGTGTCGAGTTTTGACCGACATGTAGTGTATGTGTTTGGCGAACAATGCGAAGCTTAGTCACGATTGATAGATCGCTTGGCGAAGGGTATTAAGGGTAAATGGGGGTAGTAAAGACTCATGGCCTGCATCTGAAGTGGGTTCTTAGACAGGGTTGTTAGATCTACGACCAAACATCATGGTTTGTACAATGAGATAAGCAACACAATTATTATGCTTATGAAAAACTTAGTTCTGTTATGAACAACACAATGTTTCAAGAAAATAATGTGGACGTATAATATGATAGTAAAGTGCAGCACTGAACAACAGAAAAAACCTTTCACAAAAGTGGGACTTGGCAATATTTTTGGTAGAAGAACCAAAACATCCCATGGACCCGTTTGCGAATGCACTAAATTTGCAGAAGATGAGCAAAACACATTAAACAATGAAAAGACCTTTCCCAAATTGTAGTTATCGATTCACACTTGACTCAGTGTGGATGAATTTAACGTCTCTTTGTAGAACATCGATGCACCCCACGCCTGTCGGGGATCCAACTAGCGATCTGTCAGTGGTCTGCTATTAGCGCGGGCCCGGGGTGGCGGCGGGCGGCGCAGAGGCTCTTGACTACGGGTGCCTATGGTAGATGGCTTAGCGGGCTGGTGAGCGGTCAGCCAAAGATGAATGGGTAGCTTGTGAGTTGCATATAGTCGGTGTAGGGAAATTGACTTACGGTTTTGTTGGGCGGACTGATGTGAAGGTAAGGGATTAGCGAAAGGCAGCAGGTTAGTGGCTGTCAGAGTTTTGAAACCCGACTCGATGCGGCCGGTTCAACCGGTTGAACCGCCACCCAGTCACTCTGGCAGTTCGAGTGGGCTACAAACCCGTTTTTAGGCCAAAAACCGGTGACCCGCCTTGTTGAACCGCTGCCCCATTGACTCGGTCCGGTTTTTGTCGATCCTGGTCGGTTCGTTCCCCTCTCCCAAACAGTACTAATTTAAACCCTCAAGAGAAAATAAAAATAAAACCCAGGCCCGAGACCCCGAACCCCGTCACCCCTTTTCTCTCTCGTGCTCCCCAGCCCGCGTCCCTCGTCCCCCAACTAGGGTAGCGACTTCAGTGGAGCAGTTGGGTGGTGTTATCTGGAGCTTTCTTGCCGCTGACTGGAGGTCTCACCACCAAGTTGCCGGTTGGAGGTCTAAGATGCGTCGGCTCCTCTTCTACTACTCCCCACCGTAGCCATCTCTCCATATGCGCCTGTGCGTTTTTGCATACTTCATCCTCCTTCCTTGCAGCCGTAAGCCCTCTACTCCAAAATCTCTCTCCCCCTTGTTTGATTTCCTTCCTTCTCACAATGTTCTCCATCTTCAACTACTGTGGCTGCATGAAAGTGCTTTGTTACTGCATTCTTGCTGGATTTGTAAGATGATACGTCAAGATTGCTGAATGCATGAAGTTGTATGTGTTGTTTCTCTACTCTTGAGTATTAAGTCTATTGACTTTTGTCTTCTCCAACCTCCGGGTTCCTTCTTCTTCAACTTAAATTTCCCTGTAATTTTATTTAATATCACCATAGGCTTCCATCTCTAATTTTATCTCTATTATAGTACAAGTTAACTTGCATATTTTATTTAGTGAACATGTACCGGTTTTTCTTTTAGTTCTAGACATAATTGTCGTGCTTTTTGTGCGTATTTGACTTAATGTGTAATCTCAATCCATTGCATGTACCTATATGAGTTTTTGTTGTTTGATTTTTTTGTCATGCACTTATATTTGGAATTTAAACAATTCTTTTGTTTTGATACGTCATGAATATATACTCCTACATTGGAGAGAGAGAGAGAGAGAGAGAGAGAGAGAGTCAGGCTAGAATACACTCGAGTGTACAGATCGCACGAATACACTCAAGTGTGTTTGCATATTAAGACTATTTTTTACAAAATGTAAACCATTGATCTTCACTCTCATACTATAACTGGGCTACATACAAATTTTGAGCCAGTTTGGATGAGTGTAAGTCACTCATCCAAGGGCAACAAAATCGACGCGCGAAACTAATTTAAAATGTATAATTTTTACGATCTTTATAACATGACCTATAAATGTCCAAATGTGCTCAAATTTTGTATATGAGCTATTCACAAGATGTTTAAGAAGATCAACGAATTAGATTTTTGAAAAAAATATTACATCATGGAAAACTACTCGAGTGTATTCTATAACTAGGCTAACTCTCTCTCTCTCTCTCTTTCTCTCTCTCTCTATATATATATACACACACACACACATAGTCAGGCTAGAATACACTCGAGTGTATTCAGAGCAGAATACACTCAATTAGTTTTTCATGATGCAATATTTTTTTTAAAAATCTAATCCGTTGATCTTCTTAAACATCTTGTGTATAGCTCATATACAAAATTTGAGCACATTTGGACATTTATAGGTCATGTTATAAAGACTGCAAAAATTATGCATTTCAAATTAGTTTCACGCGTCGATTTTGTTGCCCTCGGATGAGTGACTTACACTCATCCAAATGGGCTCAAAATTTGTATATAGTCTAGTTATAGTATGACATTGAAGATCAATGGTTTACATTTTGCAAAAAAAGTCTTGATATGCAAACACACTTGAGTGTATTCGTGTGATCTGTACACTCGAGTGTATTCTAGCCTGACTCTCTCTCTCTCTCTATATATATATATAGAGAGAGAGAGAGTCAAGCTAGAATACACTCGAGTGTATTCAGAGCAGAATACACTCAAGTAGTTTTTCATGATGCAATATTTTTTTCAAAAATCTAATCCGTTGATCTCTTTAATCATCTTGTGAATAACTCATATAAAAAATTTGAGCACATTTGGACATTTATAGGTCATGTTATAAAGACCACAAAAATTATGCATTTCAAATTAGTTTCGTTCGTCGATTTTGTTGCCCTCGGATGAGTGACTTACACTCATCCAAATGGGCTCAAAATTTGTGTAGCGTACTTATAGTATGACAACGAAGATCAATGGTTTACATCTTGCAAAAAATAGTCTTGATATGCAAACACACTTGAGTGTATCCGTGCAATCTGTGCACTCGAGTGTATTCTAGCCTGACTCTCTCTCTCTATATATATATGTATGTATGCATGTATGTATGATGTCATGATGACGTCGCCGGGTCAACCGGGTTGACCCGATGGTTGAACTAGAGACCCGAGACCCGAGAATTCTACTGGGTTGACCTTCGGGTCGGGTATGAAAACTTTGACGACTGTTGAGGTTTACAGAGATGTTAGGTGGGCGGGCTGTTGGATGTGAAAGGCTGGGCGGGGCTCACTGCTTGCTTGGTATTGGGATGTGCGCTTATGAAGTGAAGATTAGGGAGTGATCGCACGCTGGGTTGTTGACCTGGCGGTTGGGCAGGAGTCAAATGGCTGACGAGTGGGAGGTTTACCTGAGTGAGATGTTGGTGGGTGGGGTATTGGCTTTGCGGGAGAGGCAAGGAATAGGGAGGCGCTGGGGTATTGTGTGTGCAGGAGAGGTAGAGGATTAGGGAGGTTTCAGGATGGGGGTGACAGACGACTGGGTTGTGTGGTTACGGGTGGCTGGGCTGAAGGCAAAGGGCAGGATACGGGAAACATGGTCTACGTGAAGGGCTGACGGGTGATTGAAGGTCGGAGATGAGATTCCAACTGCAGGGAGACAAATTGGCGGTAGACTGGGAATGGAAGCCCAGAAGAAGAACCTCAGACTGGGAACGACAACTGTCAGGAAGACGAACAAGAAGAGAGCACTCAAGATCTAAACCCCAATGAGAAATAGGGTTAGATTCTCTGATACCACTTAATGGGATTCTATTAAATTAATAAAGGAATAAGGCTAAAAGACTAAAGGAATAATTCTCATTCATCAACTATGTTTAAACACAAACGCAATAGAGCCTTTATATATGCTTCTAAAATAAAGACTAAGTGGGCGGTAGCCAATGTGGGATTAAACCATGTGACTTTACCAAAGGCCAAAATAAGAAAAAGGCAAAATAAGATAATGTAAGCTGAAAAAAAAGCCTAACTAACGACAGGCCACCGCCTGGGCTTGTAAGTGCGTAAATTCAGAGCTTGTCCTACATGATGTTTGTCACAGGATCACAATAGGATGGTTGAAGTGGAGTGCCTCTGGAGTAGTATGCAACCAGAAGATCCCTCTCAGATTAAAAAGCAAGTTTCATAGAACCGCTATACGGCTAGTCATGCTATGTGGGAGTGAATGTTGGGTAGTGAAGAAACAAGGTCTAAAAAAATGAATGTGTCCGAATTGGCGTATGTTGAGATGGATGTATGGGAAGACAAGAAAAGATCGTTTGAGGAATGACTATATCAGAAAAGCAGTGGGGGTGATGAGCATTGAGGACAAGTGCGTGAAGGCCAGATGGCATGGACATGGGCAACGTAGATCGACAAGTCCACCTATTTGAACCAAGATTTTTGAGTCAAGCACAACTAAAAGAAGCAGAGGAAGACCTAAATTAACTTGGGAAGAACTTATAAAGAGAGATTTTGAATCGTTACATCTTGATCAGAGTATTATCCATAACAGAGCTGATTGGAAAAGAAGGATCCATGTAGCTGACCCCAACATGGTTGGGATTGAGGCTTGGATGATGATGATAATATATAGTAACATTTACATATAGATTTAGTTATATTCAAATAGATACATTACCATGTATATATCTAATGGTTATACCTAAGTTGTAAAAATTATATTTGACCTAAATCACACCTAACATGACCTAAACTAGACCTGATTGGCCATAATTTGACCTATGTTAATCAAAATTGGACCTAATCCGGCCTAATTCTAACCTAAGTTTGCATAACATAAACTTTTTAGATCTGAACTTTCCTTAATTTACCCTATATTTACCTAAATGAGACCTAATTTGGCCAAATCAGACCAATTTCCCCCAAAGCAGACATATTTACCTAAATTAGACATTTTCCCCAAACCGGACATAATTTGCTCAAATTTGACCTGATTTGGCCTAAGTCAGACCTAATTGCCTAATATGACCTACACAAACCTTACTTCTCCTAATTTATCCCATATTGACCTAAATGAGACCCAAGCTTGGTCAAATTTTACAGAATTTCGCCAAATCAAATGTATTTCCCTCAAATCAGACCTAAGGTCCCCAAATTTGACCTAAATTACACCTAATTTTGCATAACATGAGCTAATCAGAGCTTGCTCCCCTTAATTTACCCTATACTACCTTAAATAAGACCCAATTTGGCCAAATCAGACCTAATTTCCCCCAAATCAGACGTAATTCCCCCAAATCAGGCCTAATAATCGAAAATTTGACATGATTTGGCCTGCATCAGGCCTATTTCAATCATAAAATGAGGCTAGGTGATCTCATTTGACCAAATACAAACCCAATTCATGCTAATTTAGCCTTCATATGCCTTATTTTGGCGCTAAAAGGCTGTAAACGCCCACTTAATACACTCAATAAGCTGGGTGCCTAGTTTGAGGCCCCTTGCCTAGCGCCTAGGGCGTGTTGATAACTAAGCCTCTTACCAGTTAGGTCATTGTTTCCTTCCTCCTATATTTGTCGCCGCCTCCTGCCCTTCACTAACATTGTCATTGCCTCATGTACCTTCTCCTAACATCATTGCCCCTTGTCCGTCTACTTATTGCTAACATTGCATTCTCCCACCACCACCACCACCACCTTTTCTCCTTTTAGCCTATTGTTTCTTTCCTTGTCTCTTCTCTTCTGGTCGGTAGCCATTCAGTTTGCGAAGTTTTGCTGACAGAAAATGAAAAACAAAAATGCATCTTTTATTAGTTGTTAATTGTTATCCCTCTTGAACCGGACTTCCTAAACCTATCTTAAACCTATCCCTTTTGTTGGGGCCACACCCACTCTCTTTCTTTTATAGGGTTTCAATAGACACCTCTTAAAGTAGAGAGGCCATACACTGTGCCCCCATATACTCATAAGATGAGTCGAATTCTTGTACTTTTTTCCTTTGCGATTTTTGCTAAAAGGATCTGTGATTTTATTTATGTTTTGTGGATTACACCTCATGTCTTACCTGCATACTACATCTTTGGATGTGATCCATAGTTGTTTCCCCCATCAAGCAAATCTTTGTTACCTCCACCAAACTTGATGACACCACTTGGAATAGACCCATTCATGTTTTTTTTTGCATAGGGGAAGTATCATCTTATGATTGATGATCCCCTTGCCAAGTCCTTTGCGTGTGGTGACCAAGGAAAGTAGGAAGCATGGACACTTCCCGAAGGCTGCCGTGTCTCTGTCCAACGTGGGTCCAACTTGGACATACGTGGAAACGACTTAGACGAGTCCAAGTTTCCCTTTTCTATTTAGGAGTTGGACATGTCCAAAACATGGCTCAGACACATTAGGACACAACCTATCACTAATTAAGAAGGGAAACACCCTGTTGCTCATAAACTTCCTCCAACCACTCCTGATACCCATGTGTCCCCCTCCTTACCACATTGTCACCTAGACAACTACCCCTCCTTCTCTACCTCTAGACTCTGGCCTCTTCTCTCCCTCCACTCATTCTCCTCTACCTCCAATACCAATGTTCTACTTATCTACCACCAGCACCACCAACCTCCTCTTCCCCCTCTTCCTAAATCTGAATATACATCCATGTTTTCACCCTCTATTACAAATAACATCATACCTTCTCTTTTTTCTTTGTTGTCCACTACCATCAATATTTTTTTACTGTTCAAATTTAGATGTGCAAATATTTTAGTGTAAATTCATACTTGTAGTGTTTAACCCGTTATTATTTGTGAATGAAATTTCTGTTTTGGTTATTATCGTGTTTAAAATGTGGGCTTGTTTGATAGTTTGTCGTTGATGACTTAATATCATGATGTGTGCAATTTGTGTTTGAATGAACATATGAAATTGAATATAGATCGGATTAAATGATCTTTGTATTTGAATGGGCTTGTTCTTTTTGTGTTTATACAGAAAAATAATATATATGTATATGTATATTTTTTTGCCATGTCCGTGTTCTATATTTTTAAAAATTGTCATGTCTCGTGTCCGCGTTTGTATCAATGTTTGTGTCTGTTCTGTGTCTGTCCATGCTTCTTCCTAGGTGGCGAGTCTAAGGCCAAGGATGCATGTAGAAAACTCAATTTGCAAGACTAAACTCATTCATCAAAGGCAACCTATCAGACAATATGTATGGACACGGGTCTATTTAGATAATTCACGAGAAACTATAATTTCCTTATTTCCTCTAATAGCCCAACATTGATAGGAACTAAATACATCTTTGGATGTGATCCATAGCTACTATTTGTCCCATCAAAAGAATCTTTATTATCTCCACCAAACTCAATAACAAAATCTATACCACTTTGAGTCGATCATTCTTATCTTCTTTTTTTAGCATAGGGGAAGTATTATCATATAATTCGTGATCTCTACACCTAAATGCATCGTTTTACGCAATAAAATTTTATCTGGGGGTAGGTTGGGGGTTGGTCCTTCACGTGGGAGGTAAGGGAGCTGTCATGTTTCTTGAAGATTTCGATGAGAAAATGTATGAATTAAGTTATGCAATTTTGCAAGTATGAGCTATATACATGCATGTACTTATTTGTATTATAATATCAGATATTGGATATGTAGGGCATCACCACACATTTAGTTGGGTTGATAGTTTGTTGTTGATATTGATTCAATAGTCAATCATTTCATTGGTCCCAAGAACACTAGTGAAATGTTTCCAAGCTAAATCATTATTTGTTGGTGTGGTTGGCTTGCCAGCACCCTCATTGTCTAATAAACCACTAGGATATGTGTTGTCCACATTGTAGAAACTAAAAAAGCATGCATTGCATAAATATTTAATAATTTGAATAGCAAATATATGGGAAATGCAATTCAATTATGATATACTATAAGTATATACTATGTATGAGTACTAAATGGTGAAATAACCCCAATCCCCCTTTGCTCCTCTTCAAAAAACAACAATAACAAGGATTGCAATTAACGAATTTTTCGTCGAAATTCATCGAAATTTGGCGAAATCATCGAAATCGACACTGTCACACGTTTCGGTACCGTATCCCATCAAAATCAAAAATTTTTGGTGAAAGTTTGCCAATTTTGCCGAAATCTCATTCCTTGATTTAAACAACTCATGGGAAAACCATAATCGACTTTGGTAATGGCCCACCTTTGATAGGAATTAAATTAATTATACTTTAGAACTTACAAATAAGTCACCCATAAATTACATGTGGCTTCTAGTACTGAAACAATTGTTAATGACCTTAAGATACCATGACATAATAAAGAAATATTTGAGACTGATCGGATGTTTGGTCGCGTTCTCATACTTTTGAATCCAGGACTATGATTTGTCCTCCACGAGTTGCTTTCGTTGTAGAACATCTTGTTCCAAGATCATAACCAATTGTTGGTGATATAAGCTAATGTCATGTTCTCGTGCGAAGACGATTGGTCGGACCAACACCACACTTCCATTGCAGATGATCAAACCATTGAATGTGTTCAATTCAGAAGTTGTCTCTGTGAGCGGTGGGAGGAATGAATCTTAGACTGCCTTTCTGATCATATTGTTCTTTGCTAGTGGCATCACCATGGAACAAAATTTCGATCGAAATTGCAAAAATTTGCTCGAAATGTCGTTTTTTTTGCAACCGGACATCAAAACATCAACACGCAAGAACTGGTCCGCAATTTTGCGAAAATTTAGCAGCTACAGTCGAAATTTCGCAAAACAGGGGGTATTTTAGTGCAAAATAAGTCCAGTTTGGGCCTTGATATTGCGAAATCAGTTTGAAATGCAACACTTATTTCGCGAAACAGTGTTCCATTGACTGGATTTGTTGGGACTTTGATCTTTTAGCGATTTTTTTGTGATATCTTGCCTTTGAAGGCTGCTCTACTTGATTTTAAAATATGTAACCCCTCTCTCTAGCCCATCTACTCCTATTTCTACTCCCTTTTAGATATATCTTAATAAATACTCCGAAATCCTAAATTTCTAAGTGACATTTCTCTTAAAATTCTCAAGATCTTGAAGTGAATTTGTAAATCTAAGAAACAATAGTGTGAAATACGTATATCTATACTTATTTTGAAAATGTAATCGATATTTTTCATATTTTTACACAAAATGGCTACAAAAACTTTTTTAATGGAAGTTCTTATATTTTTGTATTTTACACTTATGTAGCCCTATATATATTATAATAGTAGTCTTATACAAAATGTTGCCCTATACAAAATGTTAAGTGTAAGTTGTAACTTGTAAAAATAATTTTTTTTATTCACTTAGGTAACTCTAAGTTGTAACTTGTAAATATATTATATTAGTAGACTTATACAATAAATATGCTGACCTACAATGTTGTAACTTGTAAGTTGTAACTCTAAGTTATAAAGTCTAGTACTCTAGTTGTTTTAACTTGAAGTTTGCAAGTTTGTAACAGTCTATCTAACAGACTTGACATTTCTGTTCATTTGTGCACTCACTCATTAAGACATAGATCCCACCCTAACCTCTAGACATAAATTTATTATATAATCTAGTGTGTCTATGTTTATACATTGTGTTTGCAAAATTCCATAACTTAATTGCTTCATTTTATAATCAAAATTGCCATCGAAATTCTGTCGAAATTGTTCAGCTCCCTTCACTTACAAATGTAGGAGACCCACCCCCCACATATCCAATATGAAATATTATTGCATATTCGAGTAGATCTTGGCGATTAGAATGTCCTGGTAAATTTTCATGATTTAATTCGCTTATTTGGTCGTCGAAATCGTTAGGGCCGTAAATATCAAAATTTCTTCTGAAATTTCAAAAAATTTCTGTTTCTGGGCCATCAGACACGACATCGAAATCGGACATTTAATTCTATGGGCGTCACTATGAATGGTGGAGATAGTAGCATTGCATTTGTGTCGTTGTTGTCTTCATCGTTATAATCTTTATCTCCCCATGGAAATTGTTTTGGGCACCAATCGTATCGATGGCCAACTTTTGCAACCAAGGCATGGGTTAAGCGGTAGGGTTCAACGGTCCCCTAAGCTGTTGTGAAGTGATCTTCTATTGCTTGTATATTCAATTCGTGTCGGTTTGAATGATCGGAGGCCCGATTTGACCCGTGTCCCGACACGCCATAACCCGAGTTAGGCCCATATAATTTACATTGGGCGGGGTTGAAATTTTTTGACCAGATTTATATATGGTTAGGTTAGGGCCAAGGTGAACTCAGACCCAGAAACCTAGATACCCATATTTATTACAAATACATCTATATATACCAATGTTTTAAAAAACGTTAACCGGTAACCGTGCGGACAACACCTTGTAACTGGTTAAGCGGTAAGCGGCCGATTAAGCGGCTGATTTTTTAAAAAACGGGTTTTAATTTCCTATATAATTTTATACAAAATTACATATATATGTATATAAATACTAATACTCTTTGGAACTTTTATATATATATAAAGATTCTAAACACACTACCCAACAGTAAAAACACCCAATTAGTTTAGCTATAAGACAATAATTATAGCCATAATATAATAAGCAATAGATTTGACATAGATAAAATACCCCATATACATGATTCAGAAATATTTTTGCATCACATGTTTACATAGTTAAGCAGTAAACAATAGACTCATTATTGGATACCTTTTTAACTTATTGTTATATGTGCATATCATCAATTAGTCATACATTACAGCAGTACAAATAACTAAAGTATGCATTCTAAAATTAGATAATAGTTACATATATTTTACTTGTATAAATTACACTTTAGAACAGTACCCTATTATCCCAACTTGCATACAAGTATGCATTCTATTAGACTAGGCTTATCATAGGATATTTAAGTTTAATATATTATAGTCAGTAATACTTGGGGCCATATAGTTTATATAAAGTTACAGGTGTACAGAAAAATTTACAAAAAATGGCAAAAAAAGGGGAAAAAAACGGGCAAAAAACGGAAAAAACGGGCAAAAAAGGGGAAAAAACGGCCGATTAATTACAAAAAAATTAACCGGCGATTTTAGCAAAAATCGAACGGGCTGGGTGTCTGGCCGATTAATCGGCCGCTCAGGCCGTTTTTCATTTCACTGATATATACCACATGTTTATATTTAATATGTATCTTTTATAAGATTTATTTGACTACAAACTTTCCAAATTTCATTTTCTTTAAAATATGTTTCGTTGTATTAATATAGCTATTTAAAAGTGTACCATAGTACATTTAAGTCATATGTATTGATTGGATATTTAACATGTGTGATAATGTTCTGAAAAGCACATATGCACCCTTTGATAGGAACTAAACTAAGGGCTCGTTTGGTTGGCAGTAAAATGCTCCAAAGACGTTGGTTTTCACTGTGTTTTGCTATTCCTCACGTGTGGTTAGACGTAAATTGAAAATATAGGCTGAAAACAAACTGCACATAGAATTTGTTTCAATAGTAAAATTGGGAAATTGAACTATGCCCAAAGAGGGCGCGGTTTCATTTCCTAGTCCGACGTACATGTATGACTAGCGTTCTCGACCAATGTTGGGAGGTATTTCCTGCAACCAAAGCTGAAAGAGAGCTGTCACTGGAGAAGATCTTCCCATGACTTTTTGAAGCGTGTGTATGTGATTTCATGGGGCACTGCATGTTCGTAGCTTGATTGAAGGGGGGCAGTGCTTTGGCATCCATGCCGGCGATGCTCACTAATCCCATGTAGTAGACACCCCAGTGTCTACCTTGATGTGAACTGTAGCGACGGCGTCTGTGAGCTCCAAACCGACCCTGCTGGCGTGCTCTGCCTGAGTACCTCTACTCGTTCATCAGTATACCGCCGAACGATGGCACCTATGACAAGCACTACTGCTAGTGGAGGTGAGACCGATGGGTTCATGCCTGATCGGAGTGGGTAACCAGCGGAGGTGCAGAAGATGGAGTGGGCAACCGCCGCAGAGATGAAGAGGGTGGAGTGGGAAACCACAGCGGAGGTGCGACAGATTGGGCAACCGGCTGCATATGTGCAGACGAGGGAGTAGGCAACGACGACTGAGGTGCAAAGGGCATAGTGGGCCACCGCAGAGGGAGACATGACGGAGTGGGAAATAACACAAGAGGTGCAGATGGCGGAGAACTGGCTGAGGAGGTGCACAGTGGGCATCACAGGCGGCATCGTGGGTTAGCAGCCAGTGTACTGCTGGAAGGTTAGCCTGAAGAGTAATATGCATGGGGGCCGGCCACGTCCTTGGCACATGCACAGACATGAAATGCAACCTTTCGCACATGCACAATCGCACATAACCAAATGGAAACAAATCAGTTGGACAAGTTGCCTTCTACAAAACGAAATAGTTTTTGTCCTAATTCATCACTTTTACTATCCTGTTTTGAAATGTTTGTTGTGCATTGGTTTTATACACAACCAGACGAGTCCTAATTAATTTAAATATATGATTTTATGCTCACATATAATTAATATATTTAAAAATTCCAAAACCGCATATGTGCCCACATTCCGCAACACGCTGGTCGAACACCACAGTCTGGGTCGCCTGTCTTAGAAGAACCGCAGAGCACAACACGACGGCTACACCAACACTTACTGCTTTCCCATTCCGGGCGGTCATTTTTTCTAGCATTCACAATCAATCAAGGGGTTGCTTTGTGCATTGCACTATGTGCCCTATGTGGCAACTTAGATTCACAGTCACGAATCGCCACGTGTTTTGCCTGAGGCTGTCTTTCTCAGTCAGGTGAGCTGACTTCAAGCTTGGTGTCCCCATGAGGGTCTGAATTGACAAAGTAAGGTTGTTGTTGATTAAGTGAGGGACTGAGGGTTTATTTCCTTTTAGCAGGTTATTTATTGTTTCAAAGGTTCGTTTGTTTTTTCAAGGATTTATTTGTATGTTTCAAGATCTCTTAGCTTGTTTGAGTTTATGAAATTCTTAACTAGGTGTCCAGTCACAAATGTCGCAACAAATAGGATTTCAGTCGTGTTATAAATATCAGCCTTAGGGTATGTGTCCATATAGACTATTGATTACTGAAATTTGCTTTCAGGGTATTGGTTTCTAGTTATTTGGACTTGATGTCTAAACTTACATTTCTAAATTAATTTATATTCAACATGTGTGGATAATCCTTAAACAAGGACGTGTCTTTTAATCAATCATAAACCACAGACAACACATTTTAGATGATTTGTATATATATCCCGTGATTAATGAGACATAATTGTGACTCTATAAACAAATCTAGTCTGCCACAATATTACTCTATAATATGACTTCTTATATTGTAATTATGCCGGGTGAATATGATAAAAACTGTTCTGTTAGCTAAATTGTAAGTTTCACAGTATCTTTTTATATTTTTGGATTTTAAATGACGGGGTCCTAGTTTGTCACCGTATATATGGCCTTTGTAATATTGTGGTTTATTTTTTTAATATTTTCATGTGAGTCATTCACTGATATCCTCCTGTCTGGTGTCTCAAGGAATTCAATTCTGCTGCTGATGCGCTAGCGAACATGGCGGTAAATCTCTCTTGTACGTATTTCGGTCATATTTCTAATCTCACGTTTTCCTGATTGGATGCATTAAATCATTCTGCGAAAGCCTCTCATGAGTTTTTTGTGTGTGGAATCGATGTATCACAGGTGATCAAGTGTGTGAGGAATCTGCTGACGCTGTCAGAATTGTATAACGACATGGATTTGCACGGGGATCAAATCCTATGTGATCCCTTTTTTCTGTTGTGAAGCACTGTCCATTGAATACCGGGTGTACTATAAATAGATTTTACAAGATTGAGTTCATTTCCCTAGCTGTATGCCTTTGACTTTCCTGGTGAAGTCTTTTTTTTGGTAAACGATTGCTTCCTTCCTATGAGCATTCAGTGTTTGAAGCCTTGGTGGGAGACTAGTGACTTCACGCCTATGCTCTTTCTGAAGAAGCTGCTTCCAGATATTCAAGCTCAGAAGCTCAACTAGCCTTATGGGATTTAACTTGTTTATCGCTTGTTCCAATCTCTTCATTTCCAGTTAATGCTTGTTCCCGATATCCGACTTGCATAATTGCGTTGTCCTTGTACGCTATGAAGTTTACCGACCTGACTTGAGAGCCAATTTGGTTGGGTGTAAAATCAACACACAAAGAACATTTCAAAACAGGAAATTAGAAAGGTTGAATTAGAACAGCAACCGCTTCGTTTAGTTGAAGGTAGATCCAAGTGGTCCATTTGATCTGCTCCCTTTGGTTCTTTGCTGTTGTGGATGCCGGAACATTTTGCCTTTTACGTATTTGCATGTGGCCAGTGCTCTATGCAGAAGCTGCATCTTCGGCCAACTCTCCGAGGTTAAGTCCAAGAGGCCCAGGAGAACCTACGTAGCTCTTCTGCAGTGGGTGCATGCGCCATGGTAGGTTGATCATCAGCAGTGCCTTCACCTACTATGCCGTATGTAACTGCTGATGTATTTCCGCGTTTCTCACTCTGCCGTCTGCCCTTTTGCCGTGGCTGCGCACTCCGCGGTCTGTACCTCTGGTTTCCCACTCTGCCGTTTGCCCTCCGTGGTGGTTACCCACTCCGCCGCCTCCGCTACCGGTTGCCCACTCTGCTACCTGCACCTCCGTACTGGTTGCTCACTCTGCAGGTTGCAGCTTCGTTTCTAGTTTCTTGTCCTATAAAAATCCTGCTGGTCATATAATATTAGAGTTTTTTCCCATAAACCCCCTAGCTTTTCTTACAATTCCAGAAACCCCCCTCTCCTTTATCAAATCCCAAATACCACCCTTCCTTTTCAACATAATTCCAAACAGCACCCTCTCCACCACTTTCCGTCACGGCAAGTGACGGAGGAGGTTTTTTTTTTCTGCAATGTATTTCCCCCCCTACATGCGTTGTTAATTTATACTTTGTGATAAATTAATTTATATATTACATTTAATTTATCAAAAACATATGAGACCAGAAAATAAAAATGAATTATATATATTATGGTTGTATATGTTGGTATGGTGGTAAAAAAGTTTTAACTAGACGTGATTGAATCAATTTAATACAACTCAATTAAAATATTATTGACTTTTTGGCGTATAATGGTATTTCAGGTCAGGTCTGGTTAAATTTAATCTGGGTCAATTGGGGTCATGGTTCCGTTTGGGTCAGATTGTTTCAAGTTGGGTTGTGCCCAATTAGGATGTAGGTTGGATCATATAATCAAGTTTTTACATTTTGTCATGTTCTTCTTCAGGTATTAACGATTAATATATTATATTGTTTAAGTAATGATGAAATAAGATTTGTCATCAACTATATTCTTGTTTGAGTCAATAACGATCATAATTAGACAATTTCACATTGAATTTTTTAATGCCGACCCTCTCTAAAATATTACTTTAAAAATATCTGAATTTTGTTGAATCTGACTTGCACATGTCTAGACTTGACTTGAATCTAATCAAACTGATTTATTTATTAAATTTGTAATATTGATAATATATAATTATAATATATAGACTTGAACTTTATTTTTAGAAGTATATCGTTTTGGAAATAAAAATTGAATTATTTGTAAACTTAATTTTCTGACACAGCTGGACTCAAACTGGACATAACCCAAATTAACTGACTCGACCCAAATAGAAGGTGGCCTGACCCGAATTGATCCAAATTAGATTTGACCAGGCTGACTTGAATTGAAATATAAAAATTCATATTTTTTTAATTCAATCAGATTATATCAGTTCCAATCACATCTAATTAATCAAGAATTTTTTTTGCCACTATACCAACATATATACCACTATATCTATAAATTATTTTTATTTTCCAGTATTATAGATTTCAAAAAATTTAGTATAATATATAAAATAGTTTATTACATAGTATCGTTGTTATGTTTAAATATAATAATTCACATAGCATTAGTAAGAACTAAAAAACACATTGCAAAAAAAAAAAAGAGTAGCATACCCATTCTCCGTCACTTGCCGTGACGGAAAGTGGCAGAGGGGGCTGCTTGGAATTTTGTTTAAAAGGAAGGGGGTTATCTAGGATTAGGTAAAGGAGAGGGGGGTTTATGAAATTTCAAGAAAAGAGAGGGGGTTTATGGGAAAAAAACTCATAATATTATTGGCAGTACCGACACTGCAACACAAAGCCCAAGATGTGAGAATTATGCCCCACACATAATAATGCTAATACGTGACGGGCAAAGGCTTCATGGATCCAGGGCCCGTCACATGGGGCCGGTCAGCTAAAACCTCGTCGCCTGTGTAACATAAGACGGTCATGCACCTCACGTAAAGGTAGGCCACAAATGCATTATACTCAACTTAACTCTAGGATAAGGTTAGCAATACCTCGGTCACAGTATGTATGCATATGCATCACACGTGAATAACAACCAACAAAAATATGTATTGTGAAGCAGCGATACAACAAATATCCATGAATCCAATTCTGAAAATTTATTGCTTTCTGAAAAATGAACAAAGGGGAGGATATATATAACCGTTGCCCCTGTTACAAATTTTGTCTAAAATACAACTCACTGCACATCATCACTAGTCAGTGCCTACTGGCTGAAGAATCTTTTAATTATCATTCGATAATATTGTATGCAGAGAATACAATCTGAATAGTGAGAGAGCGGTTGTTGGTTGTACAAAGTTGTAGCCGTAGAAGTGATAGTTAGTGGCTTAGCTGGTGTTGATTTGATGAACAAAAGCAGTGGAGTTTTTGCAATTCCACTGGCTACCAGTTTCTAATCGAAGTTCGCGGCTAGTCATGAAGAGGAGGTACTGCTTTTTTTATTATATCCAGCTCCTGCTACCTCTTTTGGCGCCGAGAAACCATGTTAAGGACACCGTTAACTGTGAATATCCTGCAACTGCGAATCTGTCCACCACTTGGACCGCCAATGGCTCCTTCTTGAAGGTCATTCTCGTCGAGAAATACCATAATGACGGGCCGAGCTTCGTATGCGGCTTTTACTGCTATGGCGGGGCAGCTCTCGCTGCAACGTGTTCCTCTTCACTGTCCTATCTATGCGTGTTGAACCATACATGGGATCAACATGCATTCCAAAGGTCGTGTGGTCTGCGAATCTGTACAAACCGGTCAGGGTCGGCGCGATGCTGGAGCTAACTGCGGATGGCGATCTGGTGCTTCATGACAGCAAGTTCGTGGTCTGCTAGCTCCACGGGCACATCAGACAGGTTCGTCTCAGGAATGAGCCTCGATACAAGTAGTAACCTACAATTCATCAATCAAAGGGTGAAACAGTGTACGTAGGAGTCGTTCATGCACCCCACCGACGTGCTGCTCTCCGGACAGATGTTGTCGGGAGAATAGAGGCTAGTCGCAAAAATGGGATTTCACTGCAAGTAATTATCCGTACTTGTTCAAGGACGACGGCGACACCATCATGTTCTTCGCAGGTTCACGCTCCAACAACTTCAGTGCTTACCCTGAACAATCTTCCAATCAGTTTTTGAGGTTTGAATCCGATGGCCATCTGAAGCTCTATGAGTGTGTGGCAGACATGGTCGGGTCCATAGTCCCCAACGGATTTCTAGAAGACTGTGACTACCCAGCTGTGTGCGACAGCTATGGCATCTGCAGCTCGCCGTGGAAGAAGCAATGCAACTGCCGGGAAGCTGCTGGAAACGGAAGCATCGACTTGTACTCCACGACGTCTCAGAACAAGCAAGAGGATGAAGGAAACCATTTCTACCAGTTGCCGAGAATGCCCACCACGTTCACTAGTTGCTGCTGATTTCTTAATATGTTCTTGTTGATACTGCATATTCATGGAGGTTTCTTTCGATCTTGGATGCAAGTCGCTCATCATGGCTAAGGCTGCTGATGGGAGCTGCTGCTGCTGCTATTGTTCCACTTAATGAAGGTGGCTGGCTACGACCACTGCTGCTGCTGCTATTGTACCACTTGATGAAGGTGGCTGGCTACGGCCACTGCTGCTGCTGCTATTGTACCACTTGATGAAGCTGGCTGGAAATGGCCACTGCTGCTGCTGCTATTGTTCGACTTGAT
This sequence comes from Alisma plantago-aquatica, assembly GCA_963693085.1. NCBI lineage: Eukaryota > Viridiplantae > Streptophyta > Magnoliopsida > Alismatales > Alismataceae > Alisma > Alisma plantago-aquatica. The sequence goes on from OY856411.1 coordinate 762,332,969, forward strand.
GAAGCTGGATGGCGATGTCCACTGCTGCCCACGTCCAGATGGGAACCCCATCGGAGCTTGTGATGATTGTGGAAGCTTGTGGCGAGTCTTGCATTGTTTTGGCTGCTGGGTGGTGTTTGGGATTGTTGTTGACGAGGGAAGACCAGCCAAGGGCCACCACCTCATATCATTGCCACCTGCTCCATGGAGGACTAAGCCCATCAGGACTGTATTTTTCATCTTCTCCACCTTTGCCCCCGTCACCACCTCTTGCCATGGAATTCATTCCACTGCCAATAGGATACTGACTGCAATCTTGGGCATGTGCAGAGACAATCCAAAAGGTTGTTCTTTTCATTCTTGTTAATATATTGCAAGTGCTTGAACACATGCAGACCCTTCAACATATTGTGGTGTTCTTGATGTTGTTGTTGTTGTTTATGACACACTGCTATTGATTTGTCCGTGTTGTTCTGATGATTATATTGTTGTTGCTATTGCAGGTTCCATTGCTTTTACGGGCTCTTGTTGTTGTTAATTGGGTTCTGAGGGCCGCCTCAACCACACTGCCCCATAGCTCGACTTGCATGCTTGACTTTACCAGCTTATTAATCAACAACACACTATCACCATATTCCTGCGACGACAAAAAAAATAATGTTTAGAAAACACCAAACAGAACAACTAAAACTCTAGTTCCTTTGAACAGATATCATCAAGGACATTAACATATTGAAAAGGTTTGATTTTCATACCTCACGAGATAGTGGAAACAGAAGAGCCTCACACACATCAGTTGGTTCATCCATATACATTGGCTCATGAGTTGTAGCTAGTACATGTGCTTGTGAGCTGAAACAAATAGATACTTCATGTGAGATAACTACAGAGAATTGATAGAAGTTCAACTCTCCAAATTTCAATGTCCAATCTAAGATGGTAGCGCTTGAGACAAAGATGTATAACATTGGAGCAGTAAAGAAAATTTAAAAAGCAAATACATCTAAGAGAATGCTACTTATATATAATAATAGGTTTGCACTTTAGAAGAACGGAAACGAGAAATTGAAATAAAAGGAAGTTATCACTATCATTGATAAGTGAATACAACATCTGATAGTAATAGAGAACAGATAATATACATGGCTCTTAGGTTTTCATTGAAGTGTGCATTTACAGATCGGATAAGATCTCCACCCTGTTCCTGTGACATCAAAAAGATCGAGTTTAAAATACACCAAACACAAAATTCAAACTTCAATTCTGTGAGGAAATATCAACAAGAACATTAGCCTACAACTAAAATTCTCAAAGTCACTTAATTCATTAGGACAATGCTGACATTGTATACATGTTTCATATAATTTGCAAAACTAGAATTGGGTTTTGGAACTTTTTTATAGTTGATGGAAGATTCAGAGTCACCAACAAAAGAATAAGGATTAATTGATTCCCATCATTTCCACTCTTGAACATATATGATTACCATGAATCATAAATCCCTTTAATGGTCTACACAATTGATTAGGAAGTCCAAATTTATTTGAATCATTGTGGCTTTAGTGAAATCAAAGATTTTTATTGAGAAAGCAAGCCACATTGTAAAACTGACCTGAGTGTAGCTTGTTTTTGTTGACTAAATCTCAGTAAGTGGATATATTTCCACTAGTAATACACCATATGGCCCTGATCTCCAATGATTTGGAGCATGTAGAAAGGCATGGTATCTATCATTTGTTTGTCAAGATCAGTAGACAAGTATGGTGTCGATGACTCACTTGGTCACACTGTGGCAATGGTGTTGGATAACATCAGTGCTATGGTCTGGATGTTTTTTGTTTCATGGTCATGATCATGACTCTTTTCGTACATTGGTTGTTCCAGCTAGACATAAGTTCAAGGTTTCAAAAGAACAATATAAAAATGATGACATTGCTAGACATAAGTTCAAGGTTTCAAAAGAAAAGAATAAAAATGGCCAAAGGACAATGCAAGTTGATGACCAACCCTTTAATCAAGTTCATGATACACTTGGAAAGTAGTTATGTAATTTTAAGAACATCCATCCTTGCTTTCTAATATAAACTTCATAATGAAAAGATGATGAAAACTATATCCATGATTTAAAAGCTTACCTGGAACCCATTTACTGGCAATGTTTTTTGGAGAAAGTTGTCATTTGAACTTGAATAGCCTATGAGGCACAAGGTATACAACCTTAAATACATAATAGTGTAATTCATGTGCCTCCCGAAGCTCCAAGCACAAAATTTTCTCATTGATCCTCGGGTGTGGTCCTCCTACAATCCTCAAGCACATAGGCTAGCCAAGATAACAATGACTTCAACTTTATAGAGTAAGACTTTGTCTTCACATGTAGAGATCGAGAGTTGCACTAGTAAGATGAGGAAATCAGTAAAGAATAGGATATTCAAGATCAAATTAAGCATAAGTCTATGTAAGTGTAGCACTTATCTTCAAAAGGAAAAGAACACACAAAGTCTTCACAAAACATCAACAGAAATTGTCCCATAAATGATAGTAGATCCATGATAACAAAAAAATGATCACATATTTAGTATGAAAATCCATAAATCTGAAATGTTAAATCTTCCAATTGTTCAACTACTAATATGTATCCTGAAATAGTTAGCAATGAATTTTAGGCACCTTGTTAAAATGTCCAACTTTTAAGTTTGGAATGCATTGGTTGGCTCTGAAGATGGTGGCTGTAGGAGGCAACATCCCTATGTGAATTAACCTATTTAAAACTGAAGAATTAATGAGACAAGATATAAAAAAGCATTAAGTAAAGGTACAAGGTATTGTGCAAGGACATTTACCAAGGCTAAAGGTGATCTTCCTCAACCCATCCATTCAACAACTATATAATAGAAGATATGCTTAATATATATGTAATGGGTTTGACGCCCAAGTTAAAATCCAAGAAATCCGCTTTTACATTAGTAGAGACATGAAAGAGCATTAAAGGAATTGAAAATATTTAAATCCTAAATAAACATCCACACAATCATAAAAGATCATACAATAGTTTGACAGTCAAATAAGTGATAAAACAAAGTTTTGATATTGAAATGATTAAAATCCTAATATAGTAGGCTTCATCCTTTAACAATCATTGATGAAATTGCTTGAACATGGTCTTGAATTTTGATCATTCTCATAATCGTCTTCCTCTTCATTGGCAAATCCAAGCCTCCTACTACACCCAATATCCTGCAGTAAAGAATTTCTCATATGGTTTATCTTACCTAATTTCTTAGTAACAACATAGATTTATAGAATAAGATCATGTTCGAGCGTCTAACGTGATTCCTCAATCGTGCCAACTGTAGTTCCGCATTAGCAAGCGCTTCAGCATAAACTTTAGCCTCTTTTTCAATATCCTCATAGGTTTTTTGTGTTGATTCCATGCTGGATGCTTGTTTCAACATTTGTCTGGTTGCTCCACTTCCATAACCTCTTTCATATCCACCATGATGATCACCATATACATGGTCCATTACAGGCATAAAATCAACATGGTCTTTGCTGTGTTCCACATAACGTCATTCCGCTTCAGTTCAAACATTCTCCTATAAGGACAAATAGGTTATGGTTTTTAATTAAATTTATGAGAACTAATTATATACAAAATGAAACATGCAATGAATACAAAATTACATACCACGCATGTCCTGGTATGTTCATTTGGAAATCGACCATCCTTATAGGTATGAGAAACTACATATGTGGTTAAATAAGAAGGGTCTAGTCCTTTCAAAATCTAAAAATGAATAATCAGTATTGGATATGTGATAATCTTAAAATAAAATCAAAACATATACCATCTCATATTGCTTCTGTCTTATTGATTTTCTCCCCAATGTGTATGTAGGTCTGATATGTGCACGGTTTTTGGCATTTCTTTGTGCCTCAACAATTGCTTCCTCTTTGCCCCAATAATCCAATAGTTTTTCCCATTGGTCTTGGCTAACTCTAGACTTGGGTGACACAAGAAGTTGTTCTAGACTTCTTTTCTTTAGATATCATTTCAAGTGAAACCTATGTGTTTGAACAACAACTTTCACCTTGTTTAAGCCCCATTGCCTAACACGAAATATGTTTGGCTTGTTTATTGTTTCAGAACTTGTGAAGTTAAACAATTTCTGTTCCAAATATAGTGAAGACATCACAAATATTGGGGCATCTAAGAAAATATATAAAAGTGAAATGTAATAATGTAGAACTAATCAATTACCATGACGTCATCCCAAACAACATCAAAACTGCGGTCTTGGAAGACACCCCATTTCAAATGTAGTGGAAATGCATCACTATCTCTAGCCTTCAGACCCAAGAAGTTGGCCTAGGTTGTAGATTCGTGATCAACAGGTTCATTTTGAAGTGTCATACACTCATGCTTACTTTTTCCAAGTGGTGGCTTCATAGTACAATATCCTGTCCAGCCACGACCTTTTCATCTATGAGCTGTAAAAGTAAAGAAAAGTGTTGTAAGCTATATTCTAAGTGAAGGATATGTAATTTGTGATACATACTTGCAAACTCATGTTCTTCAAGTTGCATATCACTAGCTCGAGGATTAGATGATCTCGTATGTTGATGATTACCCATGCTAGGTGTGTGTTCCATATTTGGATCTACCCTTTCTGTAATAAGAATTTGAATGGCTAGAAAATAACAGGTTTAAGGTATGACATGAAAATTTTCAACAAAATTAAGTTAGATAACTCACCAACTTCAGGATTTCTAACACAAGTATCAGATCTATTTTCAACCTCAAGTTGACTTGATGTAGTTGGCTCTTGATCCTCAAGTGGGATTGGTGAAATTGTCTCTTCAGCCTCAAGGGGGCTTTGGATAGTTTGTACCTCACCCCCAAAGTCATCCATCACATCAGTAGTTGAGGTTGTAGGGATGTTGTTTTCCCAACAATTTATAGTTTCCTCACACAACATTGTTGAACTTGCATCAGAATTCATATCTTATTTTTGTTTGAAAATTACACAACAAGTGATGTTATAGTTACCTATATGAACATCTTCCATGAAAACTTGATTGTTCGTTACAGAGGGTATCAAATTTTTGGGAGCATTGTTTTCTACGCAAGTCGGACTTAGAGTCATCCTTTTAGTCCCCATGCTACTTTTAGTATAAGAATATGACATTATCCCACTTGATGGAGCTACATAAAAGTATAAAATGTTGTCGTTTGTAAACTAAAATTAAGAAAGACAAATAAATCAATATTGTTAGAAAGAATAAACTAAAAACAAATAAATTATCAAATACCAATATGATTTACTATCCTAGCCTCTCCGTGATGCATTGCATTAGGGGTTGAATATCCATGGTTTCCACTTTGTTGCAGATTCGAAGAACTAAGGATGGATTCTTTCGACCCCAATCCATTTTGAGTCAAGGATTTCAACATTTTTCTTGAATGGGCTGGTGTATTAAAAATACAAGTCAATGTTGTATGGAAATATAAACAATTAAAAGAGCAATGCGTTGATTACCTAAACATGCACATTTAATTATCCCCTGACCACATGTTGCAAAAGGAACTGAACTCTTGGATATGTTTCTTTCTAGTACTTTTGAAGAAGTACAAGTAATTCCTTTAGACCATGTTGAAGTTGGATTCATACTTTCAGAAGTATGAATAATCCCCTTAGAACCTACACAAGTAAGTATCTTCTTTGTAGAAGTATTCTACATAGATCAATGTTGTTTAAAATATGATATAGTAAAAAAGGAAAAAAATACCATTGGCATGTGTTTCTGTCTTACCCCTTTGATCATCCAATGTCTTTGCAATTAAACTTGTGCAGAGAATGTTTTTCAACATTTTCTTTGAATGAGTTGTATTCAAAACACAACTCAAAGTTGTTTGGAAATATGTATTTCTAAGAAAATTAGTGTAGTGATTACCTAAGCATGCATCTTCCATTAATCCCTGGCCACATGTTGCATAAGGAAGTGGAGTATTGGGTATGTTGCTTTCTCTTAATTTTGAAGAAGTATCACTCATTCCTTTAGACCCATTTGAATTCAGAATCATCCTTGTAGAAGTATCATTCATCCCTTAAAAACCTATGGAAGTAAGAACCATCTCTATAGAAGTACTGGACATCGATCATTGTAGTTTGGAATATGAGATAGTGAAAAAAATAAGCATGTGTTTCTATCATACCTATTCGATCATCCACTGTATTTTTGGAGCAAAAACCAGATTGTTTGCTCATTGTTTTAGATGCATTTATCTCATAAATCATTATTATTTGGAAAAACAAATTAGTAAATAAACAAATTAGGACTTACAAATATGTTCTTTTCTCCTTGACTCTTCATGATACATGGTATTCAAACTTGAAAATCCATGGCTTATGCTTTCTTGTGGATCATGAGAACTATGGATGGGTTGTTTTGACCCCAATCCATTTTTAGTCAAGGATTCCAACATTTTCGTTGAATGGGCTATATTCAAAACAAAATTGAATGTTGTTTGGAAATATAAATATTTAAGAAAACTAGTGCATTTATTACCTAAACTAGCAGCTTTCATTAACCAATCACCACATGTTGCAGAAGAAACTGAACTCTTGGGAATGTTACTTTCTTTTACTTTCAAAGAAGTATCAGTCATTCCATTAGACCCTATTACACTTTTGGAGCTATGGACCAATCCTTTAGACCCTAGTGCATTTTTGGAGCAAGAACCTAATTGTTTGGTCATTGTTTTAGCTGCATTTAACTCATGAATCATTACTGTTTGAAAAATAGATAAATAAAAAATAAAGCAAGACTTACAAATACATTCTTTTCTCCTAGGCTCCTCATGATAAATGATATTCGGACTTGAATATCCATGGTTACCGCTTTTATGTGGATCATGAGAATTAAGGATTGGTTGCTTTGACCCCAATGCATTTTGAGTCAAGGATTCCAGCATTTTCCTTGAATGAGCTGCATTCAAAACATAATTGAATGTTGTTTGGAAATATAAAAATTTATGAAAACCAGTACATTGATTACCTAAATGAGCATCTTTCATTAACCCATCACCACATGTTGTAGAAGGAACTAAACTCTTGGGGATGTTACTTTCTCTTACTTTTGAAGAAGTATCAGTCATTCCTTTAGATCCGAGAGCATTTTTGGAGCTATGGACCAATCCTTTAGATCCTAGTACATTTTTGGAGCAAGAACCCAAATTTTGGGGATGTTGTAGAAGGAACTAAACTCTTGGGGATGTTACTTTCTCTTACTTTTGAAGAAGTATCAGTCATTCCTTTAGATCCGAGAGCATTTTTGGAGCTATGGACCAATCCTTTAGATCCTAGTACATTTTTGGAGCAAGAACCCAAATTTTTGCTCATTGTTTCAACTACATTTAACTCATCAATCATTATTGTTTTAAAAAATAAATTAATGAGTAAACAAATTAATACTTACAAATATATTCTTTTGTCCTTGGCTCCTCATGATACATGGTATTCAGACTTGAATATCCATGGTTCCTATTTTTTTGTGGATCATAAGAACTAAGGATGGGCTGTTTTGAACCTAATCCATTTTGAGTCAAGGATTCCAGCATTTTCCTTGAATGAGCTGAATTCAAACCAAAATTGGAGGTTTTTCGGAAATATAACTATTTAAGAAAACCAGTGCATTGATTACCTAAATGAACATCTTTCATTAACCCATCACCGTATGCTGAAAAAGGGACTGAACTCTTGGAGATGTTACATTCTCTTACTTTTGAAGAAGTATCTGTCATTCCTTTAGGTCCTAGTACATTTTTGGAGCTATGGACCAATCCTTTAGACCCTAGTGCATTTTTGGAGCAAGAACCCAATTGTTTGCTAGTAGTTTCAGTTGCATTTATCTCATGAATCATTGCTGTTTGAAAAAACAATTTCATATATAAAAAAATTATAACTTTCTAATGTACTAAAAATATCTCATTAACCTAGTACATTTCACATAGTTTGTTGTTTTTTGTAATCTCAGATACTAAAAAATAATTACCTTTTGCACCCACACCATTCTGACTTGTTGAATCTTTCACTTTGTGCTTTTGATGAGCTGCAACTTAAATTGAAGTCATTAGTATATGAAAACATAAGAGATTACATGATTTCACTTACAAATTATACATAATTAAACAAAAAATGCATTAATAACCTATATCAACAATTCCATCGTCCTGGAGTCCACATGGTTGGGGCTTATTAGAGTTATCTTTGACAGTTTTATTTTTCTGAACCATACCTAAACAAACCAAAAACGAATATAATATAAAGTATCTCAGCAAACTTAGAAAAAAATAATAACACTTACAAGCTATAGAAGACAACAATTGTTCTTGTGATCCAGATGACGCACTATCAGATGGAAGTGAATTACAAATAGTTGAATAATGTTTATTTTCAGCTTGTACCACTTCTTTTAATGACTTCACTTCTTCTTTGGTGGCATATTTGTAGTCAACTCTGCAAAATAAATATAAAACACTTATATACCACAATCCATTATATAATATATTTGAAAAAAAATAAACACAAGTCAATCTTTCAAACTAGATTACCTTTGTACTATTTTTTAAATTAAAAAGTAGTATCAACAAGTATATCTTTAGAAACATCATCCATCTCAATAATTTCATCCAGTTCACCATGCACTAGATTATGTTCACTAATTATAGTACTCAAAGGAATATCGAAAGTGTCTCTTGGTGTCCAATGACAAACAACACTCCAATTTTTGTCTTCTATATCTATAGAGTAAAAAACTTGAGTGGCTTGATCGGGATAAATGAAGGGTTCATCATCAAAACTTGTCCTCGATGTATCAACCAAAGTGAAACCAAATTCATCAACATATGAACCTATGCCTTCCTCCATATCATACCATCTACATTTGAAAAGACAAATGGGAGGAATACTTTCGTATTGAAGCTCTAATATGTCTACTAACACTCCATAATACATGTTGTCATCAAGGCCTTTAGTTTGAATACCACAGTTTTGGGTGACACGACCACTATCTACTGCTTTAATTTCAAATTTGTAGCCATTCACAAAATATCCTTTATAAGAACGTACTCCTAATGTAGGCCTCCTAGAAAGAATTCTCACAACATTAGGAATTTCCATGTCTCGTGGGAGTAAATTTACCTGATAAAAATGAAACTAATATTAATTACATTAAATAAAATGAATTGAGTTTCAACTCTTTATACAAAGATCAAAACTTACATAGTTTGAGAACCAGTTAACAAAATGATTGTGTTGTTCATCCTGTATTTCCACTTCATTCCAGGACGAATTTTGTTGTCTTATCTCATGAGCATGCATCCTTAAAAATGTATTTACGATAAGAAAAATTATGGATATATAGAGGATTCTAAAGGAAAGTCATCACTAGAAAACTATAAGTTTGATACTTACAATAAGTATGGCTCAATCTCAGCTGTATTGAACAAAATGAAGCGACGAGCTTGGTTGAGTTCTGCATATGAGGGAGTAAAAAACAGACTAGCACCAATAGGTCCATCACCATATCTTACATGCCAACTTAAGAAAGAATCTACATTTTCTAGATAATGTTGGCAAAAAGTAGTCGCCTCTTTTAAAAGATATCCCTCAGCAATAGACCCTTCAGGTATGCTTCTATTGCGTACAAATTGTTTCAAAGAGTAAAGAAATCTTTCCACTGGATACATCCATCTATACTCCACACCACCAGCAACTCTAGCCTCATGTGGTAAATGTATAGTTAAATGGACCATAATGTCAAAGAATGCGAGTGGGAAGATGCGCTCAAGCTTGCAAAGAATAATCGACATCAATCTTTCAAGTGTTTCCATCTTTTGAACACTAATTCTTTTTGCACACAAAGACTTGAAAAAATTACAAAATTCAATCAACACTTTGGAAACTGGTCTTGGAAGAGTTCTTCTTAGAGCCAAAGGTAAGAGATGTTGGATCAAAGTATGGTGGTCATGACTTTTAAACCCAACAATCTTTTTGTTTCAACTTGAACTTTGTTTGATATATTTGAAGAAAACCCATCTGGTAATTTCAAGTCTTTGAAAACTGATAAGAATGCTTCCTTTTCTTTCCCGTTCATACTATAAGGTTGACGAGGCAAAACAATTTGACCGTTGTGGTTTCTTTTTTTAGGCCAAAGTGATTTCCTCATATTCAACTTTTGCATGTCCAAACAAGCATTAACATTCTCTTTACTCTTACCATCTTTGTACAATAACCAACTGAGGATGTTTTCAGATATGTTCTTCTCTATGTGCATAACATCTAAATTGTGTCAGATCAACAAAGTGGACCAATAAGGAAGCTAAAAAAAATACTCTTTCATTTCCATCCCTACGGCAATTCAGGACTTCTCTGTTCACAAGATTTGACATTTTTGTCTGTAAAATTAGCATCACCATGGCTTTCCCACAATTTCAATATATCCTTTCCAGTAAGATGTTCTGGTGTAGTGACATGTTCATTCCATTGAAAATTTTCTTATCAACATGCCACATATGGTTTGCATCTAAAAAATGATGATGTCTCATGTAAACACATTTGCGATTATGTGGAAGATAAATGGAACCATGATCAACGCCACAATATGGACATTCCTTATAACCTTTGGTGCTCCAACCAGATAGCATGCCATATGCAGGAAAATAATTTATTGTCCATATGAGTGCTGCTCTCATGTTAAATATTTCATCTTTGTTTGCATCATAAGTCATTGTACCATCTAACCATAAGGTCTTTAATTCATTGATTAGTGGTTGTAAATATATATCAATTTTGTTTCCAGGAGATTTTGGACCTTCTATAAGAAGATACAACATAAATAATGATTGTTTCATCACCAACCAAGGTGGAAAATTATAGCAAATCAATACAACATGCCATGTGCTCCAGCTACTACCCATTGACATACTAAAAGGGCTGAAGCCATCACTTGCAAGGGCAAGTCTTATATTACGAGGATCACCTCCAAAGGTTGGATGTTTTGTATTAAAGTCTTTCCAAGCTATAGAATCTCTAGGATGACTCATGTCATTACTTGTACTCTATGTAAAAGTTTGATGCCCAATCATAAGAGGAGCTAGTCTTTTGGACATGAAAAACCTCTTCAATCTTGGTGTTAAAGGAAAATAACGAAGTAGTTTTACAGGGATCTTCTGCAACCTCCAAACCCTATTATTCTTTTTCAATCTTTTCCATCTAGAAGATCCACAAATAGGACAACTATTTAAATGCTCATACTGGCCCCGAAACAGAACACAATCATTCCAACAAGCATGGATTTTTTTATAGTCTAATCCCAAAGTTGACATTATCTTTTTGCATTCATACCAACTTTTTGGCAAAGAATTACCCTCGGGAAGAAACTCATTCAACATCAAGAATAGAGTTGATAATGCACTATTAGTCAGGTTAAATTTGCATTTATATTCAAACACCCGAATAATGCACGACAATTTGGACAATTTTGAGAAACCAGGATATAATGGTTGGCTAGCATCATCCACAACTTTCTAGAATAGTCTTACATCTTCACCATGTTTGTCTATAGAATTGTTCATTGAATGGTCTGAATCTACATAGTCATTATGCCCCATTGCATCATAAATAAGCCAGACATATCATCAACACATTCTATCGTCTCATTTAAAGGATGTCTTTCTGAACTTCTAGGTACCTCACCATGCAGTGTCCAAGTTGTATAGTCTTCCATAAACCCATTAATGATAATATGACTCTTTATGTTATACATATCTCCAAAGAATTTATTCTCACACTTGGTACATGGGCATCTAACTTCTTTAATAGTTTCCTTTCTAAATGCAAAAGCCATAAAAGCATCTACTCCTTTCATAAAATATTGATCACGACATCTATCATAGCAAGTCTTTCCATGACCAATCCAACTTTTATCGGTTATGAAATCCACATACGTCATTACTTAATACCTCCTGGAAAGAGAAACTAATTGTTATCAAAGTCTATAAATTTTTGTAACTTTTTACGTCATAGATAAATATTCATTTTCTTGAGTGATCATTCTAATTGGTAGCTTTAATATTGGAATGCATATACTATGTAGGAGATGCAAAGTAATTTTGTATTGCGATCTAGAATATCACATAGAATGAAATATGAGCTTACATTTAGTTGTCAAGGCACCTTCCTGGGTGCCCCAGTTGGTTCGCTTAGGCATCTTATGAGATGAGAATGAGTCATAAACTAGGATCATTTGCCTAAAGATGAATAAGTTCTACATTGGGGAACATAAATACCAAGTATTAGTCTAAATATACATGTACACAATTTGTACATAGTACTCAAAAAATTGTCAAAGTTACAAATAAAACTCAGGAAAATTATGCATGACTGCCTCATTTTATGTAAAATTACTTGAGATGTATGCCTAATTAGGGGGACAAACTAGGCCATCATAGGACCAACTTAAGTATATCAAGTTATGTTAGGTGTGATTTGTTACAAGCTGTGATTAGTTAAGCTAAGAAACATATATATTCAATTAACTATAAGGATGAGACTTCAGTGCATAAGGATTCTAAATGGAATGAATAAAAAAGAAAGGAGATGCAATGAACCATGGAAACTATTAAATAAATTCCCAATCAAAGTTATAAAGGAGTATGCACCACGACTCCACTATTTTTCTTTCCGTCTAACTTTTCCGTTACTCATTCCAAAATTTCAAAATAAAAAAGTATAAAGAATCATTTGAGTGGAAAAAGAATGAATTGCCTCCCCGAGTCTTTCAAAATGTATATACATATTTTCTATCTCCAAGTACATCATACTTCTATACCTTACCAAGAATTAAAAATAACTATAAGTAAATGATTTTAATTTATATTCTAATTCTTAATTCCCCCTAGAAAAAACCATGTTTGGATGAGTAAAACATATATAAACAAGACTTAATTGTATTGAACCTTTTATATACATCAAAGTCACTTGAAATATTTCTTGTCCTTCTTAGAAAAATTATAAACAATATATAGAATTGTACCGTGTTTATAACCATTTAACAATAGATAGTAAAATATATGGAATAGAAAATACATGTAAAATACATAAAAATATGTGAATATGCAAAGAAACATTATCCCATGTTCAAGATCTACTATTGTCTGATATTTATGTATTATTATTATTTAATTTGTAGGCTGGATTAATATTTTCATGAAAATATTATTATTGTTTCATAATTTTCATGATGTGTATCATATGAAGTAAGTTAAAAGTTGTTACAACACTTTGCAGGATATTCTAATGCAGATTTTCTATAAATTTGTAAGATATTGGTATATACTTAGATATAAAATCATAAAAAATCTAAAAAAAGTTCAAGTGTACTTTTTGTAATGGGACGAGAAATAACACGACGTTGTTAATTATGAAATGAAAACTAGAAAACTTGACGACGACAAAACTAAATATATGACAAAATACTTTTGAGCTATGTTCAAATGAATATTTTATTTGATATTGCTAAAATACAAAAATTCAGTATGCTTTTTTGTCCATGACCTAAAATTAATGTTGGTGTGGAATTTTTTACTAAATATTCAAAGTTGAGAAACTAATCTATTTAGTTTTGAAAATATATCATTTTTTGTAATTTGCACAATTTCTTTGACATAAAATATCCTATTTTTTTTCTAAATTATATCCAATTGAAATAGGGGGTATGAAAGTTAGACAGATCATTGGCATGGTAAACTAGAACTCATTACCACCAAAAAAAAGTGTGTTCAAATTTTTAAATGTATTGCTTGTAGAGTTGAATGGGTAATTGTGTATGTTTTGTGCTCCACATCATCTTTTGCCATTTGTTTAGGAAGTAAGGAGCTTATGTATAACTGTGTTGACTAATTTTTTGTTTTTGATTTTTAATATTCTAGTTTATGATTATTTATTTTTGTAATTTATTTATTGTCCAACATTAAACAAGTTACAACTTAGTTATTGCTTGTAGAGTTGAATAGGTAATTGTGTATGTATGGTGCTCCACATCATCTTTTGCCATTTGTTTAGGAAGTAAAGTGCTTGTGTATAACTGTGTTGAGTAACTTTTTGTTTTTTTTTCTATATTCTAGTTTGTGATTATTTATTTTTGTAATTTATTTCTTGTCCAACATTAAACAAGTCACAACATAGTTTTCAATGTATTGCTTGTAGAGTTGAATAGGTAATTGTGTATGTACGGTGCTCCACATCATCTTTTTCCATTTGTTTAGGAAGTAAGGAGCTTGTGTATAACTATGTTGACTAACTTTTTATTTTTATTTTTCAATATTCTAGTTTGTGATTATTTATTCTTGTATTGTATTTCTTGTCCAACATTAAACAAGTCACAACTTAGTTTTCAATGTGGGTGATCACTAAGCAAGCTATCAATTATGATTGTTTGAAAAGAGGATATACCCTTTAGGTCCATAAGTGAATGCCTAGGGGTCATTGTTTTGTGGTAATGTTTTTAAGCATGTAGTTATAGAATGTGTTCTTCATGTACCTGGCTTGATCCAGTCTTTTACCGATTCTTATTATTTTCATCATTTGGCAATTACTCAAGACAAATATCATATCAATCACAACACCACTAAGAAATAGAGATTAGAAGTATGCCTTTGTAGCTCTACCAAAATATAAGTTTTGGAATACTATCACATTCTTTTACAACTCATCGTTCTTGTTGGCATATAGTTTGTTCTTAGGAACATTGAAGAACTAATATTTTTATTAAATAAAAGACTCCAAGAGGGTGTAGATCTTTTTAAGCATGAGACCCCTGGTAGTGACAAGGTAGAGTAGCATATAAACATTTCTACTTGGTGTTATATTTTTAAAATTGTACTTTATTAATGTTTCCTCTTTTAAAAATACACCTTTCTCACTAATGAAATTAGTATATCTATTAAATTTTAATGTTCTTTTATCATCTAATGCTCGGTCATCCATGTTACGAGGGATGATATTACTGATTGAAATTTTCCATGACAATCCCATCAAAGATTTAACTGCTGAAAAAGAAGTTGTGAGTTGAATTGCTTTTAGCAATAATATTGTGATGTTTTGTGATTTCTTCATCCAGTAATCTTTCCTGTGTAGTCCAATTTGAAGTAAAAAAGATCATGTGGGTACTTAAACATATTGAAAGCCTGTGTTGGACTCTTATCAATTACAATTCAGAAATCGCCTCAGGGTAGATGTATTGTTGACTGGAAAACTTTCCGCAAAATCAACTTTAAGAGTTGAGCTCGCTAGTATGGATTGCCCTAAAATGCACCTTTCATCTGCTAGGTTCTATCCCTTCCATTATGCTCCCTTTGCCTCATATTTGTAGGGAATGTACTGGTCCTCGCTATGTTTTAATATTGGGGCACTAATTAAGCCTTTCGAACAACTACTATATGTGCTTCTTCCTAAAAGGTGAATGATCTCTCTCTTATGTTATTAGGACTCCCCTATTTTGTATTCTCTTTCAATCAAATATTGCAGCACCCATATATTGTTAAAAGCATACAACCACAAAATGACCACAAATGAGTCTACTTTGGCTATATTTTATCTAGATCGTATGTCTAGATTTCATCTTAAATTTGTGCTTGCTTGTATACGATACTAATATTTGTTGTTTATTTTTAAGATCTTAATGTATCAGTTGATACATATGGCAAGATATTACATGGCAAATAACTTAATAACTTTACATCGCTGTTATCTTTTTCAACTACCATAAGATTTTTTTTCCAATGCTACTGCTCATTCTTAAGCCTAGTTTGAGGCAATAATTTATTTTCTTAGGCAATAACATGAATAAGTCTAGATCTTAGACAAAAAAAATGTCAATGTCTCATTGTCTGTATAACCATTTGGATGTGTACTGTGACTCTTATTTTTCCAATGATTTTATAAGGAATACTGTGTTATAGGAGCTTTTTGTATTAGTTTATCTATTTTATGTTTTCGGGTTATGGGTTACTTGTTAGTCCACATATGTCATGTGGTCTCCTCACTAGTTAGTCTGAGATTGTAGAACCATATGCTACACATGCTAGTAACTCCACTCGTTTGTAAATTTTCTTTTTAGAAAACGTTGACCTTAATAAAACTTATGCATTACATTCAACGTAGGAAAATGCTAAGTTGTCCTTCATTGATGAAGGTCGTCTTGTTACTGTGGCGAGGAAGCTTGAAAAAAACATGAAGTTTAGGATCTTTTTATCATAATAAGAAATATATATGTAGTTTTTTAGGATGATGCGATTATTAGGAGCAATTTTCTGAATGACCGAACCTTCGCGTCTAAGTCCCCCAATTTAACATCTCATAAATGCAATAACTTATCTGGTAAATTGTAGCATGACAATCAACGGCTTACAAATAGTTTTCGTGGCTTATAAGTTTGAATGTTCTTTATAATAAAGCGGAATCTCTGTCAGTGGCGAAGTCAACATTTTTGGTTTGGGGGGGGGGCACCACACAAAATAATAGCTCACATAAAAAGACTATATACATTTAACATATTGTAATGCAAATAAATAATTGATTGTAAGAATAAGTGTTTTACAAAATGACAACAAAATATATAAAATGATCATAAATCAACTACAACAGTAAAAAAACAACAAGATATATTGTTTAACTGATTTATAATGGCTTTTTATTGTTTACTATAGTACAATTATCAACAACATTTCTAAATCTTTTTTTTATTTTAATTATATCCTCTTCTACCAAAGGTAGTATCATGGTCACTCTATAGAAATGATTTTTAAAGAAAGTAAAATGTAAGACTTTTGTCGATGCTATACTCCAACCAATCAATATACTTATAAACGATGACAGAGTTACTCCTTATTTGGGTGTAGAAATCTGGAGGACCATGAAAGTGACATGAAACGTTTCATTTTTTTCAGAGCAAGACGTGAAACGTTTCATGAAAACTCTCTACAAAATTTTATTTTGAACATCATTATTGTAAAATTGATATATTTGAATTCAAAACTAATTTTTGAATTATCCTATTAATTATATTGACATATCTACGAACAACTAGACTGACATATCTCATCACTAAAATGTGATAGAATCACCAACTTGTTGCTGACTCATGTGGTAGCTTCTTCTTGATACTTTATATAATAGAATAGCTACAACATTAGAACCTCTAATTTTTTGACCAATGTAAGTAAAATCATACATCATTCAAACAATATATGTAATCACTGCTCCAAATGTACAACTTCTTCACAATATGATCTGCAGCGAAACACCTAAGCTAATTATGTGACTGTCCAAAATGTCGTACCCAATACAACTTTGTGCATAGGTGATGTGAATAAATTCTAGACAATCCTTATAAAAATATGTGACAAAATGAATTTTTCATTACTTATGTAAAGATATGCACTACATTGCAGACGACAGTTATAACACTTGATAGAATCAGTCATACAAAAAGTCATACATGGATGCCCAAATCAGAACAACTTGCTTATCTAAAAAAGTTAGAAATAAAAAATAATTAGTTATCAAATGAAAAACGATGGTGCCATGGAATCATGGATCATATCTCGCATACTTAGACCTGTAAATGGATATTCGAAATTCACATATTCAATTCATATTCGAGTTCAAAATTAAGAAAAAAATCTGTATCCGACAGCTATCCGTTCGGATTCAGATATCAAATTTATTATTCAAATATTTTTGGATCGAATTTTGGATATACTACTATTTGCTCTGAAAAATATCCGCATTCGATAATATATACATACATGTTAGTAGAAGTGTACTAAAATTAAAGCTAGATATATTAGGCACGTAATGTTGTAGCTGTAGCGGGCACACAGTGGACTGATGTCCGCTTGGCCCCGCGGCGTAGAACAAGTAAGGAAGGAACCAAGTCCGTGGTTCAGTTCATTTTTCATTTTTTATCAATCACTAACCCTAGGTATATAAACAGTTCCAATTTCACTCTTTGCCCTCACATACTGCTCCACTTCCTTACTCCTTTCCATTTCGTGTGCCACAATCCCTAGCGGCGACTAGGTTGCAAAAATGCCATCCTTCTTAGCATCATCGCATTGCCGCTAGAGCTGTGCTCATCTAGAGTAGTGTGACGCCTGACGTCTTCTTCCGTGTACGAGTTCTTGGTGTGGTTGGTCAATGTCCAGTCAGGTAAAATACAGATCTTCAACAAGGTTAGAGATGGGAAACTTCGATTCAAATGACCTTCATACGGTAAACACAATTTCCAAGTGACGCAAGTAGGGCGAGTCAACAAGTAGACAATGGTAAAGTAAGCATCAGCCAAAAGGCGTGGTGTGCGGTTGAACGCTGCGAGGCCTGCGATCAACACTACTCTCCAGATCTTTGACAAGTAATATGGATGTTTCTTCCTCCCAACGATTTTCATTAGGTTTGTTTCAATTTCCCCCTATTTCTTTTTGGCTCTGACTGCAGATCACTAAAGAAGCATAATCGTTGGAAGTCCTACACCATAGATCAGTAACGTGTTGGTCCTACTACTCTGGTTTTAACAAGATTCGAGTTTTCATGCCTTTGAAATTACTATAAGATTATTTTCTATTAGATTATTTTGTGTTGCATATGTGTGTTCTTGGCTTCGAACGGTGGATATCCGCAGAGTGAGAGCACTAGACTTCCGTACCCAAAAGGTAGATATTTTGTTAATTGCCTTTATGGGCTACTAACTTATTTCATGTAGCGTCAACATTTTTCTCTGAAACATACTTACAATTAATTTGTGTATGATGCAACCCATTTTTTTGTTTTAATTGGTTTCTAGCTATATGTACAGGTGGGAGTTTATTTGGAGCTCTTTGACTGCATATGATAATAACTTCTTCCAGCTGCATGTCGTCCCAACTCCCAGGTAGAAATATGAAATGCAAGATGATAACCTACCCATACACTTCTATAATTAGGCATTTTTCTAGTGATGTACATGTGTGCGTTTGTGTTGAAATTATGTATGGGGTCTACTGATCTTGTAAGATTATGTTGTGAATCATGTTGTGCAAACTACTCATGAATGAATAATCAGAATTTTCTTCACTATCGATCTCCAATCCGTTGTCATCCTTCTTCGTGGGTCTTCTGTGAATAGCTAAAAATTGCATTTTTATATATCACATTTGTTGCATTTGTGTTGGGTCGGAATCATTAAAATGAATCTTAATGATATAAAGATAAATGTGTATAGTAAAGAAAAGTGAACTTCTTGTTCTACCATTGCAACTACCTTGGAGGAAAATTAAATAATCACCGTACTTACAATTCTAAATAACAATACTAGGAATACTAAAAAAAACTCTCGAATTCGGATACTATCCGAATTCGAATTTTAAGTTTCGGATTCAAATTCGGTTAGTTTTTTAAGATTCGTCGGATATTGGTTCGAATATCAGATCGGATGAAAGAAATCAGATTCGAATATCGGATATTCATATATCCGATTCGAATTCGATCCGTTTATAGGCCTACACATACTATATAGTCTTAGTAGTTTGCTAATAGAAGTCTAATCAGCCATTAATATAAAAGTTAATATTATCTTAATGACAAGAGATGCAGTTTCAGAGTAAAACATTGCGGTAGGTCATTGTTCGCTCCTAACTGTACATGGACATGGTGATTGCTGCCTAGTAAATAAGTAATGCAAGCGGAAAAGTCAAAGTCTCGATAAGAAACAACTATGACATTCTTGGAACTAAAACGTAGCAATCGACCAATAGATATATAAATACAAAACCGTTTCGCACAATTCAAGGATGAATAGCGTTATGCTTTCTGTGGCAAGATGGGTAGGGCACAGAAATAGCTAGACATAAATGAATTAGTTAAATTGTCAAGAAAGCTAATGAGATTTTAGGGAGCGGGTGGGGCATGTGCCCACCCGTGCCTAGGAGTGGCTCCACCACTTATCTCTGTTATTTAGGTTCAAGTTCTCCATGGATGCATTAACATAAGTAGGAAAGAAAAAGAAAAAAGTCACTACCTTTGCTCCTAGCTGTGAGGCAAGAGACGACAATGCTTGATCAAGCGGCTGCGGATGTCTCCAGAACCCGCCTCTTCCGACACCCTGGCTCAAAGCGAGCTTGATGTTTCTTTCGTCGCCTACAGTAACTCTGATCAAAGACTTTGCCTCTGACCAGTCGCCGCTGTGCACACTGACTTCCGTCAACTGATTCAAGCAAAAGGCGACCCAGATCTCGTCAGAGCTTCCGTTGCGTGCAATAGACAAAAATGCCGGCACATTTGTGATGTGGGAGTGATCCTCCGTATAACCACTCGATCGCGACCGTCAATGCAGCAACAAGCATTACGGCGGGTTCTATGGGGAAAGTGGCAGAGAGGGAGCGGAGAACGTGGGGGTATTCACGCGACTCTATTGACCTTATTTGTGTGACAGCCGTTGGATGCAAAAAATGAATTGAAGTCGTCCGATTTAAGTTTGACTGTTTGGGTTGCAGGCCGGGGTCCCTTTATGCTCAGTCATTTTATCGAAACTTTTACATTAGAGGCAGGCCCGTAATAAGTCAATGTGTAGCGCCTGCCCCTCACGGAATGTGCCAAATGGCCCGTCATTTTCTAAGCCTTTTGCTGCAGTGCGGCAAACACTTGATGTGCTACGTAGGATGTAGCTGGATGGCCATGGTTGGGCATCCTCTCCACCAAGCAGCCAACCAACCCTACAATTCGGAGAAGGACATACAACGCGCTCGCCCAAGAGGAGGAAAATGAACTGTGCCTGATCTAGGTGCAGTTCCTTTTCATCAATTTGCACACGCCCAAAAAATGAAATTGTAGTTTGATTTCAATCTGTGTTGAAAACCACGTAGTGAATTGTAAACCATAATGATTTAGGATTGGGTGTTTTGGATTTTCGCTCAACCAAGCGAGCCCTGAAGGTTGAACCAGTAAACCTTTTGGGTCAGGTCTCCAATTCAAATGATAGGTCGACACAGTTGACCCAGTGACAATAGCGTGACTCTCCCTATATAACATAATTAATTACATTTGCACATGCATATGTTTGGATGTGGGTATATATACTTATAATGTGTAAGTGGGTGTACGCATAAACCACTATATGAGATAATAAGATGACGAATTGTAAACTAGGAACATATAAAATCTAAAATATGTTTGTAAAGAAGCAAACCGATGGCTTTGAAAAGCTCAAAACAATGTATATATAAAGTAGCAAGCGGATATTTCAATATATTGAATGTTGATTCTTAATGGAGAGGATTAAAATCTTTCACGTGATCATTCAGTAGGAAAGAAATAAAATATGCAAAATCTAGTTGGGTATTTGACTGGAGTATTAGGTCATTGATAATTGGTCGTATCATAAGGTTAGAGTTGGTCTTAGACAAAATTGAATTCCAATTTGGTTGGGTCATAGGGTTAGAGTTGGTCTTAGACAAAAATGAACTCCAATCTCACCTGTCTCGCAAGACCTATCTGGTGGTTAGGACCAGAAACGATGTGGGTACGGCCATATACAGAATCGTATTCAGTTATTTTGTAGGTGCGGTGTGTACAGTAATATCTAAATTGTATTTAATTATTTTCTCGGTATCGTTAGATGTTTAGGCCTATTAAGAATCGGATTTGCATCATTCCTAGACATACATACTCAAGGGCATGTGGAGTGAGTATATGCAATTTGACAACGATAATCAATGAAAGGATGCACAATTAAGCTAGTAAAACACGTGAGTTGAGCACACAATATCTCAACAATTTCAAACGGTAATCCAGATAGTTAACAAACAAAGATTTTTTTAACAAAATGCAAGCGTGTTAATGTTTTAGTTTTGATTTTGTATTTTTTTTTTAAATTTTAGCAATACCTAACATTTGGTTATGTTTGATTATAATTTGTTAATGCATAATTATTATCATGTATATCTTGATTTTATGTTTGTTTCTTTCTTTCATAATGCAGTTGTAATTTTAGTGACATGTAGTTTGACTAATTGATGCAATATCAATTATTTGATTTTAATTTTATTTCTCAATTTTAGTTATGTTTAGTGTTGCATAGTTAATTAGTCAATATATATAGATATTGTGGATAGTATGGTTTTTTTGGTATTGCAAGTTTTTGTATTGGGTGCTTCAGTTTTTGATTGGTTTATACACAATTAGATCTCATGAAATTATTATTATTTGACAGTGTTGGACGTATGATTAGTTAATTCTTTAGTGAATAATTTTATATTGTGGACACCGTGGTAATAATCCTTTTTATTTGGCAGTGTTAGTTGTTTGAGTGGTAGATAAAAATTTCTTTTATTTGTGGCTTTATTTTTGTTTATAATTTTAGTGGTGTTAGAAGTCTGAAAAGTTATTTAGTTAATATATAATTACATATCATGAATATTGTGGTCTTTTTTCTTTTAGGTAATTTGGTTTTTGTTTTGACACCATTAACTATTTGTATGATTCAAATACAAATAATTTTTGCGATTTTGTGTTTTTTAGTTTTAGTGGTGTCATACTAGTTGATAAATATTTAGGTCTCATCGATATTGTCATTTTCTTTTTTCCTTCTTTTTGGCAAACTTAGTTGTTTGTTTTCATTAAAAATCCTTCCTTTGATTATTTCTTACGGAAAATAAGGTTAAATAACTAGTACGCTATAATTTAGACAAATAGTTACAACCAACCTTAGTTTTGCTAGCCTTATCTACCTAAGATAGAAATAGAAACTTAGGTAAATTTTTTTCTAATACACTAATTAGAGAAAAATAACATCTGTCTAAGGAAGGATTTTTAGTGAAGGTTATAAGATAATTACTCTCGATCCACTTAGGTGGTGGTGGGGAAGAAGTGAGGAGCCTTGGTGACATCCCAACCGAAGAGCTCATTGGCAACCTCCAAGCCCATGAGCCAAGGCTTGACAAACAAGAAGAAGAAGCCAAGCAAGAAGAGAAGGAAGCTAAGAAGATCAAAGATAGTGCTTTCAAAGAACAAGTGGAGGCAGTCATCCTTCAACAACAACTTGCTTGTCAGACTTCTCCTTCCTCCTCTAGTGAAGATGATGGCCCAAGTGAGCATGAAGCCAACTACATCAAGGGAAAACACTTCAAGGGAAAGCAAGCCTCCTCCTCCTCTACTCCTAGATGCTACAAGTGTAGACAAAAGGGGTACTACAAGAGTGAATGCCCCAAGTCAAGAAAGTCACACCACAAGGGCAACTCAAAGAAGGAAGAAGAGTACAAGAAGGAGATCAAGTACAAGAGGAAGGACAAGAAGGAGAAGAGACACAAGAATTCAGCTCATGCAACTTGGGAAGCTTCATCTTCAAGCAACTCAAGCTCCAAAGAGGATTAAGAGTGCCACCTTGCACTCATGGCCTCTACTAGTGAATAAATTGGTGAGTTAAGTGAGGTAAGTTTGCAAGAGTTATCTATGGAATATATTATTGACATGCTTTTCTCTACCTATTCATCTTTTTCTAAATGTAAATCTAAAAGAAAATGGTTAAGAAAAATCATTGATGATCTATATGATAAACTTGAAATTCTTGAATTGAATGAGAAAACCAATCTTGAGAGTATTGATAATTTGCAAGGGCAATACCTTGATCTTGAGATCCGATACAATGTTGTTGAAGTTGAGAATGGTATCTACCTTAAGAATATTGGAAATCTTAAGGAAGAAAACCAAAATTTCCTTAAAGAGCTTGAAACAGTTAAAACTGAAAATGCTGAATTTAAGCTCCTTATTGATGCTCATAGAGATGAAAGAGATGTCTATCTTAAAGAAATACAAATGCTTAAATCTAAAAATGCTAGGTTATTTGATAAAGTAAATGATCTATCTTCTAGACCCATATTGCCTAGTTCTAATGTTGCTTCCATTTCACTTGAAAAGAATTCATATTTAACTAAAGCCTTATGTCTTGAGGTTGATCTTGTTCATGCTAGGGATGACATATCTAGCTTATCTTCTACTATTATTTCTCTAATTGATGATAAACATAGATTGAGAACATCCCTATAGAAATTCCTCAAAGGGAAGAACTCCCGAAATGAAATCCTTGACCATTCTACCAAACAAAGTGGTACTAGTGGTTTGGGATTTGTAGGGGGATCACTAAAAGGCAAGAGCAAAGCTAAAGATAAGAAAAAGAGCAAGGAGACCTCTTTATTTGTAGGAGAGTCTTCCAGTACTGAGAATCCTATGGTTTGTTCTTATTGAAAATGTGATGATCATTACTCTACTTATTGTCCTTACAAGCCTAAGGGGACCAACCCAAAGATGAAATGGGTCCCTGAGCTAACTCTGGATCCCAACGTTTGAGTTGGGAACTGACATTCTCCTTTCTTGTAGGAAAAAGGAAGATGGATCGTTGAGAGTGGTTGTACTAAGAATATGACATGCGACATAAGTCATTTCAACAACTTCACCAAAAAGAAAGGACTTCGGTCACTTTTGGGAACAACAAGAACGGTAAATTCAAATGTGAGGGGGATGTAGGTGAATTCTTGTGCATCAAGAATGTTCTTTTTATAGATGGACTATATCACAATTTAATTAATATTAGTCAACTATGTGATAATGGTTACCTTGTGCTATTTACTTCCTTTTGAATGCTTTATTCTAGATTCCCTCACCTACAAAGTTATATATAAGGGAATTAGAAGTGATAATGTTTATGTTATTGTTATTGACTCTATTAAGCATGTTGTTGGTAGATGCCTAGTAGTCAACTTGAATGATATTTCTCTTTAGCACTGTCGGCTTGGTCATGTAAATATGCATCAGTTGAAGAAGTTGAGCAAAAAGGACTTGGTCAAGGGACTTCCCAAATTAGACATTGAAAAGGATGATGAATGCCAACCTTGTACCCAAGGAAAGCAAACCAAGTCCTCCTTCAAATACAAAGGATTTCTTAGTACCAAGAGATCTCTTGATCTTCTTCACATTGATCTATTTGGACAAATGAGAACTCAATCGCTTTGTGGTTCCAAGTATTGCCTTGTTATAGTCGATGATTTCCCTAGATATACTTGAACTTTCTTTCTCATTTCTAAAAGTGATACACTTGATGTTTTCTAGAGATTTTGTAAATGAGTTGAGAATGAAGCTTCTTGCCGCATTGTTTCCACCCGTAGTGATCATGGGGGAGAATTTGAAAATGATCTTTTTGAACATTTTTGTCAAGAATCTGATTATGCACATAACTTTTCTTCACCTCGAACACCTCAAAAAAATGGGGTTGCAGAGAGAAAGAATAGGTCTTTATAGGAGATGGCTAGGAATGTGCTTTTAAAGTATGATACTCCTAAAATTTTTTGGGTTGAAGATGCCAGTACTTCATGTTTTGTGCAAAATCGGGTTTTCACTCATCCTTCTTTGAAGAAAACCCCCTATGAGCTATGGCGTGGTGGGAAGTCTTCTATCGAGTATTTTCATGTTTTCAGATGTCCTTGTTTTGTTTTGAATCGAAAGATTCCCTCGACAAGTTTGATATGAAATCCTACAAGGCTTTCTTTCTTGGATATAGCCTTTCTTTCTTGGATATAGCACTACCAGAAAGGCTTATAGAGTTTTTAATGTTGATCTTGCTAAAGTAGAAGAATCCATAAATGTTAAGTTTATTGAGACTAACCCCTCTATTCCCAAAGATATTGTTCCAAGTGATGATGTTACAGGTGAAGTAATTCCTATTCTGAAAGAGCTCAACATCACCCAAAAGGGAAAAGAGGTAGCCACTCAAGAAGAAGAGAAAGATGATGAGAAGAAGGTTCCAACCCCCCCCCCCCGGTTTGCAAAGAATTATCCAAAGGAGGCTATTTTAGGTGATCCATTTGAAAGAGTGAAGATGTGGGCTGCATTCAACAGAGAACAAGCCAACAATGCCTTCATCTCACAACTCGATCCTAAGAATGTCAAGGAAGCTCTTGGGGATGACGACTGGATCCTAGCTATGCAAGAAGAGTTGGAGCAATTTGAAAAGGACAAAGTTTGGACCCTATTGCCAAGACCAAGTGATAGAAAGATCATTGGCACCAAATGGGCCTACCGCAACAAGCTTGATGAAAGCGGAAAAGTGGTAAGGAACAAAGCAAGGTTAGTGGCTCAAGGCTACATTCAACATGAAGGTATAGATTTATGATGAGACATATGCACATGTAGCTAGACGTGAGTCCATTTGTATGTTGCTTGCCTTTTCTAGTTATAAAGACTTTCTTCTGTATTAAATGGATGTTAAAAGTGCATTTTTGAATGGTACAATTGATGAGGAAGTGTATGTTTCACAACCTCCGGGATTTGAACATGATAGTCTACCTAACCATGTTTATTTGTGGCAAAAAGATCTCTATGGACTCAAACAAGCACCTAGAGCTTGGTATGAGAAATTAAAGAACTTTTTGTTAGATCATGGGTATATAATGGGCAAAGTGGATTCTACCTTATTTCTAAAACACACTTCTAACAATTTTCTTATCATACAAATATATGTTGATGATATCATTTTTGGAGGAACTAACCTTGATATTTGTAAAGAATTTAGTGATCTTATACAGAGTGAATTCGAGATGAGTGTGATGGGTGAACTCACATTCTTCCTTGGCTTTCAAATCAAGCAAACAAAACATGGGAACTTCATCAACCATGGCAAGTACACAAGTGAACTACTCAAATGCTTTGGGATGGAGAACACCAAGCTGATGGACACACCCATGTCAAACACTGCCAAACTTGACAAAGATGAAGAAGGTGGGAAGGTAGATGAGAAGCTCTATAGAGGTATGATTGGAGGTTTACTATACTTAACTGCCTCTAGACCTGATATAATGTTTAGTGTTGGCTTGTGTGCTCTCTTTCAATCAAATCCTAAGAAATCACATCTTATAGCTCTTAAGAGGATTTTAAGGTACTTAGCGAAAACCCAAAATTTTGGACTATGGTATCCCAAGTCAATGGACTTTACTCTTACTACTTATAGTGATGCTAATTATGTAGGGTGCTTGATTGATAGAAAGTGCACAAGTGGCACTTGTTTCCTCCTAGAACCATGCTTGGTGTCTTGGTTCTCCAAGAAACATAGCACAGTGGCATTATCAACCACCGAGGCTGAATACATTGTAGCCGGGAGTTGTTGTGCTCAGGTTCTATAGATGAAACAAATGCTTTAAGACTTTAACATTCATTTTGATGCTTCTCCTATTACTATGATAATACTAGTGCAATTAACTTGTCATATAATTATATCTTGCATAGTAGAGCTAAACATATAGAGGTTTGTCATCATTTTATCTGTGATCACATTGCCAAGAAGGATATCTATATCACGCATGTGGACACAAAAAATCAATTGGTGGACATTTTCACTAAACCTCTAGCTAGAGAGCAATTTAACTTTATTAGATCAAAATTTCTTATAACTGATTTAAATGAATCTGATATGCCTTCTAGCTAGTTGTCATATATCCTATATGCCTTACCTCTATTTTGATCATCTTTGCTTGCTAATATGCTAAAAATCCATTTTTCATGTTCTTTTTGCCTTGTTTTTCTCTTATTTTTGGGTATTTTTTGCAAACACATGTTTTACTGTAAAATAGTACCCAATGATGAGTGATATGTGCCTAAGTATGTTTAAAATACATAATAGACTTGAAAAATAAATTTAATTAGCACTCTAATGGCTAGAAGCTAAGTTTCTTATGTTTAGGTCAGGTTGACCATCGATCGAGTTGCCAACTCGACCGATTGTTTAGGTCAGGTTGACCATCGATCGAGTTGCCAACTCGACCGATTGGAGGCCAAGAGCTTTTAAAAAAAATCCTATCGGTTGGGTTTTTGAGTTTACAAAACTCAACCGATGGCCAGGCTTGAGCAATTTTTAAGATGGGTTTGGCCGACCATTCTCCTTCTCAACTAGAGAAAAGTTGATCGGTCTGACCTCCAACTCCGCTAAGATCTCTACCCTAGCCCTAACCTTCCTCTCCCTAACCCTAGATCGACCTAGCTAGACCTCCCTTGACCTTTCCCCTTGCTAACCTAGGTTTGTGGATGAGTTTTGGTGGTGAGTTTTTAGCTTTTGCTCTCTCCTTCCTCTCTTTTTCGTCTCTATGGCATCCAATAGGAGGAAAAGGGCCACCCCAACTAATGCACCTTCATCTTCATCCAACTCCCGCTTGATTCCGTTTGATGACATTGTTTTTGTCTCAAATGAGGCTGTAAATAGGTATAAGGATCTCCTTCCCCGGAATACTTTCCCTTTTCATGACCTTTTTTATCCTAGAACTAGAAGACAAGAGTTCATAGATCAAGTAGAGGAGTTTCTTAACATTCACCATATCTCTGCCTTGGGTGTTGAACGTACGTACAACAATTCCACCACTAGCACGAAAGCGGTTCATGAATTCTATGCTAACTTGCATCAGAATTACGACACCCTCATATCCTCATCTAATGCTCAAGTAGTCCTCACATCCATGTTAGCATGGAAGAAATTCCAAGTCTCTGAGGATACCCTGAACATCTTCTTTTCAAGACCGACGAGACTGACACCTGGCATAAGGACTGTCCAGAGTATTTTGACCTTGTTGAGCCTGAGGCCTTCTACAAGGATCTTACTCTCCCTGATATTCATAGGTTCTTGAATAAGCCTCAATTTGCATATAAGAAGAAGTGCACCCTTCCCTCCTCTTTCTTGGACCTAAAGAGATGCATCCTCGCCCTAATTGTTAACTGCAATATCCATTCCAAGAAGAGTCAAACTGAGATTGCAGAAAACACTATGGTGATCATGTATTGTCTCTTGGAGAACATCAAAGTAAAGTAGTCAAGATATATTCTCCACCATATGACCTTCTTTGACTCAGGAAAAATACCCGTGGCACCCACCCTCCCTATCCTACCCTAATTTGTGGTATGTTCCAGCTTGCCACTAGCAAATTTCTTTTCCATGACTTTCATTACAAACCTACCCGAAAAGGAGTTTTTATCAGTGAGAACACTCTTCATAAGTATGTGCCTATCCTCTCCTCAACTACACCTAGTGCCTCTACCTCTATCTCTACCTGAGCACCTCTACCACCTTAGCCTACCCGACCTACACGTGCCTTGTTCCATGTGTCAAATGAAGCCCTTATGGGCTACATGATGCATCAACAGGCATACACCCTCCTAGTTCAGGATCACCTGTATCAGGACCTATGTTCAATCATGTCCAACATGAACATGTCCTGTGCACACCCCTACCCAACCTACCATCCTTACCCAGGAGGTGACTATGCATACTTTGCATATGATCACTTTTACCCTACCCCTCCACCCGCACCTTCCACTGCTACACCCTCTGTTGTTGGTGGATCTACCCATGGTGTGCTGCCTCTACCTATTGGCCCCTTGGCCACTCTGCTTGCCATCCTCGATAGTTCTGCTCCTTCCTTCCCATAGGACAATGAGCTCCATGCTCTTGGTATGTCTTGGGATGAGCAGAATGCACATTGGCCCAGTCGTGGTTTCGGTCCCTCTGCTGATGAAGAGATGCCCGACCAGGATGAGGAGGAGGCTACTGATGCTAACGAGGAGGTTGATGAGGAGGATGGTGATGCTTCTGATGACGATGGCTTTGATGGCTTCACTGGTGACTCCGGTGATGAAGGTGATGTTGTTGCACCTTCAGAAAGAGATGACGACTACGAGCCTGATGTTGATGATGTTGTGGATGATATTGATATAGATAGCTTAGATGTTTAGTTGTTCTTAGTTTTTAGTCTAGATGATGATCATATATATCTTTCTAGGCTATTTTGTATTAGTAATATGTGGGCACATGTTCTGAGTTGTACTGTTTTATCATCTTACATTTCATCGTTTTGGCTTGTGGCTATTTTATGAGAATTTTCTTTCTGAGTTGTAATCTTAATTTTGTGCACACTTACTCTTTGATTTACTATATCTCATGAGTTGGTGTCATGTTTTACCATTTTTTTATTATGACTTAGTTTTCTTGTTTCTCTCGTCTCTGTTTGGTGTATGTTTTTGAGATCGCATGTTATGGATGTATGCTTGATTGTGCTTGGAGAAGACCTATTTATATTCTCTTCTACCCCCTTCCTTTTTGATAATGTCAAAAGGGGGAGAGAAATTCAATGTTTTGAAGCTCAACCATATTGCTTTTATTTCCTATGTGTTCCTTTTCTTATTCATTATATGATTTATCACGTGACTTGCTAAAGGACCATATAGTATATGTATGTCTTGTTGCTTTGTGTAGATAGACTAACTATGCAAGTTAAAGTAAGCATAGATTGAGGGGGAGCAATTTACATTGTTCAAATCTTGAATCCCCTTACAATTCACAAGGCAAAGGTATAACTTGAATATGCTTTTCAATATGATTGAGGAATGGTTTGTCATTGTCAAAAAGGGGGAGAATGTTGACTTGAGAGTTATACACTGCCCATATTTTGATAATGACTTATCAATTCCATTCCTATGTATCTAATATGTTTGTTCGAGATTGATTTCAGGCTTTAGGTACATGAAAAGGTTCATATTACACAAGCCCTATCTTTTTCAAGTTCAAGTCAAAGGTTCTGAGAGGAGAAGGATGTGGGATTCTTTGGTCCACACTATGCAGTAAGAACTCCCACACCTCGTCATTGGTGATTTCAACCACGTCAAGAAGGCCTGAGAGAAGCATGGCGGGCTGCCAGTCCCAGACTCTATCCTGAGAAGATTCAATGACGCAGTGGATGCTGCTAACCTATTTGAACTCAACTCGAAGGGTGGAATTACTACTTGGCACAACAAGAGGGTACCCATTAGAAGAATTTCTAGCTATCTCGATCGTGGCCTCATCAACGAATCTTATTTGGATCGTTTTCCTAATGTTTTTGTCAAATTAGGGGTGCATCCAAACAACGATCACGCGTGGATGGAAGTAGAACTTATGGGCACCCCTCAACCAAACCTCCCCTTCCACTTTCTCAATCACTAGCTCACCTAGCCTAGCTTCCATGGAGTGGTCCAAGAGGTTTGGAGGCAAAACATCATAGGCAATCCCATGTTTATTATAGTGGAGAAGCTCAAAAGAACTAAGGTAGCTTTGAAGAAGTGGTCTAAGGAGCTTATTGACTTGCCCAACCTCATTAATGAAGCAAGGTCTACTTTCCAAGCTACTTCTACTGATCTTAGACTTAACCCTCTTTCTGACCTACTTATGCTCAAGGAGGAAGAGGCCAGCAAACGTCTCCTCCAATTGGAGAAAGCACAAGAAGTTAGATATTGGCAAAGGAGTAGGCTTAGATGGATCAAAGACGGTGACCGCAACTCTAAGATCTATCACGCTTCAATTAAAAGAACAACATGAAAGATCACATCAAAAATCTCATTGATGCTAACGATGACCTTGTGGATGAGGAAGGACACATTGGCGACATGGCTGTTAATTTCTTCTCCAATTTATACAATTTGAGCGATGTTTCCTCTCCTCAACCTAGCACCTGTCCTTCCCACAAGGTATATGCTGAGATAAATAGAGAACTCCTTAGACCGGATATTGAAGAGGAAATCAAGGATGCTACTTTCTCCATTGGTGCTTCCAAAGCTCTTGAACCCGACGGGTTTAATGCAAAAATTTCCAAGCAGCATGGTCCATCATTGGTGACGATATTTGTAGGGCAGTCCGGTGGTTCTTAGTTGGTGGTAGGATGGTCCTACAAGCCAACCACACTTTCATAAAGCTTATTCCCAAAATTAATAATGATGCTACCGTGAATGATTTTCGGCCTATCGCTTATTGCTCCTTGCTCTACAAAATTCTATCCAAGTTGATTTGTAACAGGCTGAAAACCTTACTGCCCAATCTGATATCAAGCAATCAATCAACCTGTGTTCAAGGCAGGGATATAGCGGATAATGCTCTACTTGCTTTTGAATTTCTACTTGACTTCCAGGCTAAAAGTAAGTCTAAGAAAGCCTTCATAAAGGTGGACATCTCCAAAGCCTATGATAAAGTTAGTTGGAAGGGCTTGTGGTCTACCATGAATGGTTTTGGCTTCTCGACCAGATTCATTGATGTCATTAAACAATGTGTGGAGACAACTTCCTTCTCAGTCCTAATCAATGGGACCCCTAAAGGTTTGTTCCAAGCTTCCAACGGCTTGAGACAGGGTGATCCGCTCTCGCCCTTGCTTTTCTCTATAGTTATGGAAAATCTCACAAGTCTTATGAACAAAGCTGAAAGGGAAGGTCTCATCAAACCTTTCAAAGTCCATGGGTCTAGAGTGCATGCACACATGATTTTTACTGATGATGTTCTCTTCTTCATTATTGGGCATGCTAAATCTCTTAAAGGGGTGTGGCGCACACTAACATGTTTGGTAACATCACGGGTTTATACATCAATGACATCAAGTCACAAATCTTTTTGCCTAAGTCTTGTACCTCTAGAAGAGGGAGGCTTAAAGAAGCAATAGGCATATTCGAGGGTGCTTTTCCCACAATTACTTAGGCATTCCCATTGCTGGTGGTACCGAATGTGGGGCTGACTTCAAAGGTTGTGTTGATGATCTCCGCTGCACTGTTGACAAGTGGACGGACCTGAAACTCTCCATGGCTAGGTGCGCTGTCCTCATTAAATTAGT
Organism: Alisma plantago-aquatica; assembly: GCA_963693085.1. NCBI lineage: Eukaryota > Viridiplantae > Streptophyta > Magnoliopsida > Alismatales > Alismataceae > Alisma > Alisma plantago-aquatica. The sequence goes on from OY856411.1 coordinate 762,365,700, forward strand.
TCTCACCAGTAAAATTCGATTTTGGTGCCGCATGGCTAAATTACCTGAATTCATCCTCCATAAGTTCATATCCATTGCAGTAGGTTTTCTTTGGAGCGGTAGAGCCCATGCCATTTCCTGGAGTATGGTTGCTCAACCTAGGCATGCAGGAGGGCTTGGTATTCCTGATCATTGTGACATTGCCCTTAACGCAACAACCAAAAGAATTCATCTCATGCTCATTAAGCCTGATAACCTCTAAGCTGCATGGATGAAGGGCATATATGGTGATATCCAAAGTGTTGCCCCTATCTACAAATCTTCCAAGACATGAAAGAAAATGGTCTTTATACGGTCTAATGTCCGTGACTATTACAACCTTTTCGGAACTAGCTGGACTGCCAACAGCCCCAAGCCTTGGCGAATCAATAGGAACAACCCGCAAGTCCTGTGGGATCCTATCATATGGAACAAAATTCACTGTCCAAAATGGAGCCTTTGGTCCTACATGGCCATTTTGAACAGGTTGCCAAATTTTGATTGATTATCCAAATGGTACTTGGTGGTGGACAACCGATGCCTATTGTGCAAGAATGAATCTGAAACCAATGCTCATATCCTCTTCAGATGTGAGTTCTCCTTATATCTGTGGAGAAGAATGTCCCTTAAATGCTGCTGGGGTGGCTCCCCTCCACACATCTTGGATGAGGCCCTTATCTGGGTCTTTAATCATACAAGATGCAACCTCAGATGAAGAAGATTCACATGCCTTATTCTCACATGCCTTGTCTTCCATGTTTGGAATGAGAGAAACAACAGACTCCACGGTAAGGGTGCTTGCGATATCCTTAAAGTTTTTGACAATATTGTAAATAGTTTGCATCTATTTGCCAAAGGTAACCTGAGTATCCTTAAAGGGGTGAAACCCGAGGTGCTGGATATGTGGGGTCTTTCTTAGACCTTGTGTAGTATATGGGGATTTTGCTTACACCCCTATACGCCTTTTGAGAAATGAGTAATATTTTACCTTATCTAAAAAAAAGTTCAAGTCAAATGCAATGCAAGTGTGCAATTTGGGAAATCACTTCAAATGACCTTAGATATTTTTTGTATTCACTTGTATTGATGATATGACTTGTAACTAAGATGAGAAAAAATTAGGGACACTTAATTCCAAGGTTTAATCACTCTAAAGTCAATTTAGAAAATTTGTCACAGACTGTTCATCGGTCGAGTTGTACATTCACATAACTTGACCGACCGACTCACTGAGAAAATATACTTTTATCTCATTGGTCTTGTTTACCAGAACAAACTCGACTGATAGTTTGAAAATTGGCTTTGTCTTTTAGTTGATCGGTCAAGTTACCTTTATTGAAACTCGATCAAATGCACTGTATGGAAAATAAAGAATAAGTGATTATAACTACTGGTGAGTTGTTTTGGGTGAAAATAGATCAGTTGCATTATGGAAAATGGCTATATTTTGACCCTAAATGATTCCAAACTCAAAGGAACACCCTCAGCTATAAATGGGACCCGTTGGAGTTCATTTCAAATTTGCTCATTCATGCTATTCTAAGTCCTTGCTATAGTTGAGTGTGTTGCAACTCTTTGAGCCCCTTTCTCTCTCTAGTTTACACTTCATTTCATGATTATGAGTGAGATAGGCATGTTGTAAGAGAGCTACTTCCTTGTGCTTGTAAAGCTCTCATCTACACCATATTCCCTACACCTTTCCTTCATGAAGCAAAGGTGAAGCAAAGCTACTCTGAGTGAAGGTGGAGCTGTTGTTGTTCTTCTTCAAGGTTGAAGAAGAGGTGATGATCTTCTCTAGGTGAAGGAGAAGGCAAAGGATGAAGATCCAAGAAGAGTGGAAAAGTCCTTGAAGGCAGAAGACTTGTGCTAGAGTGGGTAAGACCTTGGAATAAGGTTGAAGACTCTTGCAAAGTGGGTAAGCCCTTTTGGTAAGGTGGAATACTCTTTGTGCTTGGATGGGTAAGTCCTTTGGTTGTCTTGTTTTGTAACTCTAATTGGTGAATATATAGAGAAAAGCACTTGCAAAGTCCTAGAGGCTAACCTCTCTAGGTAGTGGACTGACTCTCTCCTAATTTGGAGAGTGGAACCACTCTACATGACCTTGTCAAGTGCTTGCTATCAATTCCTCTCGTCCTTGCTATGCTTGTTAGTTAGGACTTCAAATTGCACTTAAGCTACTAGTTTTAGTTTGATATAATTTGAAGGTCTAATCTATCTTGTGAGAAATTTTGTAGCTCTATTCACCCCCTCTAGAGCCTAGATCCAACACTTCAATGATCAAATCATATCCCACCAGGTCATAAGATCAAAGTTCAAGAGTATAATAGGTCAACCATGTCTTGACATTTTTGCAAGAGGGTCAATAACTGCAAACGGTATAATAGGGCCAATAATTACATTCTCTTTCTTTCATGGTCAAGGTAATGGTATAATTTGTAGATTGAGAAGTGGGATTGGGCACTCGAAGAATCTAAGCCTAATAGTGCAAGATTTGGGTCCATATTCACCGTATCAATATCAAGATTGCAAAGAGGCATCAATAGTCAATAGGGAAGGTGTCTTTTGTATTAAAGCATTACAACATGATTTTGAGAGTCCTAAGACTTAGTCATTTGATGGCATAATCATGATGTGTATCAAATAGGGAAAATGTTTTCTTAAATATGTTTGAGGTATAATCAACAATAGGGCAACAATGGACTTAATCAAACAGAGACCTCATTAACCATGAGGTATAAGGTATAAATCCTCCTTAGTTCACTATATCAATATTATTATCATTTACCTCCAATATAGGATTCTTGTAGTCTAGTTTTGTCAAATTGACTTTACATGATATGAGGGTTCATACATGAGTACTTGATTTCAAAATTAATTTCACTGATCAAAATTGAGTTTTCAAATTAAGGTCAGATCTGGCATCATTATCTTAATCAACTTTCATGATTTCAAATGAATGTTAGTTTTCCCCACGTATAGGCCACCCATAATCAAGAAATCATATGGTAAATAGTAATGAGAAAAAACCACATGAGGAGATGAGAAGACTAACTAATCATCATCTAATTGGGTGTCTTAGGGTAGTCCTTAAAGAATAGATGAGATATTAGAAGATTGTCTAAGGTTATAGGCAACCTTGCAGCCCGTCTCTATATCCACTAAGGCTAGGTGGAGTAGGGTAACCTCAACTGCCATATCTAGATGGATAGGAGGAATTAATATCAAAAACCCTTATTCTCGTTTGAGACATCTTAGTTTCACCATAGTGAGCTTAAGACTTTTTCCCTTGGTTTAGTGATTAGAAATATCATTTCATTAATACATAAAGAGTGTGTGGTGGCTCTGATACCAACTGTGACAGAACCGTTCGTACCCTAATCTCAACCCCACTACCCAGGTAGACACTATTAAGGAGATCATAGCGCCCGTCTCTGAGTGGATGAAAATCACAAACACATTTTATGCAGAAAAAAACATATTTCATCTTATTGAAAAGAACTATGGATTCTAATACATCATGAGCCCGAAGGCAATAAGAAAATAAAAGATACAAGATAAGAAGATATAACTAGATAATACATTCCCATTACATATAACCCCATGTGGTGATCATTCTTTATTCTGGAAGATATTGGCAAGAGTGTGGTAGTTCATCATGTATCAAATCTTCAAGTCTTCATGCCTAAATCAGGTAAATCAAGACGCAATCAATGCAAGTGCATAAGTACGCTTTGAACAGAACAATTTTGAACAATTGAAAATATTTATAGCAAAATATTGTACTTGGCATGACTTATAAGAAAAATATTTAATGTGTTATTCAAACTCATCTTTGTTTTGAGAAATTCAATTTTTATTATGCAATTCCCCATTATGTTAAACAACATGCAACACATATACATATTGCTCCATCACCCCAATAAGATGGGGGAAGTCATCATATTGTGCAAGTTCCACCCTCCAATAAGAGGAGGTCGCTTGTACTCAATATCAACATAATTATTGTAGGTAGTCATAAGGGGCATTATCATTTATTTTTTAGGGTTTTCAAGAATACATATATGATTCAAAAGACTACTTAGTAGGGAACATTATAGCTCAAACAAATACATAGCCAAGATTTTCAATAAGAGTACATACAAGTATCATTCAATACAGCTAGTTTGTTCAAGGAGGAATCAATATAAAAGAATACCTCATAGAGTCAAAATAGATTATTAGCAATATCTGAATCAAAAAGTTTAAAGAGTATAAGATCTTGGTACAAATGAGAACAAAAATGTATCAATATATAGTTTATTGATCCTATGACCTACTAGGTCATTTGTTCATGTATTATTATGCTCATTCCATTTAGCACCTTATAATCATTAAGAGTATTGGTATAGGATCATATGGTTGAGATTAGGAGCTTATATTTTGAACAAGGGTCTGATTTGATGTACAAAAAATAGAAATTGATGATATCAGATCATTTAGCCATTTTCATGTACAATCATATCGAGAATAGATTGGGTGATGATCAAGTATTCATAGTGATGTGATCAAGTCATCAATATAACATAAGAGTAAAATAGAGTCGTTGTGTGATCATATATCATTTAAATCAAGTATTTAGAAGATTAGGGTTTGAAATAATAGAAGAAAACCCTAATTAACATAATAAGAGAGAGATAAATTATCCTCATAAAAACCACACTAAAAGAGTTATATTATGTTCCCATATTAAAGAACACATTTTTTCTAAGCAAGTGGGTATTTCTTTAGTAATTTTTGGAAATTCAAGCTTTTTTTATCATTTTTGTAAGATTGACCAATCAAAAAATAGATAGAAGATAAAAATGAATATAAAAGAAAAATGCCAATCGAATTCACAGATCAGGGGAGAGATATGGCTCCACAGATCCTCATTCGAACCTATGATCTAAGATGGGCTCACAGGGGTCGGACCAGGGGTGCAAAGGACCAAAAGGCCCATGTTAATCAAATAAGGGCATGACTAGAATTAGGGCAAACCAATACTTTTTACCCAATGATTCTTCTCCTCAACCATCTCGTGACATTATCGTAGCGATGAAGGATCAAAGTAAAATGGGGGATTGGAGCTCCCTCCAACATCCACATGAGGGGGTAAATAGGGTGGGGTTGGATTCACCTTGGTACGACGAAGAGAACGAACCATTGTTGGCCAGAGGAGAATGCAAACAGGGAGAAATCAAGGTATTCGGAGCATCATGATATGGCCAGAAGGTAGAAAAGAGATATACCTCAACTGAGGGGAGAGTTGGGGTCTCGGTGGCTCCACAAGCTTCACTAAAGTCATGCAGTAGACTCAGGTATGTGCGGAGGCGATGAATGGGGAATGTGAAGGTCACCGGATACAAGACAGGTGTGATGCATGGAGGAGCTTCATTGGTAGAGAGGTAGGAGTCTTCGAACACCACAAGCAAAGGTTTAGGTAGCTACAGAGGAGTTCCTTGATGGTGTAGGTGCAATGAGTTCAGAATAGGGTATTGGAGGTGAGAGCACAAAGCTCTTGTTCAGGCAAACAAGAGTGGATATAGGTGGAGGAGTCGAGGTTTAAAGGTGAGAAATTGATGTATGGGTAAGGCAAAAAAGAGGTGGTGGACCTAATAAGGGCCTTAAATAGCAAGCCCATGGTCTAGGGTTAGTTGGGGCTTCTCCTCCTTTGAGCTAAGTCCGCTTCCTTTTGAGCATTTTTGAATTTGCAAGAGAGGGGGAGTCAATTAGATCTCATTGGATGGATGAGAGAAATATGGATCTTATGAGCTAGATTTGACTTAGAAACAAGTTAGAAGGATGGAGAGCTTGGGGTTTGAAATTGTGTGCCACTGTATATTCCTCCCCCCAGCAACAGTCTAGCAAGGGACATGACTCCCTTACACACACCCTCATGGATCTGGGTCCGAATCTAGGATCTAGTTAGGTTAGAAAAATAGGTATTTTAGGGGATTTCAAGGCAATAAAGGGGTATTTTCTTGTATAATTCATAACTCTCAATTTCTTTACTGAAATATGAAACTTAAACAATGTTTGATCAAATTATTATCAAGTTGTAGAAAAAGATTGGATCCTGAAAGATAAAGTTTGGACCACAAAATAAATCAGCTGAGTAACAACATCCATTGAGCTATGTCTTGATGTCACAAGGCATACATTATGATATTAGGCATCATAATTACAATTTTGTGTCCATAATAATTCAATTATCGTGAGGGTGATGAAGTGGATTCAATTGAGCAATAATGAATAATAAAGGGGAATAATGTAAAATAGGATCATAAATGTGGAAAAATACACTTCATCACAGTCAATATGACAAGTTTTTCACCCACTTGTGGGTCTGATGGTGGGGTGTTTACTATAGGACAAGCTTCTCACACAACTTCCTTAGCCAAAGTGGCCAAGCATGAGAAACTGTGCATCGACAATCAATAAGTTTTTAGACGTTTTGGGGTTGAAACGTTTAGTTTCTTAGTACCAAAGGCTTTGGAACTTCTCAGGAGGGTTCAAAACATGATGCATAGTAAAGTCATGACCACGAATCTATGGATGTAGTCTTTCATAGGATTGGTTTGATTTTGCTTGATAAAACCTAGCTTACAATAATTAAATGATTATATTAAATCTCTAGATTATTATGTGATGGAAACACTAGGGTGAATGGTTTCACGACCACTACCTATTGTTCACTATGTCACTACATCACCACATGCATGAACATTACATTGAGTCCAGGTAAATCCATCCTTTCAAGATTGAGATTAAGACCAAACAAATATTACTCTAAGCAGATTGTCATGTTACCTAGAGATCATGTATCTATCACCTCAGGAAACACCTATTCAAAATTATTATCAAGGGTTAAACCTAAATCAAATTGATATCATTGATCTTAGGTTCAAAATTCTCTACACCCAAGTCCTGGTAAACATGCGTATATGTTGACCAAACATATAAACAAGCAATAAACTATATATTCAAAAATCTAATAGATTTCAAACGAGTTTGGGTGCAAATAACATAGCAAAAATAGGTAGCGGGACTACTACCCATATCCTAGCACGCACTAATCACTTCTCATGGCAGTAACAAGATAAAGAATGTATACTGAAATAAAATGACACACTCAAACTTTTTGTTATGTATTCCAAGAGAGCCAATCATATGATGGTTGTAATGGCATATCTTGTAAATTATTTGATTTATAATAAAGGCAATCTTCCATTTATATTGATTTATTTGGTTATGAGATAATGATGTAACATAATAAACCTATAAAGAATGATGTTACTCAATGACGTATGTCTTTGGGTGAGGACTTGAACAATGAGATTATATGGATGTTAAGAGTATATATATTCTTTTTTATGTCCCTAGTTGGATGTTATTTTTGAAGCAAGATAGACAACAACAACATATAAAACTAGAGTGTGTGTTGGTTGATGATAGAATCATTAGTCATGATATGTGATATCAAACCTAACACATAGATACTTGTCAAAGAGCAGTGTATCAGATAGACCTACCTTGAGAGTGATGCATGGAAACTATTGAATGGTAGTCAAAATCAGCTCTCATAGTGATGATGGTGATTGTGGTTCCTAGACTTGAAGTCACTACACTCATCACATGACATTTGATGTACTTCGACATCATCCACTGTGATCTTGAATAAGGATCATCATAAAGTTGGTGCTCAGATACATTGTGACACGTGGGGAATGATTGGAGTGATGTAGATTGGATTTGTCCCTCCCACATGAGTTTGATATCATGTCCAATTGATAAGAGAGTTTGATAAATGCACGTCTATGCTCATGTGAATCAATTTATGATATTGATCTCACATGTATCTTAGACAGTCTGCTCTAGTTCAAGGAACATGGATTGAACATTAAAGAGGATGATGACTCCATTCCTCGAGTTCAATCTGGATATCATAGACAAAGGAAATATACGATCGTTGTAACACCAATGACAGATTGTAGGTTGAAGTTGTTCTACAACTTTCAAATTACTTGGGTAACAATGATGTCTTGCTAGATACCACACACTACTTGTAATGTCATAATTTGATTATGGACACTCACTACCAACATAAGTTGGAACCTATAGGGTCACACACATAAGATGCACTTGGATTAGGATTTTATTCATAAATGAATATTAAAATTGATTACTAAAGTGTTAGGCATTGAATTTAAATGACATTGTCAATCTACAGTGTGAAATGACCAGTGCATCAAGTGAACCGATCAACTTAGGTGCATGAACCGACTGATTCAGGTTGTGAACCGACCATTTGGTTGATCAATGAGATTGAATCAAGGATTGATGCTGACATCATGTTGTGCACTAATAGAATATTAAAAGCCAATGTAATTGTGAATAGGAAACATAGTGAAATGATTGGTTCAAGTGTTGAATCGATCATATCATGTGTGAACCGACCGGTTCGATGATGAACCGACCGATTTGACATTTGCAAGTTTAAAAAAAGTTTATGATATTCTGTCTCTTCGATTCCCAGATCGACCATAAACCTTGACCATGGCCCTCCTTCAAATAGAGCGGTACGAAGGGCTTCCTAGAGAACAACAATAAGATCTGAAAATTGTTGTCCTCTCCAGTTTTGGTAACCAAAAGAACCCGAGCAAGTTCTACCCGTCAAAGGGAGGAACAACAAGGGAGAATAATAAATAGAGCAGAAACCTTGACCATGGCCCTCCTATAAATAGAGCAGTACTGAGGGCTTCCCAAAGAACAACAATAAGATCTGACAATTTTTGTGCTCTCCAATTGTGGTAATCAAGATAACCCGAGCAAGTTCTACCCGTCAAAGGGAGGAACAACAAGGGAGAGAGAATGGGGAGAGAAAGTCGATGCTAACATGTTGACTAGAAGGCACAACTCCTTCCTATCCATTCATCCAGAATGAAAGGAGTTCCTAGTAGTCTGTGTGGACTACTATAGAGGCAAGAAGGCCTTTGCCACCAGCTAGGAGGACACCATCAACCGTCGTCTGTGGTGCGACACCAGGATGCCGACAATAATAGTCGTCAATGTACAACTTGAGAAAGAATCATGCTGCATCAAGGGATAGTCGTTGGACTTGCTCCAGGACCAGGTATATATCTTACAAGCCTCTTTTTTGTGTCACAATTGTTGATGTAATTAGTTGTATTAGGTGAATATGGTAGTAAAATTTTTGTTTATGTTTCCAAATTTGATGTGACAATAGTGGTATCAGAGCCACATCAATCTACTATGTTTTGGTATTTAATCGATATGACCGGATTTTGGTTTTTATCATTTATCTTCCATTTGATGTGAATGTTTAAAATAATTAATGTTCATATATGATTAAAAAATCACATACGATCTCAATATATATATATATATATATATATATATATATATATATATATATATATATAACGACACATATAAATTGCATATATATATGCAATTTATATGTGTCGCCTTAAAATCATTTTGATGGTGATTGAAAGCATGGTTATGGCCTATACCCTAGACTTTTTATGATTTGTTGGATGGTTGTTGTTGTTGTTTACATCTCAATTTGCATATCGAGCCTCTCTATTCTTTTCATATGTAAAAGTAATAATTCTTTCCTTGCTATGCTCCCTTTGAATGTAACTCGAGGTTTCTAATTATCATGTAATACATTAAATAGAATTAGGATAGTTTTTATTTCCTATTATGACAAAGTGGACGTTCTGCACTAGACAAACCGACCGGTTCAGGAGATGAACCAATCGGCTGGAGGATCAAGGAGGTCGATGATAGGGGGAGACAATCAATTAGTTGGTGGCCCAATTGATCGACTGGAGGAGTCCAGATGTCGCAAGGACTGGAGACTAGCCAACCAGTTCAAGAGTTGAATCGATTGACCCAGACTGGTTTCAACATAGATTGTCATCAGCAATAGGTTGTTGCATATGAAGTGGACCTTAGGTGGTAGTAATTTCTTGTGGCTCCAAATAATTATAATAGGATGGTCATACTATTTCTTATGTTTATTATTGCATGTTATCATTGTGGTTATAGCATGTATATGATACATACTATAAGTATGGTGTGATTGGATATGTATATGTTTCTATACTAAATCCTTCAATATAATAGTAAGTCTTAGATGCTCTCCATAAGAAACACACATGAAAAACTTGATCGACTAAGCGTAGGTTATGCCAAAACATGGCGTGTTGTCCATCTCATGGAAGTGTGATGATCAAAATGTAGAGTTACCAAAGCAAGGTGCATCTTCTCTCGTGTTGTCTTTGATTCAGCCTTAACTAGGTGGTCTTAATGATATTAAGTACCAATAATCATGGAGATGAATTGTGACAAAGAGTTGTGCACACCATCTATCCAAGAGTTTCATTTAGATGCAATTGGCAAAAGTTGCCTACCTAACTAGTCAAATTGTGGGTGATCAGCCAAAACTGACTCATGATTTGATGAAATACGGATCTTGGCTCTCTAGAAGATTATATGATGCAATCTTACAAATTGATAAGTGAGGGTTATTGATTTTAACAAAATAGTGGGAGAGATAATTAATTAAAAGCCTAATTAAACATTGCTAAATTTTATTTTAATCAAATCAAAATTATTTTGGCAAACTATAAATTTTCTCATATAGAATCAAATGACGACAAATAACACATTTTCCTTATGATCGGTCCTTGAGAAGGACAAGTTGAATGGGAATAGTTTCCATGACTTGTTCAGGATGAAGAGAATTGTTCTCATACAAGAGCGCAAGATCTATGTCCTAGAAACACTAGAGTCAAATGAACCTGCTCCCATTGTGCCTAAGGCTGACAGGGATGCTTACAAGAAGTACTCTGAAGATGCCATGGATGTCAAGTTCCTGATGTTATGCTCAATGAACTATGAGTTACAGAGATATCTTGAGAACATATATGTTATTGAGATGGTCACACAAGACCAGAAAATACATGAGAGATATGATGTCTCCAAAGTGTCGTTCAAATGCAATACGACGGAAGATCTAATAGGTCCCCATGTGCTCAACCTTATTGGGTAAGTGGAGAACCTTGCTAGATTGGGATTTCCTTTTGGTCAAGAGTTGGCTACATATGTGATTTTGTTGTCACTGCCAAAGTCATACAACAAGTTTGTCATGCACTACAACATGAATAATTTTGACAATCCATTGTCATAATTACTTGGCACGTTGAGAACAGTTGTAGTGCAAATGAAGAACAACAAGCCCAAGATTGTGATGATAATCAATAGAGGAAAAGGGATGTTGAAGGACAAAGGCAAAAGCTACGAACACTTTTAAAGCTAGACAGAATCCCAAGTCTTCTGCGCTCAAAGAAAATGGAGGGGTAACCAAGGGAGGCAATTGTCACCACTGTCACCAGCCTGGACACTAGAAAAGAAATTGCCCTCTCTGTCTGGAGGAATTGAGGATGGAGGAGGAGATAGAGATATCCACTTCAGGTACATACATTATTGAGATAATTTTGTCTACTTATTCATCATGGATACTAGACACCGGATGTGGATCTCACATATGTTCGAATATGTAGGATCTAAAAAGAAGTAAGCCTTTTGAAAGGGCAAGGTCGGATTGCAAGTTGCAAATGGAGCAAGAGTTGTTGACACTGCAGTTGGAACCTATAATTTATCTATGCCCACATGGCTTGTAATAGAGTTATAGAACTGTTGTTTTGTACTTTCCTTAAATAGAAACATTATTTCTGTATCTTGTATGGACAAGGATGGATATGAATTTCATATAAAGAATTGTCAATGTTCTATTTTAAAATATTTGATCTTTTATGGCAATGCCCCAATGTCTTATGGTATTTGTTTGCTATATCTAAAGACAAATGTTTATAATGTGAATACCAAAATATTAAAACTCGATAACTCAAACAAAACATATCTTTGGCATTTTCGTCTAGGGTACATCAATGAGAATCACATATCTAGACTCCATAAAGATGGTTATCCAGACTCTTTTGATTTTGAATCAATAGAGACGTGTGAGTCTTATTTTTTGGGAAAGATGACAATGATCCCTTCATGGGTAATAGTGAAAGGGCTAGTGATCCATTAGGGCTTATACATACTGATGCATGTGGCCCTTTTAGAACAAATACTAGAGGTGGGTATCAATACTTCATTACATTTGTTGGTGACTTCAGTAGGTGTGGTTATGTTTACTTTATGAAACATAATTTAGAAACTCTTGAAAAGTTCAAGGATTTCATCAATGAAGTATAGAACCAAATTGGTACAAGTATTAAGGCACTTTGTTCTGATCGAGGTAGAGAATACTTAAGCCAAGAGTTTGAGGACCTTCTATAAGACGGTGGTATTATATCACAATGGACTCCACCTGGAACACCACAACATAATGGTGTATTAGAAAGAAGGAATCACACATTACTAGATATGGTAATGATGAGTTTTACCAATCTTCCGACTTCCTTCTGGGGTTTTCTTCTTGAAACCACAACGTTTACACTAAACTGTGTACCATCTAAATCGGTTCAAAAGACACCTTATGGGATATGGACTATGAAACGTCCCAAAAGGTCTTTTATGAGGATTTGGGGGTGTGAAGCTTATGTGAGGAAAATGTATCATGAAAAACTTGGCCCTAGATAAAAAAATTGTCATTTTGTTGTATATCCCAAAGAAACCAAGGGATACTACTTGTATAACACATCTGAAGATAAAGTGATTATTTCCAGGGATGTTGCATTCCTAGGAAAGTATTTTATTTCCAAAGGCATCAGTGGGAGGAAAGTAGAGCTCAAAACATTGAACTTAAAGAGTTACAAGAGGAACATATAGAGTTAGAAACCATTGTGGAATTTCAAGCTCCTCATTCAATACAGGAACCTCACAGATCGGGTACGACACGCCTTGATCGAAATAGATTTTGGTTATCTTCTGACTTAAGAAGGTGATGAGTCAGACATTGATGATGAGCCAACTACCTACCTAGAAGTTGTTAAGGGACCAAAATCTAAGTGGTTTGAGGCCATGATATTTAACATGGGATCCATGGACACTATAAGGTATGACCTTAGTGGATCCAACTGAAGGGGTAAAACCCATAGGGTGCAAGTGGGTCTTCAAGAAGAAGATTGACATGGATGGCAATGTACAAACTTACAAAGGTCGATTGGTTGCAAAGGGTTTCAGACAAGTTTGAGGTGTTGGTGATGATGAAACCTTTTCTCCTGTTTCCATGGTTAAGTCTGTCAGGATTATGCTTTCCATTGTAGCTTATTATGACTATGAAATTTGGCAGATGGATGTTACATTGCATTCCTTAATGGGAATCTTCTTGAGGATATGTACATGACACATCTTGAGGGTTTTATAAATCCAAACTATTCAAATAAAGTCTATAAACTACAAAGGTCAATCTATGGATTCAAGCAAGCATATCAGATCTGGAATCTTCGATTTGACGAAACAATCAAAGATTTTGGCTTTAGTCAAAATGAAGATGAACCATGTGTTTACAAGAAGGTTAGTGGGAACAAGATTGTATTCCACATATTGTATGTGGATGACACACTATTGATGGGGAATGAAATCCCTACATTATAGATGGTAAACAATTGTCTTGGAAATACATTCTCTATGAATGACTTAGACGAAACATCATATATTTTAGGAATCAAGATCTATAAAGATAGATCTAGAAGGCTTCTTGAACTAAGTCATAGCACATACATTGAACAAGTGTTGAAGAGGTTCAACATGGAGAACTCAAAGAGAGGCAACCTACTCATGTCTCATGGTGGTAGTATCTGCAGAGTCAATGTTCCAATTCTTGTGAAAAAAGGGAACACATGAGTAAGACTCCATATGCATCTACAATTGGATCTATCATGTATGCAATGTTATATACTCATCCAGATGTGTTGTATACCTTGAGCATGATGAGTAGATATCAGTCAGATCCTGGTGAAGCCCACTGGAAAGTCATGAAGAATATCCTTAAGTACTTGATAAGAAATAAGGATTAGTTCTTTGTCTATGGTGGTGAGGAAGATTTAGTGGTAAAGGGTTAGACCAATTCAAGCTTCCAAATTGAAAAAGATGACTATGGATCGCAATAGGGATTTCTATTTTTCCTCAACAATGGAGCTGTGAGCTAGAAGATTTCCAAGTAACAAATAGTTGTCGATTCTACAATAAAGGTCGAGTATATTGTTGCATCCAATGCAGCAAAGGAGGTTGTTTGGATCAAGAAGTTCATTTCTAAACTTGGGGTGGTTCCAAGCATTAGTGATGCAATTGAGCTATATTGTGACAATAATGGAGCTATAACACATGCTAAGGAACCCAGATCACATCAACATTCCAAGAACATATAAAGTAGTTTCATCTCATAAAAGGGATGGTGCAATAAGAGATGTGAAAATTTGCAGAGTATCAACTGAAAGCAATGTGGCTGACCCCTTGACAAAAGCACTTTTGCAGTATAAGAATGAAGGTCATGTTAGATCACTCCGGATTAAGTTCATGGGTGATTAGCTCTAAGTAGAAGTGGGTGTTTGTTGTTATGTATTCCCAGAGATCCAATCATATGATGATTGTAATGGCATATCTTGTAAATGATGTAATTAATATTAAAGACAATTTTCCATTTATTGTGTTTTATTCAGTTATGAGATGATGACTAACATAATAAATGTCTAAAGAATGTTGTTACTCAATGACATATGCCTTCGGGTTTGAGGACATGAACAATGAGATCATACATATGCTAAAAGTAGATACATTCTTGTTATGTCCCTAGTTGAATGTTATTATGGAAACAAGATAGACATCAACAACACATAAGACTAGAGTGTGTGTTGGTTGATGATAGAATCTCATTAGTCACAATATGTGATATCAAACCAAATGCATAGATACTTTCTAGAGAATAGTGTATCAGACAGACCACCTTGAGAGTGATTCATGGAAACCATTGAATGGTAGTCAGAATCATCTCTTATATTACTGGTGGTGATTGTGGTTCCTAGACTTGAAGTCACTACTCTCATTACATGATGTTCGATGTACTTTGACATCATCCACAATGACCTTGAATAGGGGTTTCCATAATGGTGGCTCTCAAATATATCATGACACATGGGGAATGACCATAAGTGACGTAGATGGATATTGTCCCTCCTACATGAGTTTGATATCTTGGCCACTTTATAAGTGATATTGATAAATGCATGGTCGTGCTCCTGTGAATCAATATATGACATTGATCTCACATATATCTCAGACAATCTGCTCTAGTTCAAGGAACATCGATTGAACGTTAAAGAGGATGATGATTCCATGCCTTGTGTTCAATCTTAATATTAGAGACAAAGTAATTTTATGATCATTGTAACACCAATCATAGATTGTAGGTTTAAGTTGTTCTACAAATTTCCAATTACTTGGGTATCAATGATGTCTTGCTAGACCACTCATTGCTTGTGATGTCATAGTTTGATTATGGACATTCACTGCCAACATAACTTGGAACCTACTGGGTCACAAACATAAGATGAACTTGGAATAAGAGTCTATTCAAGAATGATGTCAACACTTTGTTATTGAAGTGTTAGGTATTCGTTTAAATGACATTAGCAATATGCACTCTGAAATGACCAGTTCAGAAAGTGAACTGATTCACTCAGGTGCGTGAATTGACCGTTTGGTTGATTAATGAGATCGGATCAAGGCTTGATGTTGATGTCTTGTAGTGCATTAATAATATTAAAAGCTAATGTAATTGTGAATAGGAAACATAGTGAAACAACCAGTTCAAGTGTTGAACCGATCATCTCATGTGTGAACCAAATGGTTCACTGATGAACATTTTTCTCTTCGACCCTCATATTGATTGGAAACCCTAACCATGGCCCTTCTATAAAAAAGAGGGATACTTGGGGCTTCCCATAGACACAATAGTAAGCTCTAATAATCATTGTCCTATCTGGTTGTGGTAACTAAGAGAGCCTGAGCAAGTTCTACCCATCAAAGGGAGGAACAACAAGGGAGAGACAATTGGGAGAGCAAGTCGATGCTAGCACATTGACTAAAAAGGAAAATTCATTCATTTCCATTCATCTAGAATGAAAGGAGTTCCCAGTGGTCTACGTGGACTACTACAGAGGTGAAGAGGCCTTTGCCACCCGCTAGGAGGATGCCATCAACTGCCTCATGTGGTGCGATACTAGGAGGCTGACAACAATAGCCATCCAGGTGCAACTTGAGAAAGAAGCACGACACAACAAGGGATAGTCATTGGACTTGCTCCAAGACAAGGTATATCTTGCGACCCTCTTTACCATCTCATAGTTGTTGATACGATCTATAATGATACCATGATTAGGGCATACCCATGATATGTTTTTAGATACCGCTATACAATTACAACCCTTGCTCAATGGATACAAAAGACCCACACTTTAGCACCTTTGCAACAACAAGCACTAGTTTGACTTGGGGGGCTATATTAGGGGAATATGGCAGTAAAAAAATTGTTGTTGCTGCTATATCTGATGCCATATTCCCAACAACAAAATTAAATGAATGAGCAGGTGTGATGTGTAGGTTCTTCTCTTCTTGCTTATGAATTTTCATGAGAGGAGCAGATGTCGATTAGGCTACTGAATGGATGGTCGATCAAGCTCTCCTTCGAGGTTGATTGTTCTACTTAATGGATGGTTGATATATATCTTTTTTAGGTGCATTAGAGTCTCTTTTGAATTCAATCAAGCTCTTTTTTTAGGCCAATCAATCTTTTGGAAGAACATAAAATATAGATCTATTTTGAGGCGATCGAGCTACTGAATGAATTATCAATTGAGCTCTCTTTTAAGGCTAATCTAGTTTTCACATGGATGGTCAATCAAACTCTCTTTTAGGTCAATCTAGGTGGAGGAGTTTGATTTCTCAAGATGGACCACAATTCTATTGTATATCTCTTTCAAGGTTGATCGATCCAGCGTGGAAGTGGATGGATGCAAGGTGGAGTTGTAGATGGAGTTCATTAGCCTCTCGATCTCCCTAGATGTATTCAAATGGACAAAATGGCCTTATATTTATAGGAGGAAGAGAGGAACACCAATAACCCCCAAGGAATGTGATTAGACACTTGTAGTTAATGCATTGACAGTGAGAAAGATGAATGGTCATAATTTTTTGTTGTGCATGAGTCTTGATCAGTTGTTTTCAATCGATGAAGCTTCATTGGGGATGTTTGATAGCCATCTAATCAATTCCCAAGAGGTTAATGGAGTGGTCAATTGTGGAGGTCAATTGAGTGGTCAATTGTGGAGGTCAATCAAGTAGAGATCAATCAACTAGATCTTAAATGGTGATGGATCAAGTGGTGGAACTTGATCAATGGATCTTGATCAGAATCAACTCAATAGTTAAAACTCGATGAATGGAGCTTGATCACCAAAGATCAATTAATATCTCTATTGGAAGGTCGATTGATTTATGGTCGATCAATTAGTGGTCAATCAACATGTGGTTGATCGATCATTGAATATTTTCAACCACCTTTGCATCATGATCATTTCCCTACCACCTGATATGGCCAAGCTGCCCAACTTTCTGAGATCACAGAGCACATTATCCATGTCTTTATTTCCCATTTTTCTTCCCAAAAACACTTCTTCACCAATATCCCCACCACCAAGTGTGTCTAAGAGTTCCATGAAAGTTCAAAGAATCTTTTAGAACAACACGTACACATATGATCCTATACAGGGTGTGTAAAAAGGATGAAAAAAATGAGACATTCATTGTGTCCCGGGATGGAAAATTGAGTGAAGGGGTGTGGAAACAATATGCAAATCTCACCACTATCTGACTTGAGATTGTATTTTTTTCCTTGAATGATTATCACACTTTGATTTTTGTGCACATTCACATATTTTCTTAATTTTTAGTGTACACTCTTTTAACATAGGGAGGGGTATGGAAGAAGTGGATAGAGTAGGGAGGGGGTGCGGGTGTGCCACCCCAAACTTAGGGTTTGGCACTTTATGTTACTTGTTATTTTCGTTTTGGTGGATGGAAGGCAAGAATATGGAAGAAGAAGTATAAAAGAGGGATCATCTTAGCATGCAACTTGCTTTACCATTCAATGCATCGGGTTGTTCTCCTAGTCCTAGTATGATCATATAGTGACATGATAAGGGAAAAAGTAATGATTCCATTAATTTGTTTCACTATATAGTTATAAGAATGATGTACTTGACCTCTCTCAGTTCCTCAAATATTTGGCATCTTTTCCAGGGAAGCACGATTTCAGGATTCCAATGCTACATAGGGTGATTTCTAACGATTAGTTGGTTTCAAAAATTAATCATTGTGAGGTGTTGCTTCGAATAGGGGGAGCTCAATGATGAAACATGTATGGATGCATGAAAAAAATGAATCTAAGCTGGCTAGATAATGGCTTTGTTTACTCTAGAAAAGAAAAGTTTGAAAACCTTTGGCTAATTGAAATATAGAAATGTCATTGTGAGATCAAAATTCAAAAATAGACAAGTGTGGGTGGAAATTAGAATACTTACCACCCACCCTTCACTTAGAACTTAGATATTTTTTCATCCTCAAGCAAACACTAAGACCAAGATGGAGGGGGAGAACCATGATGGTTGGACCATGATTCATGGTTGTTATCCATTTTGCCAAGTCATCCACCTATAATCAAAAAATTTAGAACTAGTGATCTTATCATGAGATGCACTATATATTTGATGCAATTGTAGTGCAAAGAAATTGAAAATGAAAATAACACTCAGATTGCCACCCGAGAAGCATTTGTATAAATGTGATGGCTTGACACTTGAAGGTCAATCTTTATATTGAGGTTGAAGTAGAACGATTGGTTGGTTGTCCTGCATATTGTCCAACATGAAGCAACATTTGAGATGTTATTATTTTACTCTGTTCACCATTATTATCGCTCCATATTGTGATAGCTCCATGAGGGAAGATGGTACTTTGTGATAAATGGACCCAGCCATCAAGTCCTGAGCTTCCTAGGAGGGGATAGAGGTTAAAGTTGTGTGGTATATTTAATCTCTAACATGACGATCCTTCCTATTCAAGTGGCAATCATGCTACACCTTGGCACACTCCTTATAAATATGTGCATTCTCGTATGTTTTTAGATGTAGCTCTTAGAGATCTTGCAGTGGAAGTAGTAATTTTCTTTTGCTGTGTAGATATCAAAGTTGAGTTGTTTGATGGACCCAGTAATTCTTAAATTCAATCTTCACTACAAAGTGAAAATATTTTGCATAAATCAAATGTGAAGGTGTAGTGCACATGGGGGTCTCATAAGCAGTTATGTAGGCCCAGAGTGTGTCATATAGCCTATGATCCCAATCTTTCCTTACCTAACTAACTATCTTCTTGAGGTTGGATTTGATCTGATGATCTGAAACCTCCACTTGACCAATTTTTTAAGCACGGTATGCAGTAGCAACATGATAAGTGACACTATACTTGCTAGGTTTGAAAGTTTTGATCAAGAAAGTGGAATCCTCCACCTAAAATGACAATATGTGGGGCTCTGAAGCTTGGTAAGATGATGGCTTTGAAAAGTTTGATTATTGTCTTAGAGTCCAAAGCAATTGTGTGGATGTCTATGACCCATTTGGAAACATAATTGACAACAAAAATATGTACAAGAATCCATAAGAGGAGGGGAATGGACCCACTAGTAGTCTAGTCTCCAAACATTCAAGATTTTAAAAAATTTCCAAACATTGAGTGGCATATCATCCCTCTTGGATATATAACCATATCGTCAACATTGGTCACATGATTTTACATATTGTGAGCATCGTTGAAGATGGAGCACCAAAAGAATCCCCATTAAAGGACTTTGACTACAGTCTTTTTGGAGCTCATGTGGCCCCAATTGGGCCAGAATGACATCGTTCCAGAATGAGAGGAACTTTCTCATCTGAAATGCATCGATAGTAGAGGTCATTGGAATGTAGACATAATAGATAAGGCACATAGGATAGTAATGGAGGATGTCAGACATAAGCTTCTTCTTATCACTTCCAATGCAATCTGGATGAAGCACTCCCACACAAGGTAGTTTATAAAGTCAACATACCATGAGGTGAACATAGCTACCTTGAGCAAGTAGTTGTCAGGAACATAATAATTAATAGGGATTGTGTCACTATCTTGGATGTGCAATTGATGGAGATGAATGACGACAATGTTTTAGTTCCTTTTTTGTCTTTGATTTCTAGATCAGTTGCACTTTACATCCTTCTTTGATAGTCTTTACTTGATCATATCATGGTTAGTATAAACAATCACTTATGAGACTATGAGATATGAGTGAAACTTGTCAATGGCATATACAATGGTGATAATCTCCTTTTTGTTGTAGTGTTATTCCTCTACACATCATCCAACATCTAGTTGGTGTAGTAAATGACATGATGCTTCTTGTCAATGCGCTGCCACAAAACTACACTTACAACATAGTCACTTTCATCACACATGATCTCAAAAGGAAGACAGTAGTCTGGGGCACAAAGGATGGGGGTAGAAATAAGGGCTTCCTTCTACTCTTCATGCATTCGAAGTCAAAGATGAAGTCCACATCGTTCTGGAGAATATTTGTAGGAGGTTTAGTGATCTTAATAAAGTCTTGAATGAATCTCCTATAGGATCCAGTGTCTCCCAAAAATGCCCATACTTCCTTGACATTGGTTTGAGGTGATAATATGGAGATCACTTATATCTTCTTCCTTTCAACCTCAATGCCTCTAGAGCTGACACAATCTCCTATAACAATTTCTTCCTTCACTATGAAGTGGCATTTTTCTCAAATAAGCACCATACGTGCTTCTTCACAATGTTCTAGGATAAGGGAAATATGGTGTAGGAATGTGTCAAAATAATATCCATACACTGAGAAGCCATCCATGAAGATTTCCATTATAATTTTAGTAAGGCCAGAAAAATAGTGGACATTTAGATCTAGAATGTGGAGGGTGCATTGCATAATCTGAAGGTCACCCAACAAAAAGAATACATGCCAAAGGGACATGTGAAGGTAGTCTTTGGTTCATCACTTGAGTATATGGTAATCTAATATAATCCAAAGTATCCATCCAGGTAACAATGCACGTCTTTCCATGACTTGATCAAGAAATGGGAGTGGGAAGTTGTCTTTTTATGTAGCATTGTTGAGCTTGTCATAATCAATGCACATGCGCCACTCAGTTACAGTGTGGGCATGGATAGGCTCATGCTTCTCATTCAAAAAATTGTAGTGCCTCCCTTATTCGGCACTACTTTCATTGGACTCACCCACGTTGAATCACATATCAGATAGATGATACTAGAAAGTAGTATCTTTGTCACTTCATTGTGTACGACTTCCTTCAGAATTGGGTTTAGCTTATGTTAAGTCTTGATGGAGGTCTTGTAGTTGTCAAACATATTGATTCTACCCGTGTAGAGGCTTGGATCATTCCAGTTATACCAGTCATTTTGTAGCCTAACGCCTTCTTCCTCTTCCTTAGTGATGTGAACAACCTATCTTCTTGCTTAGTAGTGAGATATGCATTGATAATGAATGGGGTGAACTTTTTCTCATCTAGGAAGACATATTTTAGCCCCTCAGTTCGAGGCTTCATTAATGATATTATGGGCTCCTTGTCTTCTTCTTCATTTATGGACATGGACTTGAGCTCTTCAAAATCAACTTCAGGATCTTCCTCAACACTGATTGAGTGAAAGAGAATTCACTTCACTCACTCTTCATTTAGGTCATGCACATTAGGGTTGATGAGTGTTGTTTAGAGAGGTTCTTTAGATATAGGCATCTCTTGCCATAGTTGTGGTATCTTGTCAATATAGTCAATGAGGAAGTAATGTTCCTAGAAAGAGGGACCCTTTAAACTCTCAAATACCTTGATTTCTATTGTGTCTGGACCCAATTGTAATGTTAAAATTCCAACTTCAATGTTGATGAGTTCTCTAGTGTTTACAAGGAATGGGATTCCAAAAATGTGGCAATACTGAATGCCCTCTTTGATGTCCATGATGACAAAATCACAAGTGACATAAGATTTTGGACCCACTCTTATAGGAATATCCCCTACATTCCTCACAGGGTTGGTCATAGAGGAGTTTTCAAGTTGAATCACTAAGTCAATGGGTAAGATATAAAAAGTGAAACCAATCCTTTTGCAAAAACTATTAGGCATGATAGATATACTCACCCCAAGTTAAACTATACCATTTTGGCATGTAGAATCACCAATAAATCACAAGATTCTGAAAGACCTTAGGTCTTTAATATATTTATGCATATTGTTGTAGATGTTGTTTGATATTGTATGTGTTAGTTTGACAGTATCATACTCCTATATAGTGTACTTGTAAGTGAGGAGAGTTTTGAAGAATTTGCTCCATGAGGGAATTTATACCAGAACATCAAAGAAGGGAATGTTGACATGTGTATTATTCATTATTTACTTAAAATTCATGAATCTTGAGTCTAGTCATGTCTGAGCTAGACATCTCTAGTAAGGGACACACAATTTGTAGACAAACATCATTGGGATAGCAGGAGCGATTAGTGTATCTTTTGACTTTTTATTGGGATTAGGTTTGTGCTCATCTCAGGAGTAGATATATCACTCTATTTTAGTTGTTCAATCATCGGTTCAATGGGTTCAGCCACTAGGGTGACTTTGTTATCATCGTCATCTTTAAGAACCAGCTTGTTGTTACTGACTGGGCTGGTAGTTCTGGTATAACAAACCTAGAAAGTGTAGTGATAGCCTTCAACTGCCCCTCTTGATTCTTGGATTTGTTATTGGGTTGGCCAAAAAATGAACCAACTGGAGGGTGAATGGTAGCAACAATATGTGCAAGTTGAGCCTCCATAGATTTTTTGTAGGCATGTTGGATTGCTAGTATCTTCTCAATGGAATCTAGGAGACCTCGATCATTAGAGACAAGCATGTGTTGTTGGCTTCCTCACCATAGAAGAATTTGTCCTTGATTGTTGTAGGGTTGTTGTTCTATACTGTAGTTATTACCTTGATGGAAATTGTTATGGTACTATCCAGGATTGAAATCATTCTAGTGGTAGTTTTGATTATTCTAGAAATAAGAAGGACCCTAAACTTGGTTTTGGTTGGGTCCTTGCTTGAGTTGATGTGTGTTTCCCCTCCATCAAGATTCTTTTACAAGAAACCTAATGGTTTCTTGGTCAGTTGGGGTCATAGTATCCCTGACCTAGAATATAATTGACGTCATTGACTCTTCAATGAGGGGGCTATTGTTAACTTGAGGTTAGTGCATGTTCAGTGTAACTTGGTAGAAGTGATTGCATTCTAGACTTGTGTGCCCCTCTTCATTACAGACCGAGCAGACTTCTTGGGTTGCCTTAGCTTGAAGGGAGGATGAACCTCTCTGGCCATACATTTGGAGGGATGACTTGATGTTGTCTTGTTTAAGATCAAAATCCTTCAAGGAATCAATAATAAACTTTATATTTGATTTGTCTTCTGCCATGGCAACCTTGATAATTCCCCTCTTACATTATGAACCGTAGTTATCTTAGCTCTCTGCTCCTCTTCTTACAACCTTCCACGCATCGTAAAAGTTCTACCAAATGAAGTCTCCATTAGAGGTGACATTGGGAAATTGCTTAATGTCGTCATCCACACCCCCTAAAGAACTAATGTCATGATGAGGGAATTTGCGCAGTAGCTCTTTCAATTATTCTCAGGCTTCGAATAGATTTTCACTTGAGAGTTGTTCAAACTGGGTGATTGTCCTCAATTTTTTTGTAGAAAGAACTTCATTAGGAACTTGTTTTGAAGTTCCTTCCAAGTGGTTATGATGTGATAATGTAAGGAGTTGTACCACACCATGGCCTTGTCGGTGAGGGACTAGTAGTACATGCATAGAGTGATGGCTTTTTTAGAGGCACTGGCTTTTCTTCTAAGTCCAAATAGATATGTGAACTTCTATAGATGGTCATGTGCATCCTTGTCATATCTCCCTACAAAATTTTTTCTTTGCATCATCGTCATCCATTGAATTTTGATTTAAAAATTTGGTACCTTGATGGTTGGCTGGATGACATGGTAGCAAAAGTTTGCATCTTAGGAATAGAGAACTCAGATAGCTATCTATGTTTCTCTGCTTATTTGTTTGGTCATAATTCTTCTTGCACGACAAATTTAGTTTCATCCATTGAGTCTATTTTTCCATGCTGCAAGTGCTACTTCTACTATGTTATTGATCTTATTGCAGCCTTCCCAAAGAAATATGATATATCTCTTTATAGTGAAACTTAGTTCAATGTTCACATGAAAAAAAAATACGGGTGCCACCATGTCTTATATGGAACATAAGGGAAAATATAATGAAGAGTTATGAATCCAAAATAGAAAGCTAATCTAGCATCCAAGTTGGATTAGATAAAATGAAACAAGAAATTTATATCTAGTGATCTTGCTAGGACTGGGGAAGTCTAAGCACCCCATCTCCCCCAGTGAATCAATATAAAAAAAAGTCACTTTTAGGTTGACTAAAGGGAAAAGAAAACCAAAAAGAAAGCAATGAAAATATGTTTTATATATGGGTGAGCCTTTAAAACTGGAGATTTTCATGTTCTTCCCACAATTGCCCTATATGTCCTCTCTTTTTAGATAGATTGGCGTCCTAATCACCTCGAGACCTCACACAACAGAGATCCCTCACAAGAGATTAGGACTAAAGTGTAGGAAGCTCTAGAGGATGATAAGTAGATACAGATTTAAAACATTATCTAATCTTTTTCCTAAGAAATTTTAAGAATCAGTTATATGTGAATTAGAAAAGTTAAATTAGATAGTCAGATTAGTATTTAGGAGCACGGTCAGATTATCATTTTCATATACTAATGGAGATTCAAGAGCAAGTGGTATTAGAGGAAGAATCCCCTGATCACAAATAAATTGGAACATAAAACATGGAGGTAGTTAAATTCTTTGGCTTCAAGAGCTTCAAAAGGGAAACATATAGTGCTCGACATAGGAGTATATATAAGTAGAACTCAGGGTTCAAAGTTTAGGACATAACCTTATAGAAATTGTGGCACATCGCCCCGATGGGCCACATAATATGTCACACAAACTGAGGCAAACCCAACGTGTATCAACGGATTTCCCCGATCCTGCGCGTGGCCTAGGCGATGTGCAGCTTCTTTCCCAATTTTCAAATAGTTTCAAGAATATATTGGAGAAATCATAGAAAACCTTAGGAAGAGAGATAACGCATTATCATCCCTAAGATTTGTTAGGAAAAACAATTGAATATCCACCAGAAAATGGAAATGTTTTATTCAAGATAATTCAACTGGGTAGTTTCCAAAAAGTCTCATTAAAAGAAGAAGTGATGAGCAAATTGCACTTTTATCCTAAAAAGAAGATCTCTTATCCAGGATGTCCCAAATTGGGTAAAGTGGGTCAAAATGAATGGATTAAATAGGTGAAAAAATGTGCAAAAATGTAAGAAAAATGATAGATGTGAAAAATGTGTAGAAGGTGGAATGAACTCCATCATTAGTAAGAAATTCATGTTAACCGTGAGGATCTATTGAGTGAGAAAATATGGGGTGTCAACAAATTTTTCCTCTCAAGTGAAGGTTCAAGATAAGAGTGAGAACCACATACTTGTGCATGAAAGGCCAAAAGGTTGGACTCATCAATGATGTTATGACAAACCTTATGGAGGGTGGAAAGTGTAGGTGATGTCTTTTTCTTCTAAGGATGAATTAGAGAAATAGTCATTCATATAAAAAAAGATTATGTGTAAGTGATTTCTTTGGAGTAAGGGTAGACACTCATTGAAGCACTTACCTATACCTGACCTATCATTCATTACCCTAGAGTGTTGATGAGCCATCAAGGTTTATCATCCGCAAAAGTGACTCTCATCATTGCTTCCAATTTCTTACATCAATATGTTTTATTCTCTCATTAACTCATTATTAGTGAGAAAAGGGTGGATGCAAAAAAGAAAAAGAAGAAGTAGATAAGATTTTTGGTTTTTTTACAATTCATTAGATAAAGATTCTTTGATCATTGAAAGTTATCTCAACTGTATAACTATGAAAATATTTTTACAAAAGAATTATCATCTCTTATTCTTCTTGTGCATCTTTAGTTTTTGGGGTATTTAGAGTACATCAATTAAATGTCAAGATCAAAACCCTTATATAGGTGGAATGTGGCAAGTTATCAATCTGGGATAGGGATTTAATTACTCCATATTGAAAACTAAGTGTCAAAATGATTCCCAAATTCCAGGTGACCTTCTGACTAGTGATCGTATTGCTTAACTATTTGCCCTCTAGAGTATTGGAAATCATTCAAAAAAGGATTAGGTTGGGAATTGGGTGATGATCTAGTAAAAAGGTGGTCTCCTGGATGTGTTCCTCTACCAGTTCATCATCCATTTCCTCATAATATTTGGCAAGAGATTGTCCTCGACTTTATAGTTCTAGCTGGGTTTGTATGTGGTTACCAAAAGGATATTTGAAATTTCAACTTTGTTTTTGAGTCATGATTCAGGGTCATAACTAGTTCTCAAAAATGTGAGCGGTGATTTGGTTCATTTTTGGGCCGTGATATGGGTTTATTGAAAGATTCAAGAATAAAGGCACTATTAGTTCAGTTTAAGGTCATGATCTATGGACACAAGGAAATGAAGGACAAGATTGGTTTAGTTTTAGGTCATGAGTCAGGACCTTTAAAAGATTAAGAATTGCAAGCATGATTAGTTTTAGTTCTTCATCTAGGAATGTGAAAAGATTAAGATGAAGGCTAAAATTGATTCACTTTTAAGTCATAAGTCGGGATACTAGAAAAGAGGTAATAACATGATTTATTCAGTCTTAGGTCATGATCTAGGACCATAAAATGGTTTAGAAATGGGCAAAGATCTTGGTCTAGTTTAAGGTCATGATCCAAGCCCATTAGAAAATTTGAAAATGAAGTCATTTGTGAGTTTAATTTTAGGTCATGAGCCAGAACGTGACGATTAAAGTTTGTTCAAAATTATTTCTTTTGTCAAATAGGGTATGTTTTAGCTTTAATACATGATCAATATTTCTCATACATTTACATTTTTTTGGTATTTTATTTGTATTTTCTATATTTCTATGACTTTTTGTGATTTTTAGAAGGGTATGAAATTTTTTTGAAAATCCAAGAATGTGTTTGCAATTTTTCTAATTTTTTATATTTTAAAAGAGGGGAAATGAGAGGTAGACAAGCACCCCTCTCATTTCTCTTCACTCGAGAAGTGGCAACACTAAGAAGGTGGTTTGAGAAAGAGACAATGAAAGCTACAATGGGGGGAGAGAGAGAAAATCATCATATTGCACTAATACGTCAACCCTCACTCACACATTGTCACAAGTGTGGTCCCACTTCAATGGAATAACATGTGGTTGATTTTTGGTGGAGGCAGAGCTTCAAATCACCCATGTTGACAATGTTTTTTTGCATGTTTCAGCTACATCCCTTTCTAGGGAGGTATAACTTTCACTTTTGCACTTTGCTTTGGCCATTTTGGCTCTCGATGGAAAAATCTAGATTTTAGACTCCCAAAGTTCTTTGTGGCTTGGAGGTTGAAGATAAAATGAACTCACTTTCTTATTTGCACTTTGGCTAATTTTTTTGTTTTGATGTTTTTTGGTCTTCAGTGCCAAATTGAGTTGGTTCAAATTGTTGTGGAAAGCTTATGTCATTGTGGTTGTGAATTTGCATATGGCGGCTGGTAGCTTGTGTGAAGAGGACCCCACCATGGATAAGTGTGATGTGGGAGATTATGTTGAGACCGAGGTGTATCCACTACATATATCTTTGCTTTATCTAGTGATTCATATCTGAATATGAAATCTCATGTCTACATTTACTCTGGGAAGGTGTCATGGAAGTTCAAGCAAGATCATAGGAGAGCTGGCCCCAGGTGAGAAGTGTGTGATTCACCCAGTCATGTTGTTGATTAACATGCATCATAGAGGTTGTCTAGTGCGTGAAGAGGTATAACTTGGAAACTTTTTCCTTGTTATTTTGTTTATGTTTGTCGAGCTTGAATAGGGCTTTTCATCTGTGGCATGACAATTTTCTTACTTTGCATTTGCTCTATTTTTTAGGGTCTCAGATTGTCGAATATGTATCTCGCACACCCATTGGAGTGAACTAGAAATGTTGTAAGTCGAGTTAGTTGTTGAGGGACTAGAATTGCTTGAGGGAATGATCTTTAATAGTATTAAGTGTTGTGAGATAGTTGACATGCCCTATCTTATTCCTTTTATTAAGTACTTTTGCCCTGAGACTAGTACCTTTCACTTTGCTTTTGGTGAGATGGCCATAATCCCTGGTGATTTTTTTTGGGATCATTGGGTTAGGGCTTTGTAGGATTCCTATATGTACCTTGCATGAAAGACAAGAGTGGAGACATTACCGTCTAGTTGGTATTTTAAGGGTGAACCCTGATGACATTGGCATGGCCTCCAGATACAAGGACAATTTTGACTTGGTTGTGAGTCACCTTCTTTTACTAGGTGAAAGATGTGGTTCCAGTGACCCTTTCGATGATGCCCTGAGGATCACAATATTTCTATTTGTGTTGATACTTGCTGCCTATTTAGCAACAATGTTGAAAATAGGGGAGAAATTGATTGGTTCGAATTCCTTCTTCATCTAGATCAAGTTCCCTTGTTTAACCGTGGTGGATGTGTGTATGCCCACCTGATGATGATCTTAAGGAGGTGTCTTGTGGGTGACTTCTCCATGAGGGAAATGGTCCAAGCTATGAAGGGTTGTAGAGGCTTCATCTGCTTGGTTGTGGTATGTCTCTACTTGTTGTTTTATGTTTTTTCTTTGAAAATATCTGCAATGGCTGATTTTACTTGACCTTTGTTTGATAGTTGTGGGACTATGAGTACTTTAGAATTTTGTAGACCCATCACTATGAGTGGTCTATATAGTTATCAGCATGCTTCCCTCACCATTATCGTCACTAGGCCAAGTGTAGTAGTAGGGTGCAATATGGGTGGTGGATAGGCGAACTAGAGATGATGACCTTAGTCAAGGTATGCATTATAATTTGACATTGTATGATTTTGTGTGTTTACTTTAGTTGACCCAATTCTTTATTGTTGTTCATGTCCAATTAAGCATTTTCTCTCAGTTCCAATTTGGCGAGGTTGCTACATTGTGCGTAGACTACTTTGAGGCATCATATTTAGATGCTTGCTAGATCTAGTTTGAGTCACCCTCTGGGAGTGTCTTGTACATGGGTGAGTGTGGTATTATCAGTGGGATGGTGTTTGGTACATTCCCTTCTACCCTATGCTTGGGTTGGTTCCTCCCCATCTTGGGATCTATTAGGCTGCTTAGGAGATGGAGTGGGGTCATGTGTCATACATGGAGTAGTTTGAGTGGTACTATGCAAATGGTCACCCAATTCTTCTTTCTAGAGAGGCATATGATTATTTTTTATGTCATTTAATGGTAAGTGTTCTCACTCTGACTATTTTTATTCATTTTTCATTTTCTTGACATGTTTCTCCTATAAGTGGTTGATTATGACTCTGCTAAGAAATATGAAGGTTATGAGTATGAATTATGTGGTATGGCCCCTCAAGGTAGATTCTCCTCCTAAGGCATCACCTTCTCTACTGACTTCTTCTTGGGGCTTTGATATTTTTTTTCTGATGAGTAACTAAAGAAACTTTAGTGTTGGAGGTTTGTGTCACTTCCAATGCAACTTTGGTTAGACTTCATCTTTATAGGAAGATGATGTGGGTATTGGTGTGGTGGATGCACTCTTTGACTCGAGCATTCCACCGGGATAAAGAGATAGTTGGCATTTTGAGGAATCCACTAATGTGAATGGTATTCCTTTATAGGTCCCAATTTAGCTTGTTTATTTGGCATCAACGGGCGTTGGAGCATGTTCATCTCGTCATAGGGATGTTTCTTTAGTTGTGAAGGTGCAACCAATAGATCTTCTTCATGTCACAAGTGTTCCACTAGTGCTATTCATTCTACTACGAGCGTGGGGAGTCAATCCACTGTGTCTTCTTCTAGTGATCCCGGCCTTTGGCCAAATGTGTGCCAAGTGATTGAAGAATAAGTTGAAGAAGTAGCATATGTATTTAGCACTTCTTACCCATTTTCCTTCATGTTTTTTTCTTCTAGAAAAATTATATATTAGCAAAGTTCTTATCTATAAGACATTTTAAATTTAAAAGTTGATTCAAATCTTATGGTGAGTTTTTTTTCAATCTTCAATTTAGAATTCAATTTTAGAAATTTGAGCTTTTTAAGATCTTGATCAGACAAATGGATTGCCTCAATCTACATGATGAATGAGGTGCCAAATTTCTGCAATCTATTAAGTAGTGAAATAAGGAGTCTTGTTGTCTCAGGAAGTGTGTCTGCATTGGCTATTGATGTTGATGACTATAGGAGATTGTGTCATTTTGCCAAATAAAAGGATAAAGATCCCCTTGTCTCTGGGAGACGAATTTGTCATGTTGAATCCTATAAATAAGGTTGTGTGGTCCTATCTTCTCAACATCTTGCAACTTTTATGATCCTAAGTCATATGATATAGGGTGATAAGTGAGATTCTGATCTTGAGGTTTCATCCCTTGAATAAGTTGCGTGTGTGTCACTGCATTATAGATCTTTCTGAGATAGAGGAAATCAAATTGGTGAGCTTCAACGTGACTCACCATCCTCATCATCCAGCTTATGTCCATGTTGCAAGAAAGTGGATGTCACCGGCGATCTTGTTCTGGGATCCTCTCAGCCACTCCTTCCGCTTTTGGGGTGTCATTTGAATCCTACTGTGAAATATGTGGCAAAGATCACCCGACTTCCCCTTCATGATCGTTGTCATGTTGTGCCAAAGAAGTCAAGTTTGGCTGCTAAGATGGTGAGTCTATTGAGTGTGAGGAAGTCTCGAGCTTTTAAATGGATGACCAAATATGTTCCCTTTTCTCCGATGGCCTCCCTATGGAAAACATCAGAGTGAAGCGTTATGAGGTGTTGATTCACTAAAATTCCCTTTTTGTGGGTGTACACCTTTATCATCCTAGCTGAGGCTTTCTTCAGAGAGACCATTGGCCACATGAATGTTTCTACTTCTGGAGTTGTGTCTACAATATGGAGGAAGGAAATTATTGTTCCTTTGATATTGGACAAGTTGTATGAGTGTTTATATGAAGCATGGTTGACCAAAAAGATGAGGGGACTTTCAAGGTCTTGCAGATTTAGTTGTGAATGGGCATCAGTCCCGATAGGTTTGTGGAGTCTTCAAAACCTCACTATATCATCAAAAAGGAGTTTTGTACAAGCACATGCAAATCGGTGATATATTTGTAGATGTGTGGTGATCACTAAGTGGCTTTCTGGTTTGACATCAGGAGATGTACGTTGGGGATACATGGAGTTTTGTATTGACAACTTGGACTGTAGGATTGACATGCACGAATTTTTGTGGTTGATCATCCTACCAGTTCTGACGAGTTGTGTTGCATACTACTTATTGTATGTGTTCAAGTAGTTTAACCACTTCCAGTTTGCATACTACATTGAGGTGCTTCCACCTTTCTTCAATAA
This sequence comes from Alisma plantago-aquatica, assembly GCA_963693085.1. Lineage (NCBI taxonomy): Eukaryota > Viridiplantae > Streptophyta > Magnoliopsida > Alismatales > Alismataceae > Alisma > Alisma plantago-aquatica. The sequence continues at coordinate 762,397,472 of OY856411.1, forward strand.
GTTAATGAACAATTCTAGAAAAGTTCAAGAGACCGTTGTGAGGATGTGGTTGAATCGTCAAAAGATGACTCCTGATCTATTGCCTACTAGCAGAGATTGTTCTCCTGAGTACTTAGAATGCCTTGCATCAACCCTTCGAGTGTTAGTCACATGTGATCCCTCAGGCAAACATACGCTATTTTATAATTTTAGTTTTTAATTTTTATAGTCTTTTTGTTTATTGTCATGAAGAGCCAAGTATTTGTGAGATTTACTTTGAAATAAAAAAAAGTTAAGTTGATGATGTGCAACATCAATTTTGGGTACTCCCTCCATGACATTTCAAATACGTGTTTGGAATTAGGTTCTTATTGATTTTTGAGGTACATATCACTATGAGCCTCCTTTTAAAGAATTGGGCAATTGGGATCAATTAAGACCTCATTCTAATGCATTCAATGTCTCAGGGACGTTGTGGGCTTAGGAGCTTTTAAGAAAATAAAATATGTCAGGGTTACCTCCTTTTCATCTATTTCTCTTAGTGAAGCTAGAGAGTTGAATTCCCAAGCATTTTAAGCTACCACCCACATTGGTTCCCTAATGGTAGATGGTTCTTCACTTTAAAGGTTGCATCTCATTTTGTCATAAGGGGGACATTCATTCTAGGAGAGGAGATGTCTTAGGGTCTTGTTGTACCTGGATGTCACATTGTTTACTGAAGTCTTGCCATGTAACAGGTATATCAGAAACAACTCCCTAGCTAGTGGGGCCAAGGCGCTAGGTGTCATAGACACCCTGGTAGACTTCACTCCCAACACATTTTAGTGTAGCAATCCACTACAAGCATGTGTATACCTCATCAAAGGGATATTTGATGATTTCTTAGTGAGGTGTCCACATGTCATGGATCTTTTTCATTTAAGCTTTAGAATGGACATTTATTCTTAGGGCTTTAGTATAAGGGCTTGGTTTTGTGAGGAACAAATGTGTTTGCCAAGTGAAGGTTTCCCACCTCATTTCTCCTGATTTAGTTCATGTGAAGGTTATCTCACTTCTTTTAATAGATGAGGAATGGATAGCTGCTAGGAGTTTCCTATTCTATTTTCACCCTCCTACCATCCCCTTTTAGATCAACTCTAACATATGTTGGTGATGTGGATTTTACATGGATATAGATGTTGGTATTCATTGATTCTAAGGATCAGATCTAACTCGCCTCTAGGGACTCATAGTTTTTGCAATCCTCTTGTGATAGTTCCCATGGGGCATCACCTTCTCTTTGCTGCAATCATGAACATTTTGAGGTACTTTATTAAGATCGGATGATTTTAAGGAGCTCATTTATGTTAGCAAACCACTGGGGCCTTAGGATAATGGTTGTGCTCCTTATGTCCTAGGCCCTAGTTTATACTTTCAGCTTTCCACTTTAGGGTGCAAGGGGGGTACATCTAGGTACTGAAGTAGAATTTAGGTGAATTTTAGAAGGGCAAGAGCTTTTGTCTACCTTACATGGCTCTTTGGTAGAGACTAACAATCATTGAAGCTTGCTTGTCAGCATTAGTAGCACTTAACGAGGCTTCCATTTGTGTGATGAAGATGGATATCTCCATCCATGTCCTTTAGGCACATGCTGTCCTAGTCATAAATGTTGTGCATGATGTAGGGACCATCCCATTTAGGGTTAAACTTGCCCCTAGAGCCAGTATTGTGGATGACACGTAGCATAATTTTGACCTTTTGGAAATTGTAGGGATGGACTTTCTTGTTGAACGCATGAGATGTCCTTTCTTGATAACATTGTGCATGGTGAAGACCTCTCATTTGTCTTTCTTCAAGTGTGTTGAGCTAGTAGATTCAATCTTGCAACCATTTTGCCTTATGAATATCTGCTTATTGTAGTATGTGGATTGAAGGGATCTAAACATTGATCGGAAAAAATACCTCCTTTCCGTGCACCAGAGAACATGGCGTAGCTCCAGTATAAGTTCGGATAGAAATGTGATAAGCCCAGAGGGCAATTGGAGGGTATTCATGCTAGTTGGCATGAGAGCTAATTATAATCTTCATAATCTTTATCGAGTTCTTGTTAGAATATTCCCTGAATCCATTCATTTGGGGCCAGTAGGGTGATGTTTGATGGTGTTTGACCCTCAAAGAGATCAGATACTCTAATGGTTGTATCTATGAATTTTGTATAGTTGTTAGAGACGATCTCATGTGGTATATACCATATTGACTTATGATGTTGTTCTTAAGGAACTTGGTGACTTGTTCAACTGATATGTTGGTGATGGACATGGCTTCCATGCACTTTGTGAAGTAGTCTACCGCAACCAGAATGAAGCAATTCCCATTTGATGCCTTCAGATTGATTTTCCCAATCATATTGATTCCCCAAGCTGAGAAGGGCCAAGGAATGACCATGTTGTATGTTGATTAGCATGGCATGGATGTAGTCACCATGGATATGGCAAAAGTTGCATTTGCTAACATATTAGTAGTATTCCATCTCCATGATGTTCAAGTATTATCCCATAAGTTTTATCTTGTTTGGTAGCATGAGTCTACTCATATGTCTACTGCACAACCCTTTGTGAACCTTCTTCATGAAAGTTTCTACTTCCTCCTTCTCGACACATCAGACGAGAGTCACATTGTAGGGTTTATGATACAAGTTTTATGACCCTAGGACATATTGTGTAGCTTGTTGCTTGGGTGACTATTGTTCTTTTTAGTAGAGGCTTTCAAGGATGGATTGCTTTTCCAAGAATGTTTGGTTTCATGGAACCAAGTCTTCTCCTCTTCGTTAGTTGTGTTGTCGATGACCATGCAATAGGAAGGCTGAGGGAGTGTCGTGCTTCAAAAGATAAGGTTTGTTCCCCTTGGAAGTTTATTTATGAAGCAAGGTTAGCTAGAGCATTAGAATTGTGTTATATTCTCTCTAATGAAGTGAAAGGAGATGTGCTTGAAGTCTCAGCCAAACAACACATATATTTCTAATATGGAACCAATTTTTGATGGTGTGTGTTCTAGTTCTTCTAGACTTGAGATATTACTAGAATGGAGTCCCCACGTACCTTTAGGTGAGGTTCCCCTTATATTTAGGTGATATGGAGTCTTAGAATGAAAACTTCATACTCAACCACATTGTTGGTGGTGTTGAACTCCAACTGTCATCATACTAGGAACCGATCTCCTTTGGGGGTTTTAAGGATCACTCGTACACCAGACCATTCTGAATGATTGTTCTGTCAAAGAAGCTTGTCTAGACATAAGGATTTGGAAGTATGTCCATGTCGGGTGGGATAATCATTCCTATGTCTTCATCTAGGATTTTTTACTCATGTGACACTTCCTCAGGGAGTAGAAATCACTAACTAATCAACTAGAGTTGTGCTTTAATTGCCTTTGTTAGTATATATCCTACACCAAATTCTGATGACATTGTCTGCCACTTGGCACATCCTCTAGTAAGGGTAGATTGATTGCACAAATAGCAGAGAGGATCATGCTTGGTAATGAGTTGTAGAGGATACACCAATATTTAATGGCATGTCTTCCTTGTTGCATGTATCAAGTCCATATAATACTTCTTGGTTTTAGTGTAGAGCTCCTTGGTATAGTCAAACTTTTTATACATATAGTAGATATAGTGCTCACAATTGGTCCACTATTGACTCAATACCCCTCCTGTTGAGGTTTCGTAGACAGATACTAAAAGGGTAAGAGGGTACCCTATCATTATTGATCTTAGCACTAGTGGATTGGTGAGGTAATCCTAAATCTTGTAAAGCACCTCTTCACATTTATCTTTCCATCTAGAGTTGGAGTTCTTCATAAGTAGTTGAAAATAGGCTCACATATAGGTCTAAGCTTGGTGATGAAGTAGTTGATGTATGGAAAGCGACCAAGTAGACCTTGTATATCCTTCTTTATTTTTGGGGAAGGGTGTTTCCCATATAGCTCGAGCCTTCATGGGATCGACTTTGTTTCCCCTCTTACTAACAACCTACTTGGATCTATTTAAGCATAAAGAGAATCATCACTATCATTTAAATAGCTTTTGAATATTAATGATGTGAACTTTTGGACTTTAGACTTGGCTATCATGTCATCTACATAAGTATCCACCTCCTTATGCATCATGTCATGGAACAAAGCAGCCATCACTCTCTGATTTGTAGTTATAACATTTTTGAGACCAAATGGCATGACCCTATGGAAGAATACTCCCCACTCTATGATGAAAGTACTCTTCTCTTAATCTTCTTTGGCCATCTTAATCTAGTTGTAATCAGAAAACCCATCCATGAAAATGACAAGTGCATGACTGGTCATATGTCGACAAGCACGTCGACGTGTAGAAGTGGAAATTCATCTTTAGGAGATGCCTTGTTGATATCACAATAGTCCACACACATTCAAACTTTCCCATTTTTCTTCAATTAAAGTACAATTTTGGTGAGACATGTCGAATACTTGACCTCTCTAGGAAACTATCACTATTTAGCTTATGAACTTCTTCCCTGATCTTAAGACTCAATTCTATCCATAGTGGCCTAGTCTTTTTTTATAGGGCGGACATTGGGAATGATAGGTAATCAGTGAACTATGATCGCCTCATCCAAACCATGCATGTTGGATTATGTCCATGAACAAATGTCGATGTAATTGCATAGGATCTCTATCAACTATTCTTTGATATTTTGTGGTAAAAGCATCCTATTTTGACGTTGAATTGCTCGGACCATGAGCTTAGTTTATTGTATCTATCTCATCTTTGATATGAAAAGTTTGGTGCTCATTTGTCATATACTCTAGGATGGGGACGTATTTGAACGTGGAATCTTCATTATTGTACATTTGTGCTACTTCAGTGAAATAATCAACAGACTCCTAGAGATCTAGATCATCTTCAACTATTTTTAGATTTTCTAGATTTTGTGAATTTTGCACATTTTTAGGATTTTATGGGAGAGAACATGGATATTGTATACCATGACTTAATAGCCACTCTGGGACCTTAATCACATCAAGGTGTCATTCTTCTAACATTATTTTTTTGTGTGTGTGAGGGGACCTATTCCTCAGACATTGTGGTCATCTACACGCCAGTTCTAGATTTCATCGGAAATCTGCACTGGCAGATGAGGGATTCTTCTATAGCTTCTATGTCGAAGACGGAATTGACTCCCCATACTTCAATCATGTTGTAGGTGTTTTTGTAGTCATCCCACGAAACAATATAATCTTCCTCCCCATCTTTGAGACTTGTAGTCTCAAAGTCATCTTGTCTTGGCCAACTAGGAAACATCCAGAGAGGATGATAACTAGCTACATCAGATGATGCCTCCATCTCTTTAGGTATTGGCTCAGTAATTTTTAACTTTCCAATGTGATCATCTTGGTAAAATTCTCTACTTCCTCTATCTTTGAGGTGCTCAGGCACGACTTCTTGATGGTAGGGTATGCATGATCTTAATTTCTTCCTTGTTTGGAGATATGATTTTGTCTTTGAATTGTTGGTTGTTCTAGGCGGTTCGGATGCCCTGGGTGTCTTTAGTGATGAGGGTGATCTCCCCAATGCTATCTGCAATCACGGGGTAGTCATCTTGATTGTCTTTTTTGGTATCTTGCATGAGGTAAGGTGTTGTCACAGGGATGATAGGTTTTGGGGACATTGATACCTTCTTTGGTTATTTGAAACCTTATTCAGTTGTATCTATGGTGCTTGGAAAGTGAGAATGGGGGCCTTTATGCTCAATTCCAAGGTCCCATCAGTACAATACCTTGAGTTGACGCTCTTCCTCTCGCAGAATATGTCTAGCTTCTTTGCTCATATCTTGAGTCAGTTGTAGATAGTTGAGATAGCCTCTCCTAGTCAAGTCTTTCATAATGGGACACAACAATATGGGCCTCCAATACGGTATCCACCTGATGATCAAGGTCATCCATATGTTGGGCAATAGAATCACAAGCTCAACCCCTTTTGTCTTAGAAGAATATGGATGATCTCTATATGTGCTTGGCATCTGGCTCCCAGACCTTGGTCTGGGTGGATGTTCACTAGATATAATTGTTGGATAAATAGTCTATAAGTGTATGAGAGATGACAGGATCATCTTGTTCATGGTGACACCTAGCTGACGTTGGTGATCTGAAGCATCTCGAAGTAAAACTGGAGATCGTCCTCTTTGATACAAGCTATGGTGTTGGGGTTATTGGCTTGGACTGTGACGATAACATGTATCACCTGATATTTCACCCTCTGATGCAGTGTTAAGGGGACTACCATATTATGATGAATCCACAATCTTAGAAAGAGATGGTTGAAGGAAGGACTCATCTCCATGACCACAAATAAGATTGCAAAGGTATGTGCCTAAATTTATAGCTCGAGAGTGATATCCCCAATGGCGTCTTTGATTACCCTGTCAAAGTAAGTTGCTTTATTGGTTGTCAGTTGTATATTGAAGGGATCCCTCCCTAGTTTGATGGTCATCTTGAGGGTGTGCATGTTAAGACATGCATCATTTTTGACAAAGTATGAAGGAATCTTAAGGCCCTTGTAGATTTCTATGATTAGTAAGGGCTTGTTGTGTCTCCCTCTTGTTGGTATCTCATCTTTAAGAATGAGATTAGGTGTGGGGTGGGTATTAAAACACTATTGAAGTAAATACTTTTTTTCTTACATCCTTTGAGATGTAAGCCCCTTCAAGTGTCTTCATAATTGCTTCCATGTGTGTGGGTGAGCTATGCATCACTTCATCCAGTGATACTTACCCTTAGGATTCTTCTAGGAAATGGATAATGTTTGAGTCTTCTAGATTAGTATCTTTTTAGAATTCTGGAGTGGGATGCACTTGATCTCTAGAATGAAAATTTTTTCTGCCTCTCTCTCGAGTGTGCTAGTAGGGACCTCTACATATGTAGTTACCTTCTCCTTTCCCTTGTAAAGGGATGAAAGTGATTCTTTCATGACAGCATTATGGTCCATCTTTGGTGTCTAGTGTGCCCTGGACACCATAGGATATACTACAACTATGGGATGAGAAATTACATTCTGATGATTCTTTCCTAGGATTGGTACCTTAGGGACCCACATTGATTGCCCTTTTATCACCAAGCAAGCTCCTGGTATGCTGGAGGGCCTCCTAATTCTCATTGGGATTACTGGACTTCTCTCTTAGATAGAGGCAACAACATGTATACTTTGAGATCAATTCTTGATGGCTTCTCCAAAAGAAGGATAAACCTATGTCATGGATATTTTGGCAATGAGATGATGGCTACCATATTGGAGGATGAAGATATCTTGTCTAGTGTGACTATGTTGACCTCTTCAGATTTAATTGAGTCTTGTAACGCATGCTTAAGTGTGAGGCATGAAATTGTCTTGTGCCCCTTGACTTGATGAAAGTCACAAAAGGCATTGTCATTGTAACGCTTAGGGAAGGGATTCAGATGTTCCCTTATTGTAGGGAACTTCAGCAAGTGTTTGATATTTCTAAGGATGATCTATGGGATGATCCTAGGGGAGTGAACATCCTTGTTATGTTGGGAGACTCTTCTAATGCAAGAATAGAGGTTTTTGGCTCTTGTTGAGGTGATGGGTTACATGTTGTAGGAGGGCTTCTCGTCAATACTTGTATACATGCGGTTGAAGAGGCGGTGGCGTGTACCCGTACAAGTTGTTTGTTGGACACAAATACTATATAGGTGTGCATTGGTGTTGATAGTTGGGTAGTGTTGTATGAGCTTTCTGTTGTTGATGCATCATGATGTTGGTTGTTTGAGAAACTAGAGATATTTGGATAGTTGGCTATTGTTGCTTGTGGATTCTGGCTAGGATTAGAATAGCTCCCACCATTGAATATGTTGTCTTATCCTTGGTCTAATTGAACTTTTAACTAGTTGTTGTAAAGGTGGACTGAGGCTAAAAAATGAGGCCATTATAGGAAGGGATGAGTCCACAACCATTCCTATATTGCACTTGAACTTTCACTATGGTGTTGACATTCTATACCTCACTAGGATCTTCCTTTGTCATTGTAGCTTCTTACTCCTTATTTTTTCCCTTGGCCTCACCTTCGGGAATCAAGATGGACGTTGTAACTTTTGGAGTTATTGGGAATGCCCCAGTGTTCACAAATGGTCGACCTTGATATGGCCCTGGTTGAAATGATTATGGATGACGCTGATGGGGGATCCACATGCCATATGGAAAGAATGACTTCTACAAGCTAGTGTATGAAGCTCCCTATCTGACGAATGTCAGATAATGCCACCCTCCGATTTATCCAGATCTTTGTGAAGGCATAAAGGGAACATTTTGTTCCGGCATGCATTGTTGAAGGCCTTGTAGGAAGGTAGAGTCTTTAGGTATAATTGTGGTTTCTTTTTTCTTCTCCCCTCTAACTAGTTTATCTTTCTTGTTGCTACTGCAATCCCCTTTGATGCCACTATTCGAGTGATGGTCCACGTTGTTGATTCTTCTTGTTTTGGTTGATTGTTTGTTGGGTCTGGTGAAGTACACCCCTTTATCTTTCTATGACGTCTACTTCGTCCTTCACAACTCTCCCAGGACAAAACATACATGTAATTGTTTCTTCTTCTTTTCATGATTGATTTCAAAGATAACACTTGTCCCTACCTTGGGAGAGATGGATGGGTTATTCAATTTTAGCATGAGATGTACTTGTCATTGGTATGGTGAGGGAAAAAATTAAAGATGTGGGCAATGGAATGATATTTTGTCAAGTGAGGTATGATGTTCAATAGGTAAGCATCCCAAAAAGGTTATTCAAAAGAGGGGGAAGGTAGGGGTTCAGAGGTTGTTTAAGATTAAGGTAGCCTTTCTAAACTAGTGGCTATTATCAATCAACCACTCTCTCCCCTAGTATATCCTCATCCAATGAGGTTCCCAAATTGAAACCATTAGTATTGAATCAAGATCTTAATTGACTAAACCCTTGTTTTAATGATGACTAAACCATTCCATTTATTTGTGTCTAATGCTTCTACTTGAGTGATTTCAAATTAGATAAAACACACTCGAAATGCCAAAACATGCACAAATTAATTTGGAGAAATCAAGTCATACAAACACAAAGATCAAGCTTGAAGAATATATAGTTTTCTCCTCAAATCTTTGATTTAAATCACTTGTAATGATTGTATGACTTGTAATTAAACGTATGTGTAACAAAATTAATTAGGATGAATTATATTGCACCTAGGAGGTTTTGGAACACTCAAAACAACAAGTATAGTTGCTCGAGTTTGCCATGGGGTAACTCAGTCGACAACATTGTTCATAAGGGTTTCCAAGACCTTCTGTCGGCCAAGTTTCTTTCCAGAATGCAACTCAAACAACCATAAATGACCCAAAAAGTAGGGTATGTCAGTCGACTTTCCCCTAAAGATAACTCAAATGATAGTATTGTAGCAACCATGTCAGTTGAGTTGTGTCTAAAGCTAACTTGAACGACAGTACTATAGTAGTCATTTTCTGGAGTGAAATATATCCACTGGAGGGGTTAAAAAAGATCTATTGGACACACGAATAATGGGTAGAATTCATCCTAAATGGTTCTAATGACTTGGAGACATCCTCAACGTAAAATAGGATCCCTTGGGTTTCATCCCATGGTTAAAGAAGCCCTAAGAAGTTCCCTATACTATAGTTGAGAGAAATTTGCCTCTAAAGAGCCTCTATCCACTCTCATGAGCTTAATCACTTGCTACATCCATTAGAGTGAGTATGAGACTTGTAAGAGATCTAGTACTACATGTATATCTTGTGAGGGTCGCATTCCTCTACCTCCCAATCTCTCTTTTTACCATGAATATGGATATTCTCTCTCTTATCTAAGAGAGGTGAGGAATAAATGAAGGAATCCCTTGGTGAAAAGATTCTCCTTGGTGAAGGTGAAGTCAAAGTCAGAAGATCCAAGTCAAGAGTGGAAAAGATACCTTGAAGGTCAAAGACTTTGTTGTAAGAGTGGGTAAATCCCTGAAGAAGGTTGAATACTAATGCAAGAGTAGGAAAGTCCTTGGTAAGATGAAAGACTCTTTGTCATGGATAGGTAAGTCCTTTTTAATGGTTATTGGCTTCTTGATCCAAAAGGAATGCTAGTTTGCCCTTAACCTAGAAAAGGGTGGTATTATGTTATCACTCTTATAATGTAATATAAGAAGTGAGACATGATTTAAAATTCTCGAGATTGACCCCTCTACGTAGTGTATATACATATACTAGTTTAGAGGTTGGAACCACCACAAATAAGTTGTGTTATTTGGTGTTTGTTCAATATGTCTCCCCCTTGCTGTACATGTTTATTTGCAATGAAAATTGATACTTGCAATATTATCTTAGGAAATGTCTTAAAGGTCTAATAGATTTTGTTTAATTATTTTTATCTCTATTCACCCCTCTCTAGATCCCATTATATATCCAAAAATTGGTATCTATGCAAGGTCTTCTCCAACCAATACTTCCACAAGTAGGAGAAGATGTGTGATAATCAAGGAGGGAAACACTAATTTAAAATTATGATCTTTGATGCGAGCAACTTACTCTATTTGAAGAGAAGAATCCAATTCCACATTCAAGGATCAAGTCTTAAGCTATGGAGAATGGTGGACCTTCCATACAGGAAATTGGAGGCAATGATAGAAGAATGGGATGAGGCTACTTTTAAGAAAGCAACCTTGAATGTGAAACCCATAAAAATTCTCTATATCACTTTCTCCCCCACCAAGTTCAGTCAGATTTCTTCTATGACACGGCCTATGACATATGGATGAAACTATGTATGACTTATGAAGGGACAAAGAAAGTGAAGGAAAGTAGAGTCTATATGCTCAATGAACTCTTTGAAAGCTTCAAAATGGGAAAGGAGGAGAGTGAGGCTGAAATGTTCTTAAGGCTCAACACTAGGAATGGCAATGGGTCAGATTTTTACAAACCCGATCCAAATCTGACCCAAACCAAATTTGGTGAACCCAAACCCAACCCAAATTCCTTGGGTTTTTATTCATTCAAACACACCCGACCCAAAAATCATCCGACCCAACCCAAGCATACCCGACCCGACCCATATGAACTAATTGTTGTTATTCAATACATTTGGATGCCAAGTCTTGAGAGATATGACGATATGATGACAAGTTATTGTTTTTGTCAGTTGGTTGTTGTCTTATCACTTTAATTCGTTGAACATGTAATACTCCAGTTGTTGGGATTTGTCAGTGGCAACATCGCATGAATGAAAATATGGACTGATCACATGATTATACTAAGACCAAGAAAAATTTCATCAGCGTGTAACACCATTCTCTATGAGGATGTCTGAGAATTGCATGCACTTATAGTTAAAAAGCATTGTATTTAATGGAAAAAGACTATTCATTCACAAGACTAGAAACAACATGAAAATTTCAAGAACAACAGTAGTTTGGGTGATAACTTCTTAATCACAATAGTAGTTTTCATTTTTGGGATTTCAAGTAATGCAATTAGAAAATACATTGCCTCCAGATTATATCATCTGGATGACTCCATATTACATCCTCAACGATCTGATGTATTCATACCACGGTGAGGAATGCTCAGGTACAAGAAGCCTGGAGAGTGGAGACACGGTGATGGACTTGGCTGCGAAATGGAAGGGCAACGACCATCAGCTAATTAGGACATACACAGACTGTACTGTCGGCTTGTTCCAGATCATGTTCGGGTATGGAGTCTCGCCGTTCCCATCGGGAATGATTTTCTGTATGAGTGCCTGAGGAGGGATCCCGCTCAGAGGTAGAGCTACGAGATGCTTCTGCAGCACCCTCCTCACGAAGATGGTGGAGGATAGAGCAGCCGCCGAGAGGTGGCACGGCTTCATTGAGGAATTAGCAACACCGCCCATAAAAACCCACAAATCTGGAGGTGGGATGTGGAATGAGGGAGGAACTTGAATGTGTTGCGCAGAGGGACACCTTGCCGTCACGACGACCTACCAGGATGTCATATTTGACCTTGCCTCCAGAGGCCTGCATATACCATTACCAGTGAAGGTGACTACTTGAGAGAGAGTGCTTTACTGCTTGGTCCAACCACGATCAGAAATCTTCACTATCTGATCAAAGTATGGGATCGCTGAGGTCCGAGTTGGTTGCAGCTGCAGGATGTCAGTTGTTTCGACAAGGTGGAGATGTCCTTGCTCAGCAGGTGTGTCTCCACTTCCCAGTAGCTGTCACAGACAGAGGCATGATCTCACGGACATAGGCATGATCTCATAGATAGAGGCATGATCTCGAAGAGTTGCAAGATCGGGATGAGGAGGACTGACAATGGGGAAAAGAGGACCGACGACGGGGAGAAGATCGGGGTGAGGGGCGAAGAGGCGGTGGCTAGGGTTCCAGTCGCTAGCCGCTCACTTCTAATTTCTCAGTTTCTCTGAGTAGTCAAGGTTTCTAGAGGAATGGCTGGATGAGTGGATGGACCTGGGGGGGTCTGGAGTCTAGATGGGTGCACCTGAAGGAAAAAAAGGACCCCGTATGACGCCCAAGTGCCACTTTTGCCCACCGAGCTCACCCAATCTTGCCCACCGACCTAATCAGGCCCATATTTTTGGGTTGGGTCGGGTTAAATTGCCAAGCCTACTCAACACCATTGTATATGGTCTCTCTGACGTAGGTCATGTCATGGATCAAGGAAATGTGAACTCACAATTTATTTGTATTCTTTCTCATCATTAGAAAATGAAAATGGTTACCATAGAAGAAACAAAGTCCCTCTGTGAAATTCATATTGAATAACTCATAGGAAACCTTCAAGCCCATGAAGTTAGACTCAACCAACAAGAAAAAGAGGATCTTAAAGAAAACAATCAAAATAAGAAAGATAATATGATTTATTTCCATTATTCATCAAGTTAGCAATCCTCACAAGTTGAAGAAGATGCCATGTACTCCAAAGGTAGATTCTATAAAGGCAACTCTTCTTCCTCCACCCAGTGCTTCAAATGTGGAAAGAAGAGTCACTTCAAGGATGATTTCCCATAAGGCCAAGAGACTCATCATCGCAATAAAAGGGAACATAAGTAAAAGAAGAAGGAGAAATGGCACAAAATCTCTAGTGACTCCTCCAAATGAATATTCTAGTGAAATCTATAGCTCAATATCTAGTGAAATTGGAGAATGTCACTTATCTCTAATGCAAGTTCAAATGAATATTCGAATGTGGTACGTGTAAATTCTTTAGATAAAGAATCCTTAATTGCCATTGTTCATGCTACTTGTGCATCTCTTAAGTCTAATAAGCATAAAAATAAAAATCTTTCTAAGAATCTTGACAAATTGCATGAAGGAAAATATGATCTTGAACATGAGAACATTTTCTTGAAAGATGATGTTAACAATCTACCAAATCTTTATATAGAACTTGAATTGAAATTCATTGGTGTTGAGATAGAAAACAATGCTTATCTTGAACAAGTAGATGTTCTTAAACTTGTCAATACTAGCTTGCTTGATAAGATTGGATTTTGAAATATCAACCTTTTATGCCTAGTTCTAATTAATAGCATACTGAAATTGTGAATACTCTCATGTTTTATATTGATTTTCTTAGAAGTGAAATGGGGATAAATACTTTGTTTTGCAAGTAATAGAATCTAAAAATAGTGTTTAATTTTCTATGATCACTATTATGAAAAGAAAATGCTTTCTTTCTTGCTAAAATCAATGTCCTAGAATCCTTTTCTTATTCTACTAGTAGAGATAATGACATTGATACTTTTCATATTGAAAAAGATAGGATTTTTTGCATGCTAGAGATGATATTTATCAATTTTCTTCTACTATTACTTCTCTTATGCATGACAATCATAGTTTGAGATCCTCTTTTCATAGATTCTTATATGGCAAAAGGAATATTAATGAAATCCTAGACCATGCTACTAAACAAATGGGTAGAGATGGCATTGGACTTGATAGTAACCAAAGGAACAACAAAGACAAAGGTCTTCAAATTTTAAATGGAGAATCCTCTATTTCCAAAGCTATGGGCACATGTAATTATTGTAACAAACTTAGTCATTACTCTACATATTGCCCTTTAGGAGATCACCCAAAAGCAATAAGCTTAGGTTGCTAAGGTAACCCCACCAGACCTAAAAATATGATTAGGGACCATTTCATATTTCTTATTGTAGGTCACTTGCAAATGGATTGACATGAGCTATTGATTTGCAAACTAGTTTCTCAATCCACATAAAATAAGAAATGTGAGATGTGTATGGGGTGGAAACAAGTGAAAAATAAATGTTAAGAATAGAGGCAATGGTATACTTTCTCATATCCAATCATTGGTTGTTTTTGCCAAGTTCCTATGCACTTTACATATGTTTTGAGTTAAAATTGGTATTTGTGATTCTAATCACTTTCTTGCTCAAAAACTATTGATGATGTTTTTATAATGCATTACTAACTTTCTTATATATATTTGGATATTATTTATATTTTTATCATGCCTCTAAATAACTTTTTCCTGAAAATATGTGCTTTTAGACAAGAAGTTGTTGTCACATGAGTTTGTCCTGAGGAAACTTGACCAACATGCATCCTTTGGTTTGCAGTAGTTGTTGTCAGTCGAGTTTATCCTAGGAGAACTTGACTGACTAGTATCTTAGGGCTTGCCATAAGTTATTGTTAGCTGAGTTATTCTCTAACCCAATGTGACTGCCAATTCACTATGCGATGAATATACATATGGCTTTTTGGATGAGATTTTCCCTCTCAACTAGATTTTCTCAACGGATAACCTTGTTCTTTTGACAATTCTCTTAGTACCTTCTTATGATATGCATATTTCCATGCTTTAAATTTCCAATCTTTTATACAACTCTATCTTTATAATTGCTCTAATTTTCGATCTTTCATACAACTCTATCTTTATAATTGCTCTAAATTTGTATCTCCATATCTTGTAATTACTTGTTTTGGGTTGTTATGCATGTCCTGATGATGATCTATTTGGATATCTTGGTTGTGATTTAAATTTCTTTCGTTGTGCTCTAACTTTCTATATCTATCTAGTTGTATATAAAATTTTTGATGCAACCTTGAGTTTTTTAGTGGTAATCATCTTTTGGTCATGGTGCATATTTTCTAATGAAAAATGTACATTCATGATTCCTGAATTCATAATTTATTTGTATGGATATTTCTTTACATCTACTCATAGCTTGTTCTTAACTTATGCATCTTTTTCTTTGACCTCGATCCTACTAGTACTAACTTGTGATATCATATTTTGGTAGTCCATATATTTATATATATATATATATATATATATGCATGTGTATATATATATATATGTATATATATATATACATACATGCATATATATATATATATGTGTATATATATATATACATACATACATACATACATACATGCATATATATATATATATATATATATATATATAGTTTTGTGCTGACAAGGAGTGGCTCAAGTGGTAAAGCACGGTGTCTCCTAACAAAGGGACCCAGGTTCGAATCTCAGTTGCCGCCTTGATTTACCACCCTCTTAGACGTTCGGCCTCCACCACGGGCGTGGGAGAGGGGGGGAGAAATCTTTCTCTCTTAATCCCATATATATATATATATAGTTTTGTTCATAAATTGGTATCCAACTTTCTTATATGCTATGCACATATCCTATTTCATACACACTCAATCTTGCTCGTTGTTTGGCATATCTACTAACTTGAGTTACTTTCTTTTATAGTCGTTCCATAATTATTTTCTAGAAATGCATTTAGGGTTGTTCAAATGCATGTCTTGATTATCTTTAGACACATTGCTTGAACAAGCCCTTTCTTTCTTCTCTACTACCCTCCCCTTTTAAACAAGTTCCATTTTATCTCTTCAAATCCCACTTTTTGAAATGACAAAGGGAGAGAAGACATGTCTAATGTAAAGGAGAGAAGACATAGTTTCTAAAATATTATAAAAGCTAATCTTGAAGGAGAAATAGCATACATTGAGGGGGGTATATGAACTCAAATTGCACAAATTGAGGGGGAGAATTTCTACTTAATTCATTGAAACCCCTAGGTTTCTCCAAAGGTGTGATTTTATTTATTTGATTTAAAAATCTTTAAATACATATATGGAATGGTTTGGCATGTTCAAAGAAGGGGAGAATGTTAACTTGTGGTCTTAATTGACTAAACACTGGTTTAGATGATGACTAAACTATTCTATTTATTTGTGTTTGATGCTTCTACTTGAGTGATTTCATATTAGACAGACACACTCTAAAGGCCTAAACTTGCACATCCTAATTTGGAGAAATCAAGTCATATAAGCACAAAGATCAAGATTGAAGAATAGATACTTTTCTCCTTAGATCTTTGATGTAAATCACTTGTAATGATTGAATGACTTGTAATTAAGCTCATATGTGTAATAAAATTAATTAGAATGAATTATATTTCACTTAGGAGGTTTTGGAACATATACAAAATATCAAGGTATTCAAGGGATTTTTCCTGAGGCAACTCATCTGAAAACTTTATTCACAAAGGTTTCTAGGACCTTTTGTCAGACGAGTTTCTTGCTAGAATGCAACTCAGCCAACTAGAAAATGGCCCAGATGGTAAGGTATGTTAGTTGAGTTGTCCTTAAAGGTAACTCAAATGAAAATATTGTAGCAACCATGTCGGTCAAGTTGTCCTTAAAGGTAACTCAAATGACAGTATTACAACAATTATTTTTGGAGTGAAATACATCCATTAAAGGGGTGAAAATTTATGAAAAAGATCTATTGGACACCCCAATAACAACTATAATTCATCCTAAATGGTTCGAATGGATAGGAGGCATTTCCAACTATAAATAGGACCCCTTGGGTTTTGTCCAATGGTTAGCCAAGCACTATGAAGGTCCCAATACTATAGTCAAAAGAGATTTGCCTCAAATGATACTCCATCCACTCTCATGAGCTTAATCACTTGCTATATACATTAGAGTGAGTAGGAGACTTGTAAGAGAGCTAGTCATACATGTATATATTGTGAGGCTCTCATTCATCTACCTCCCAATCTCTCTTTCTACCATGAATATGAAAATTCTCTCTCTTGGCTAAGAGAGGAGAAGAAGAATAAGGGAGAGAGTTCCTTGGTGAAAAGTTTCTCCTTGGTGAAGGTGAAGTTAAAGGCAAAAGATCCAAGTCAAGAGTGGGTAAGAGACCTTGAAGGCTGAAGACTCATTATAAGAGTGTGTAATTCCTTGGAGAAGGCCAAAGACTCATTGCAAGAGTAAGTAAGTCCCTAGTAAGGCAGAAGACTCTTGAACATGGACAGCTAAGTCCTTGTAATGGTTATTGGCTCATTGATCTGGAAAAGAATGCTAGTTTATGCCTTGACCTAGAAAAGGATGGTCTTATGTTGTAACTCTTATAATGGGATGTAAGGAGTGAGACATGATAAAAAAAATTCTAGAGATTTACCCTCCAGGTAGTGTATGTACATCTCCTATTTTGGAGGTTAAAACCACTATAAATAACTTGTGTTATTTGGTGCTTATTTGATATCTCTCTCCCTTGCTAAGTATGTTTAGTTGCAACTAGATTTCATAATTGCAATAATATCTTGGAAACTATCTTGAAGGTCTAACGAATTTTTTTAAGTGCTTTTAGATATATTCACCCCCCTCTAGAGCCCATTATCTATCCAACACTTGGTAGCATACATTAAGTCATGCTTTCCTCTAGGTTTTATGAATTTTCTTGACTCCTACCCCTTGGAAATGGAAAGTGGTCAAATAGGAGGGAGCCTTGATTTGGCCTCTCGAAATTGATCATGCAATTGGGTATGGGTCATGCTCAAGATTTAGGTCATAGTCTAGGATCATAGATATAGTCATGAAAGGTTCCACATGGTATAGCTTAAGGGCATACTCCAAGACCATAGGTGCAAGTGTGAAAGAGATGGGTGGTCTAGTTTAGGTCATAGTCTAGGACCCTGGTGATGGGTGGACCCATCATTGACAAGGGATGTAACTGCCAAACTTGAAGAACTGTCTAGATAGATGGGGTTATAAAGTAGGATACTTGAAAATTGTTGCTTACTCTTTTAGAGGATGCTCAAAAGGGTTTTGAATTCATCTTTGAAAGGTTGTTCGATTTTTTGAAAATATTGTAAATCTCTAAAAGATTGTTTGAGTTTTAAAGCATTGTTAACCTTAAAAAGATTGCCTCAGTTTAAAAAGATTGTTAATGTTTAATAATATTGTTTGAGTTTGAAACAATTATTAACCTTAGAAAGATTGTATGGTTTTAAAAAATATTGTAAATCATTTCATAATATTGTTTGAGTTTAAAAAAGATTTTTAACCTTAAAAGAGATTGATTATTTTGAAAATAATGTTAATATTTACAAAAAAATTTGAATTTGGATAAATTGTTAATCTTCAAAAAATTGCCTTATTTTGAAAACATGTTAATCTTTGAAAAGATTGTTTGAGTATGAAAAGAATTTTTATCTTCAAAAAGTTTGTTTGTTTGAAAAAGATTGTTGACCTTTAACCTACACACAAGGGTGTTAGTGACAATGTTAAATATTTTAGAAAAATCAGACTCATAGTTCTAGAGATCAAATGGCCCTCCCTTTTTAGCCAATGAGTTTAGTCCAATTTATGTCCTCACTCAAGCATGACTTGCATAGGAGTGGTTGGTCCTTATCTCATCAAGGGGGCAACCCAATTTCAATGGACATGGGTACTTCTCCAAATACAACATGGGTATGTATGCCTAGAGAGTCAATCATATGATGATTGTAATGACATATTTTGTAACTTATTTGATTAATAATAAAGGCAGCCTTCCAATTTATTTTGTTTTATTCAGTTATGAGATAATGATGTAACATAATAAATATCTAAAGAATGATATTACTCAATGATGCATGTCTTCAGGTTGATGACCTGAGCAATGAGATCATATGGATACCAAGAGTATATAAATTCTTTTTATGTCCCTAGTTGGATGTTATTATGGAAGTATAATAGGCAAAAATAACACATAATACTAGAGTGTGTCTTTGTTGATGACTGAATCTCATCAGACATGATTTGTGATATCAAACCAAACACATAGATATGTGTTAGAGAACAGTGTTTTGATAGACTCACCATAAGAGTGATACATGCATGTAAACTATGATTGGTAGTTAGGATCATATATTATAGGGTCCTTGATGATTTTAGTTCTTAGACATGAAGTCACTACAATTATCACATGTCATTTGGTATACTTTGACATCATCCACCGTGACCTTGAATAAGGGTGCCATAAAGGTGATATTTGAGTGCTCTGTGACACATGGGGATGATCGTGAGTGGTGTAGATGGGATTTGTCCCTCCTAAAGGAGTATGTTATCATATCGACATGATAAGAGAGACTGAGAAATGCAAGGCCATGCTCATGCAATTCAATATGTGATATTGAGCTTATATATATCTCAAACAGTCTGCTCTAGTTCAAGGAACGTAGATTGACAGTTGAAGAGGATGATGATTCCATGCCTCGAGTTCAATCTGGATATCAGTGACAAAGGAACTATACAAAAATTATAACATCATCTATAGATTATAGGCTGAAGTTGTTCTCCAACTTTCCAATTACTTGGGTAGTAATGATGTGTTGCTAAATACCGCTCATTGCTTGTAATGTCATAAACTAGTTATGGACATTCACTACCAACGCAACTTGGAACCTATAAGGCCACACACATAGGATACACTTGGAATAAGAGTTTATTCATGAAGGATGTTTATCCTGATTACTAAAGTGTTTAGGTATTCGATTTAAATAGCAATTGAGACTAGACTCTGAATCGATCTGTTCAAGTGTTGAACAGATCAGTTGGAGTGTCAAGTTGATTGAAATTGCATTGGTTGTATATTGGTTGAACGGTGGCATGAACCAACCAATTCATTGAGTGAACCGATTGACTCAAGGTCCCAAATGACCAGTTCATGTGATGAACTGCCCAATTCATTGATCAATTTGATTGGATCAAGGATTAGTGTTGACATCATGTTGTGCTTTAATTGTATATTAATTTCCAATACAATCACAATTGGGAAACATGATGAAACAACCAATTCAACGATTTAACCGATCGGCTCACATGCCAACCGATCGATTCACTAGTGAACCTATCATTTTGCAGCTCGTAGGATGCAAAAAATCATGAATTCATGTACCCTTTGAATCCCGCACAGACTGGGAACCATGACCATAATCCTCTTATAAATATAGGGTATTGGGGGCTTCCTAGACACAACTTTAGTTTCTCTAACCATTGTTATCTTCTATACTTGTGGTAACCAAGAGAATCTAAACAAGTCCTACCTAATAAAGGGAGGGATAGCAAGGGGGAATAGTTGTAGGAGACCAAGTTGGTGGCAGTACACCAATGAGAAGGGACAACTCCTTCATGTTCATTCTTCTAGAAAGGAAGGAGTTCCCATTGGTCTGTGTGGACTATTATAGAGACGAGGAGATTGTTGCCTACCTCTAGGAGGATAAGGTCAAGTTGTTGTCTGTGATGTTTAACCATGTGCTATTGTAGACGTTATCTGGGTGTGACTTGAATAAAGATGCATACTACATTGAGGGAATTTCCACTGGACTTTCTCCAGAACCAGGTATTACCTTAGAACCATCATTTCCACTACATAGTTGTTGACACAATCTACTATTTTAAGGGGAATATGACTGTTACATTTTTAATTTTATTGTCTTCTCTGTCGCCATATTTCCCTACATACACCTCGTGACTACGGTAGTCGTAATTAGTCGTGAGTGTTAGGATGTGGGTGTTCTCAAGGCCTTTGGATGTCCATGTTAATTATGCATTGGTACCTTTACTAATGCCTCACGTCATATCTAGGGACCTAATGTGATGTTTGCACACATTATATGATGCATAGGTTTGTAGGAGTGCACACTACAAGTGCCATTAATGTTTTCTAATGCAAGACCATAAAGCATAAAAAGAACAAACTATATGCACATAAACAAACATTCACACTATTATTCAAGAAAGTAAATATTTCATTTCCAATCCATATCTTTTAATCATCCTTTCCTAGTTTTCCTATAAATTTGTTGTGTTTTTTTAAATAGACAGTGCAAGGGAAGTGAATTAGAGACCTAAAAATAGAAGTACACTCAGGTGCCTAAAACAAAATAAGAGAAAAACTTTGAAACAATAGAGGAAAAAGGAAAATGCAAGAACCGACTACAGACATCTTGGTAGGGGGGCATTTGTTCACCTTGATTTGCACCCCATGGGCCTACAGATCACAGTGATGCACACCCCAACCTCGGGTCAAACAAAAAATAGATATAGAGATAGAAAGAACAAAATAGAATGAAACATGCCTAAAACACTTATTCTATAAAAAAGTGGATTTGAACCATATCGTATTGGAGGTACCTAACAGAGTTTCTAGTCTATCTCACCTGCTCAAAAAAAATATCATGATGTATCTCTTTGGTAGTGAAACTTAGTTTGGTAGTTGCATGAAAAATCAAAAAATGGTTATTTGGAGTTGCCACCACAACTTGTTTGTAAAATGATGAAAAACAAGATGAAGCATTGTGAATCCACAATCAAAAGATGATATGGCATCAGAGTCGAATAAATAATAACAATAAAGAAAACAAAAGTAGAAATTTAGATATGGAGATCATGTTATGAGCGGGGAAGGTTTAGCACCCCATCTCGCTTGGTGAAACTGTATTGAACTATTTCTAAGAGAAAAAGGAAATTTTAGGATAATTAGAAAAAAGTGATGAAAAATGTTTTATTTTTTGGGGTAGCCTTTAGATATGCAGATGTCAGTGTCCTTCCCATCATTTCTGTGAGGTCCTATTTTTCAGATAGATTGGGGTCATGATCGCCGCAGGAGCTCCCATGAAGGGCATCCCTCACATGCAGTTAGGACCTATGCATAGGTAGTTGTGGAGGATGATAAGTAGCTATGAATTGAAGGAAAGATATGATATTTTTTTCCAAGATCAGATGGCCAAAAATATGCAAAAAGATCAGATAAGTAATTTTAAGTAGTAGTTAGAATGGTTAAAAAAGATTGTAAGATTAGGGGTTAAGAGCACGGTCAGATTACCATGTTCACACCGTAACATATATTTAGGAGCTTGTGGTGTCATAGAAAGTATCCTCTAATCATGAATTATACATAAAATAAAAGAGGGAGATAGTTCAATCCTCTAGATTTAGGAGCTTTGAAAGGGGCCTAAAGACGATGCATATGGGGGGGATATTTATAGATAAATTTTAGGATTCAAGATTTTGGACAGATACTTATAGAAAAGGTAGTGCATCATCTTGATGTGCCACACACTATGGTGTGTGTATAGAGGTGATTTTCCACAGGTCATTGGCAGATTGATTTGATCCATCGGGTGGCTCGAGCGCAATGCAGTCTTGTTTCTCATTTCCCTATAATTTTAGGAATGTTCTTGAGAAGATGGTGGAAAAGCACACACAGAGAGAGAGAGAGAGATAATTTATGATTATCCCTCAAATTTATGAACAAATATAATTAAATAGATGTGGGGAAAGGAAATATCGTATTCATGATAGTTCAATTAAGAAATTTATGGAAAAGGCTCATAAAAAGCAGAATTGAAGAGAAAATTACACTTTTACTATGAGAAGAAGATTTTCTATCCAGGAAGTCCCAAACTAGGTAAAAGTGGGTGAAAATGAATGAATTAAACATGTGAAAATGTGAAAAAAAATGAGAAATGTAGAAAATGTGTGGAAGGTGAAATGGTCTCCATCCTTATCTAG
This sequence comes from Alisma plantago-aquatica, assembly GCA_963693085.1. Classification (NCBI taxonomy): domain Eukaryota; kingdom Viridiplantae; phylum Streptophyta; class Magnoliopsida; order Alismatales; family Alismataceae; genus Alisma; species Alisma plantago-aquatica. The sequence continues at coordinate 762,420,343 of OY856411.1, forward strand.
AGAGTGAACATTAATCGTGAGATTCTATTGAATGAGAAAAGGTGAGGTCTCAATTGATCTCCTTGTCGTTCATGTTGGCCTAGCATTCATGAAGGAGCATGCAGTAGGTTCTTTTGATCTAAGTGTCAAAGTATAGTTTGGAATCAACACTAGGAGAGTGTCCCATGCACTAGAGATGTTGCATGAGAAAGATAGACAATTACAATTAAGATAAATGAGTTGGAGTTGAATTCAAGAAGATATGCAACATTATCAATTGTAAAAGAAAATTTCAACTAATCTAGGTTAATAAACATTTCACAAAATTCTATGTCCTAAAAAATGGTGCTATATTTGGATGTAGGATTAATTAGCACATCAAATTCCCTAAGGATAAAACCCTAGGCTTTACCTAAATCAAGTATACAAAAATCTCACACGCAAGAGGATGGATCTTATCTTAGTGTCGTATTAGGATTGAACCCATTAGAAAACATTTTCAAGAATTGTTTAATCAACGTAACCACAAAAGAACTAGTATTTATCACAAAATTTTGGTTTTATTTGAATAAACTAAGTTGTAATTATAAAAGAGATGGATTAAAGTTGTATATTATCCCATGATGGACATACTATGGTGAATTGATTTCACCACTGCTACATATTGTCCCATCTCACTGCATCACAAAACACATTGTACTGTCTCACTACATCACAAAACACATGAACGTACTACACTTAGTCAGGGTAAATTCATCCTTTTGGAATTGAGATTAAAACTAGATATATATTACTCTAAGCCCATTGTCATGTTACCTAGAGATAATGTATCTATCGCCTCAAGAAACACCTATCCAAAATTTTCATCAAGGTTTAAAGTGAATCTTATCAATATCCTTGGTCTTACATTTAAATTTATCCACACCCAAGTCTAGGTAAACAAGTGTTTATGTTGGGTAAACATGTAAATAAGTAGTAAAAGATATATTCATAAATGTAGCTAAGATCACACGAGTTTGGATGCAAATAACAAAGTAAACATAGGTAGCAGAGCTAATACCTATACCCTAGAGAGTGTAATACTCAATCCCCATGGTAGTAACAAGGTAAACAGTGTATAAAGAACAAAATGCCATAGTCACAAAAGCAAATGGATGAGCAGTTGTAATGTGCATGTGCTAATATTATTTCTTAAGAACATTCTTGAGAGTAGCAGAGGTTGATTGAGCTAATGAATGGATGGTCCATTAAAATCTATTTTGAGGTTAATAAATTTGCTAAATTAATGGTCTATTGATCTCTAATTCAAGGTCAATCGAGCTATATTTCAAGGTCGATCGAGATATTGAATGGATAGTTGATTTATCTCTCTTTAGTGATCTATCAAGTTGTTGAATGAATAGTCAGTTAGCTCTCTTTTGAGGTCGATTGGGATGATGAATGTATGGTCAATTGAGATCTATTTTGAGGTCAAACAATGTGATGGAGGTTGATTGATCTAACTCTGTCAAGGTCGATCACTCAAGGTGGAGCACATGTTGGTTGATCTTTCTCTTTTGAGGTTGATCGATCAAGCTTTACAGCAGATGGATGCAAGGCAGAGTTGTGGATGGAGTTTAGCAGACTCACAGTCTCCCTGAATGTCTTCAAGTGGAGTAAATGGCCTTCTATTTATACGAGGCAAAGAAGAATACTAGAAATCTCCAAGGAATGTGATGAGGTACTTTTAGTGAACGCAATGATGGTAAGAAGACGAAGGTATGTGGTGTTTGGTTGCACATGAAGGTCAATCAGTTTTCATCGGTTGATGGAGCTCGATTGGGGATGTTTGATAGCAAGATGGTCAATTTCCAATCAAGTGGTCAATCATGGAGGTCAATCAAGTGGTCCATCATGAAGGTTAATCAAGTGGAGTTTGGTATGTTTGATCTCGAATGGTGATCAATTGAATTGTTGAACTTGATCAATGGTTCTCAACTAGAAGAGATCAATAATTAGGCATTGATTAGTGGAGATTGATCATCAAATATTGATTAGCAGCTTGATTGGAAGGTCAACTGATCAAGGTTGATTGGTCAAGGCTCCATTAAAGAGGTCGATCAATCAGTGGTTGGTTGTGGATTTGAGCCAAAATTGTTGTTTCATTTGCCTTCTAGACATGCCCAAAATCTATTTCCAATTGGGGCGCTACCCCACACCTCGCAAGATGCATTCCCCTATTGACTCCCTCCGGATAAGGGAAGGGGGGCCTAGGACGCACTAGTATGGATGGTATGGAGAGATAAAACTCCAAACCTATAAATGGAGTCAAGAGAAGTATCAAAATCCTAAAGTCTAGATAGAACTAAATGAAACTATTTGTAGGGGCAACTAAGATATCTAAATTCAAAACATGACTAAGAATTGCACTAATGCATTAATCAGTGATCATCCTAGTACTACTTTGGGTCAGGCATGATTAACTACATACTTCTTAGTGATGAGTTCCTTGAAAAGGAGATGCACCTAGATGATATGGGCAGTCTAATCATCCCTTTTAAGATCATTTTATCTATGGCTTTAAATTTTAGGATATTACATTAGCTTAAAAAATATCAAGACTATTTTATATCAACTTCAACAATTATACATTAATTATATTCTTTTTTAAGTTGTATTATGTATTTATATATCCTTGTGTGGGTGAAGGTAAAGAATAATTTTCTACAATTGACTGGCCCATTCAATATAAAATCAATACAGAAAGTTGACTTGATCATGACACCAATTCGTTTGAAAATTGTAATGTACTTGTATGATGAGAATTTTTTTAATATACAAAAGATCATGGATATTATCAGTTACCTTGTATTTAAGCTTTAACTATAATAAAAGGATTTGCATAATGGAAGAAGAATAGTTGGAATTGATCATAATGAACTTCATTTTGGACTAAGTAGATTCCATCTGAAAGCATGCATATATGGAATTCAAGATATGTTCATAAATTTTGGGGCCCTTTACTAGTGATAGATAAAAGTTGGGACCATAATCCTTGAAATTGTGTCCCTTTTGTACGATGTATGTCACATGGGCGTTTATCAACTTCTAAGTAAAATAGTCCAAATTTTCTATGATAGAAGTTAGATCTCTAGTTCAAGTGGTAGAAAATATGTAACCCTAATGAAGAGACCCAAGATTGACCCTTGTTTGTGCCTTTTCAAACAAATTTATCTGTCACACTGGTCAACCCATCGTGTCATTAAAAATTTCTCCTTCAATGTGAGGGTAGGTGAGAGGGGCCAAGAGTTTACTCTAGGGGGTGGGTCCATTAGTGTCCCTGCTTGGAAGAGGTTCTCTCGTACTCCAAAAAAAATCATATTCTTTAGGTAAAGAGTAGAATTTTTTCTATCTAGGAATCTTATATGATGCAGAAAATAGGATTTTATACAGTATAACATATACTAGGTGGATTTTCAAAATATAATAGATGTTCAACATTGATATTTTCATAAGTTCATGACTAACAAACTTATTTACACTACTATTTCTACAAAGAGAATGAATTCATTATATGTAGTATTAGGTCCTACTCTTCTTTTTTCTATATCTTATTTAATTTTAGATATGCGACAACATAGTTTCAAATCATGTGTAAGGTAAATTGGTACCAAAGTATTTTATTTCATGAATGATACAAATATATTAGTGTTTGTCTTCTTAGTATAAAATATAAGACAATAGGAGCTCTTATGTTTATAAGGAGATACATCAACATGCTAAAAGGAAAGGTAAATAAGGGTGAAAAATGTCACTTAGCCATGCTCCTTTCTATTGCTCAGTAGTCAGCATCCCATGTATCCAAGTGTGTGAGTCCTTATGTACATGTTTATTCTAAAGGGATGAACTACCAATCATGGTTCAAAAGAGGGAAATGGTTAGCAGATGTTGGTACAAGATCCTTATTATTGAGATATTGTATATATAGGTAATAATATAAGACTACATGTATTTTCATAATTGGGATAGAACTATTGGTGGATTATGTTCAACATATTAATGATTTTAAGTTCAATTTTGAGATTCCAACATCATTTGCCAAGTTTAAGTTTCATGATAGCAATTAAAGATATTGTTCACAAGATATCAACTAAGGAAGGTTGATCACTTATTCATGATTTTTCATAAGTGTCAAGTATGCAAGGTGGTTCAATTATTTAATATTCTTCACAATAGCAAGATAAAATTCCAAATATCAAGATTATCGAGTTTGCATGTTCATTTCATATCATTTTAGGGCTAAGTTCCTTCTCTTCTTGAACTCATTGGAGAGAAAAAAAATAGTGTCTTATTAGTTATTATGCCTTATTTTGGGGCAAATAATCCCTCATCCATTGTGTGAGGTTGTGGTCATTCGATCCATGCAAGGAGTAAGCCTCAAAGGAAATCAAAAATCCAAATCGCTAGTGCAAATCCAATATTCAACATGTTAAAGATTTGCAAATATTAGTGGTGACCTTCAATAGGAAAGATAGGGCTTATAAACAAATTAAGGCTTGCCACTTTACAAGGATTCATGCATTCATGAGGAAAGTAAATAGCACTATAATTGAATTTGAGTACCTTACTTCAACAAGAATTATAAAGTGTGCATAGAAAGACTCTATGGTTTCAAGTTCTCAGGAATATATCAAGAAAGAATTTACGAGTGTCATTATATTGTCTCATGGCTTGGAATTCATTTATTACATCTTCATTAGGTGGAATGACCATTTACCTCTTCATGGTTATAAATCACAATTTTTGTCTTTGGTTGTTATAACATCTCATTAGGATTCATTAGATTCATCATATATTAAATGAGTCATAATCATACTACTCAAGGCCATATATGGAAGATTAATTATTCAACACTAACATTTATGTCACATACAAGCATATTAATATGTACATATACATACTTATTAATTTCATATTAATATGTCCATTAACGAGGTGGGATCCATGTATCCTTAATCTTTCAATTTCCAATCTCTAAAGGGAAAATCAATAAGATTTTCAATAAAAAGAAAACGTCTATCACTTAAGTTACTTTTCCCCTCATTTTACCATTTAATGTATTACTTTACAATTAGTCTACTTTATTAATTAATTAGGTACATATCATGATATAATCTAGAAATAGAGTGATATAAGGTTCAGCTTGGTTGAATATTATTTAACATTATATTGCTAGTCATATAGGGATTTTTTCCTCAAATTATAATTATGTATTATAAATCCTATATTAATTACCCATTGACATTCATATTGGTTAACTGTCACTTTAAAGAGAAATAGTATTACAACCAAAACAATATTAGTCACTAGAATCTTTAATTCACTTATTCCTCGTGTTACTAATTTTCCAATTACTACTTATGCTTCATATGTTCCATTTACTTCCCTTGAATAAGATATATAACAATATTGGGTTTTTAAATTATATAAATAAATCCTAAGTTATTAATATTTTTTGGTATCCATATTAATTTATAATAATACTATTAATACTATTTAATTTGATTGAAATTGGAAAGAAGAAGAAAAGAATATGACAAGGAGTACCGTGCCAGCAATATGGAAGATGATTGAAGGTGTAAGTGTTTGTGTCTTGGGATCTTTTGGGTCTAAGATATTTGTTGTTGAGCTCCCTTAGGGGTCACCAGAGCTAGTGAAAGTAGAAAATATGACTGTAGAGATGGTTAGAGATCACATCTTCTTGTCTTAGAGTTCTTGGAGATATAAATAATGATAAAGGGTTTTCTAGGGAGCAAGAGAATTTGGCTTTGGGGTTTTGGGGTTTGAATCAAATATGATGTGGAGAGGAGTGGTTCAAAGGTGGAGTCTAGGTATGAGGTGGAATAAATCTCACCTGAAAAGATAAGCTTCTAGAGATGAATGTGGAGTATGTATCGATAATCCAGGTCAACTTCATATTCAACCAAGGGGTGAGGAAATTTTGTAGGATAAAGGCAAAATTGTGGAGGGTTATGTGGCTTTAGGGATTCTTGGCAGTTGAAGGTTGAGTTCATCATTCTCATAGGATTAAGTATAGTTTGGAAGGGTATTTGGGGTATAAATAGGACTGCAGACCAAGGTTTGAGCTCCTGGAATGTACGCAAAGATATTGGCATTATTAATTATGAATGGTAGTACAATGGTTATTTTTGCTCTTGTTGTCATTTTAGCTCTAATTTGCTTGAATGTTTGAGCTTTTAAGGTGTATGGTTTTTAATTGATTGAGGGGTGATCGGTTGGGTAGGATAGGAGATAGTAAAGCTAGAGGGATAAAGAGTAATTTCTAAGTTGAAGGGAAAATTGAGTAATTTCTTATTAGCGATAAGCAGTCATCGGTGAGATTAGGGTAAATGACAATGCATGTAAGGATAAAAACTAAAGTATATACCTTGTTGGACCAAATCAAAGTTTATACAAAAAATGGCTATAATATCATTGTATATGTCACTGCTTGCTATCGGATAAGCTACTCATCAAACCAGTGGTGTCATTGTGGAACATAAAATTCTATTGTGAGGACATGTGGCATAACATAAGATTCTATCATTCCATCAACCAAGAATGACAAAACATGACATCATGCCAACCCTGGTGTGGCTCCCACATGTCTGACTCCTTAAAAATGAGGCCAAAGTGGAAATACAAATTTTACAAAAGGATTTCTAAATCACAACGTATTATATGGCTCTCAAACTCAAACCTAATTCAAATATTCAAACAAAACTCATATATTATCAAATATTGTTAAACATTACACTAATATATAGTTCTCTTACAAGAAAAATAATCAAAATACAAAAAGATGCATGACTACAAAATGATAAATACAACTACTTATTATGTTTGGTCTTCCATCATATTGTCAATTGCTTGGACAAAGATGGGGGACCAGAAGAAGAATATCATGAAGAGTCGCTCTCTATGCACACGTCAAGATGAAAAATGTTCTTAGACCATTGGTGACCCCAAGAAGAGTTGCTAGTATGTTCCTCAACACCCAAAGAAGTGTCTCTTTGATGAGTCTGTCCTACCATGACATCGTAGAATATGGTTACACAGTTCCCATACAACCTTGTGGGGCCATAGAAAAAAATGGGTCTTCCATGGGGAAGTCAATCATACTTGTACTAAGTCCATGGTGGCATAAGCTCCCTTTCAAGTCTGTGGTGGTTTCATCTCCCTAAAAGGCCGGTTCTTCTCATACCCCACTAGGATACTCAAGCCAAAGAAATCCCCAATTGCATTGGTCCCTACGCCAACCTTGTGGTAAGATAAGGACTAGACAAAATTGCCTTCACAAAAGAACACTCCATAAGTAGGGAAGTGACACAAGCCCCAATGCCAAAGTCATGATTAGGTTACAATCCCAAGAAATTGTTAAAGCCTTAAGAAAGATTAGGTGGAGGCAGAGGACTATCTTGAACAAAATCCTCGTGAGTAGGAGGTACAGACCACAACTTTCAACATGTATCATCTTGTTCCTCAAAACAATCATAATTAACCACCTGAAATGCATATCAAATCACTTCATCAAAGAAAGAATCATTAAATGGATATACCCTTAAGATAAACTCTTATTGGGGAGAATTCATCAAATGCTCATATGCCTCACGTGAGAACAAGAGTGATTGATTAGCATGGTCATACCACCCAAGGTATTTAGTGTATCTCACGTAGCCATACATCAGTTCTCATGTTGGTTGATCCCATCTCTAGTTAGAATCACCTAGGAAGATAATCGAATAGGATGTGCCAACTACCAACCCATTAACGAGCATCATATTTTCCCATATAGTGAAGGATCCCTGTTGGTGACTCCAACTGGATTTTTAGAGCATCTAAGTCTAAGATGTGGAAGTAGGAGACACATGATCTACTAGTCGAACCAATATGTAACTTGTGAAGATCTTGAATCTAATCTAGAAAGATCCAATAAACAAAGGACCCAACTAAAAGCATGCATATATGAAGAAAATAGTGTACAATGCTAACTCTTACCTCTCCAACAGTCATCCTCTACTGATGCTCGCACTATTGATTGTAAAACACTCTACCATTATTCTTGGTCCAATAGAGACGTGTGGGAAGATGAGAATACATATGATCATAAGGGACCCTCCAGATCTAAGGCATGTCGAGCCTGAAATGCTCATATCCCCAAAGATTCAACGTCAATATTAGTAAAGTCAGTCAGAGGGCATAAAATTTGAGTAGAAATAAAAATGGATGATCTACCTCCAACAACCCCATGAATCCTCCACAACTCTTGACAGCTCGAACACTACTCTTTGTATAGAAGTCACCAACAAGGTACCTAATCATGCAAGTCAACAAATCAACATACACACACATCCAGTCAAAAAGGAATGGCCTCTAGATCCATCAAGAAGTAGAACCAACCAAATTATCCTCCATTTCCAGTATTGGTACCAAATAGACAATTAGTAATCAACAAAAACAAAAACACACAAACTCATTGAACAACAGAGTGAGGAGAGTGTACATCCATTACTTCATTCCTTTTAAAGAAGATCTTGTACAATTAAGTGTACTTGACCTCATATTTTGAATCCATACCCGCTTTAGCCAGGTCCACACCAAACAACTCAATAATGCACACTCACTCCCAAAGTTTCCTATTTGGTAAGTACCTAATGGGGGTATCACCAAAGGAAATCCTAGTAAACTCGATAAGGATGATGGCCAACTCACCAAAAGCAAAGTGAAAACTATTGCTCTCATGATGTAAATGCACAAGAAAGGTAACGAGAAAGCTCCTAGATACAATCATGCATTTACAAACATCCCCAAAATTGATCTTTTCTAACAAAGCCAACTCGTGAGCTGTCAATTTTAGGTATAAACAATATACATCATTCTAGCGAGTCCTCAAGGGAAAATTTAAGACCCCGGGTCCCTAAAATATAAAGGCATAAGATGAAGGAACTGTATAAATGATTGATAAAAATTATCAAGCCCAATTCAGATTTTAAAATCAGATGGGAATAACTAGGACAAAACTTCAAGTTATACATCCTCACCTAGATGATAACATATCTTGTGGAAACTCAACCACATCGAACCCTACAACTCCATAAATGGCTTGGAAGGGGGAAATTGTCCATGAATCCTCTCCACCCCACCATGATAACTTCCTAGAGAAAACAAAAGTCAAAAACTCTATAAATCTTTAAGAAATCCAATTGAACAAACATATACCCAAATGTATTTGGGATATGCCTTAACTCCCATGTTGTCATCTTCAACATATGCACATTAACAACATGATACCCCTAAGGAACATAAGAGGTCTCCTAACTTCCCATCCTTTAGGAAAGCCATCTATCATTGGAAAAAAAAGTCGTGTCGATATAAACTTCTTGAGACAAGTTGAATCATCGCAGTCGAGCATCAAACACTCACAAAAATGCAAAAACGATAAAAATGGGTGAATCACAAACCAAAGCACAAGCTCATTCATCTTCAACCTCAAGACACAAAGAACGACAGGATGCCAACAACTATATTTCACCACCAGAGGCCTAAAATAATAAGTTTAAGGCTAAAAGCTAAAGGTTATACCTTCTCAAAGCAGACCAAAGATGGTAATAACACTAGAAGATCACTTGGTTTGTCAGTCCCCACCATCCAAGATGCTATTTTCTAGACCCGTCAAAGTTCTTCCATGAAATGGAAAATGATTTCATGGGGATAGGTGGTGGAATGGAAGATTTTGCCACTAATTTCTTTCTCTAATGATTGATTGCTACCACCACATGCTAAAGGATGAGTTTTGATTGTCACCTCTATGGACAAGAGTCGAGGAAATGGGGGAGATACTTAACCTCCCCTCATTTCCTCTATTTTTTTTTGGAAAAGAAATATGTCCCTGGATTTTCAGATGAACTTCACCTTCTAAAAATCATAAAGATCACAAAAAATAATATTTCCTTAAAAATTGGAAAAAGGAACTCAACACTATAAGGAAGATGTGATCTATGACCGCCTCTAAGGTTTGATCACATTATGGATCATGAATCTTGGCCTAAGGTCCCGATTTTCTCAATTTCAGTTTTTTATGAATACCATGGTCAAATATGACTCCAATACAAAACCCTATCACATGTAGGCATCATATCCTTTCATAAGGTCCTAGATCTTGACCTTAAACTATACCATAAGGTCTGTAAAATCATGACCTTAAATTGTTATTATATTCAATGACAAAATCTCTTTGGTTTACAGACCAAGACCTTAAAATAGACCGCTTACAAACCATAGAAGTCGTACGCTTAGGTAGGCCCCTGATCTTAAGCCCTATCCCAAATAATCATCTATGTTCCTAAAGAACTACCATGAATAAGAACATATACTTCAAAGTCATACATTGCATACACACACCACCTTTAAAACCTTACCCTACTAATTTCAATTTTAGATTTAAAGCCCTTCCATGAGCAGGCACCTCAACTTGTTCCTACTTTCAAAGCCCTACCTTGAGTAGGCCGCTCATTTGTTTCATATCCATAAGTCCTATCCTTGTAAGGAAAATCTCTTTTTAAACCTACATTTTAAACCCTACCCAGTGTAGGCATTTCACTTTATGTTTGCATACCTAACATGTCCTGAGGAGGTACTAGACTTCTTAATACCTACATATGGTGGGAAATTTATAGAAAACTACACCTAATTTTATTCCCTTCTCTCATGAGAAATAATCAAATGTGATATTACTCATATAGTACGAGAGTGAACTGATCAAGTTAAGTGTGTGCTGGAGTGATTGAAGAGAATACATTCAAAGTCCTAACTCAACATGGTACTCTTCGAATAACTCGCCAACACTCTAGGGAACTTAAGGCTAAATTAGTAGAGGTATATGCCTTGGATATAGGTGAACCTTAACATGGGATAATTGTCTAATGTCCAATCTTATCCTATTTTACTTCAAAGCCCTACCTTGCATAGGCACATCACCTTTTTATTGCTTAATGTACTTTTTTCATTTTATATTTTTAAGCCTTGCCTTGAGCAAGCACATATTTTTCTTCCTACTTTCAGGAACTACCTTGAGGAGGTAAAACTCTTTTCAAACCTACATTTTAAGTCGTACATAGTGTAGGCATTTGACTTTGTGTCTACATGGCTAACATGTCTTGAGCAGGTACTGCACTTTCAATCCCTACATCTGGTGGGAGCTGTCAAACAAATACACCTACTTTCAATCATGTATATCCTGAGATCTAATCAGATTTGATTTACTCTATAAACTACAAGAGAGAACTGATAAAATTGAGTAAGTTCTAGAGTGATCGAAGAGAATGCATTCAAAATCCTAACTCAACATGGAAGTCTTTGAATAACTCACCAACACTTTGGGGAACATTAGGATTAATCGTTAGATGTACATGCTTGGCTATAGTCTTACCTTATAGAGGTATAATTGTATTATGTCCAACCTCTTTTGAGAACTCCTCCCATTCCAGTTCCCTACAGCAAGAAATTATGCAAGGTATGCATGATTAACTAGTACATGAACATGCCTTGTTTATAGTAAAACCTTATATATGGATAATTTTATGGTGCCTGGCCCTAATAAGGAATATTATCTATGATTCAATTCAAAACTTATGTTATATATGTACCCTTAGTTGGATCTTGGACAACCCTTAAATTATTCCACATCCTAATCCCTGCGATGTGTAGGCAACTCTCCCCATACAACCTTTTTAGGGCTATGATCCTAGCCCTAAATTGGCCCATCCTCCAGGTCTCGTAGTTGATCTAACTAACTCAGACATAATTGTAGAGAAAAAGAGAGATATTTCAAGATCTTTCAAGATCAAGCACTTTCCATGATCTTTCCATATTATGGACTTTACATTCAATAGAGTAGCTTCTAAAAAAACACAATCTTATCCAACCCTCTTTGGCATACACCTTTTCCTTGTGAAATAGTGAGAGAATCATATATGGATTGAGTGAGAACTGGAGTAGGAGTTGGAAACAGTTTTAGAGTCCTAAATTGACCTTAAAACTCTTCAAAAGGCTCACCAACACTCTAGGGGAATAGTTAAGTAATTAGGTACATGAGCATGCCTTAGTAAAAGTCTAACCTTGTCGGCAAGTGATAATTCATACCCAACATTATTTCTTTCAGGAATGTGTGTCCCACCAGTCCATCTATGATAGGAAAACAAACCACTTACACTTTTTGCCTAACCTTTCAAACAATATTTCTTTGGCTTCCATCTTTTCTCGTGAAGGACACGAGTCAAGTAGGTAAGCAGACATGGATTGAATAAGAACTAGAGAAACGTGGGAAACACTTTCTAAGTCCTATGTCAACCTAGAAATCTTAAAATAGCTCACCTACACTCTAAGGAAAGATGATTAGTTATTTACATGAACATGCCTTGGTTAACGGCCAGATGATTAACAATACCAATTATTATGCTCTATGTTTTATGCACTAATCCATCCTTAAAAGCAAAAGAGATCACCAATTTTTTTTTTCAATCATTAAGTTCATCAGAATTTCCTTGATGAGTTTAATATTCATGGCAAAAAAATGGAGGTCAGACTATCTCATCTCAAACCTTGTCTTGAGAGGGAAAATTGTTGACACCCCTATTTTGGTCATTCATTCAATGATCAAGATTCTATATTTTCTCTCTAACTAATGATGAATTCCATCGCACTAATTCCAAAATTTCCCATATTTTATCCTATTAAATCTGTTCATTTCACCCATTTGCCTCAACTCATGGGTTTTCCATATAAAATTATCATTCTCTAAACTTCATTACAAATTGTCTTTTAGTGTCTGCTTGTCATAATATTTTTACAATAAATTGCCTAGTCAGATTATTCTAGACATAATATTCATTTTTCAATCAATGGGATATTCAGTTGTCATTAGCTTCTTAGAATACATATCTTTGGATAACAAGGAAGACTCCACTCCCAAGTTTTATCTCTTATCTTCCTTCCTTTTTTGAATTGATTTTTATTCATGATATCACTCAATCTTGGGATCCAAACTACGTTTATTTGATATATCTCTAGAAAATTTCCATAAAATCTAGAAATTTAGATAATATTTTTCTTTTGATATTTCAAGAGGACACCCGACAAAATCCTATAATTTTCTCAGTGACACGTGGCAGAATCTTGTGATCCATCGTGTGATTGGCCCCATGGGTAAAAGAAACTCACCAACCCTACTCTAGAATATTCCCTAGATCCCTAAATCCTAAATCTATGCTATAAATACCCTCCATACCCATCATTCATGGTAGTGCCTTTTTTGGTCTCCTAAACTTGGAAAGCCAACTATCGCCCTATATATTTATTAGTTTGAGTAGCTAGAGGATCCTTCCTCTAGCACAAATGCTTTCCTAATGTCGTTAAGATATAGAACAATAACTGCTTAAGTATATTATGTTGGTCTAAACTGGCCATCATGGTACGATTTTAATTGTTTCTCTCAACTATTTTGATCTAAATTGATCCTAAATTGTATATATTAAGCTCCTTGTTTTGATTAATTAGACAAAAGTTGATTCTTTTTCTCAATCTATCATTCATAATTTCCATAGAATATCGAATCTCATATTACTTGATCCAGAATCTTGTTGATTTAGTTAATCCTAAATGATCAAATTTTTCCCATATCAAATTGCACCCTTATTGTCAATTCTCTGATTTCTCATGTTTTGTTCCAACCACCTAGGAGGGGTCTCAGTTGTGGAATATCTTGAGGCATTTGGGATTCCATTGCCAACAAATTAGGCTCTTTTGAGAAATTATGGGAAATACATAACAATCCTAACCCCAACGATACAAAAAAAACAAAAAATCACACTTTTTACCTATTTTGCCATGTTATTTTTAGTCATCAACCCAAACTGATGTTTTATACTCAAGATTTTTGGGAAATGTGATATCATTTTCAAGGGTGATGTGGGGTTCGTAACATTCCCTGCTCATAATAGTATTGTTGCATTTCATATTTGTTCATGATTTCATTTTCCTAGTGGCCCTCAGGCTGAGTGAAATTTGTTTTTTTTTCACGTTTCCCCATTGATTTTAAATTCAAATTCTCATTTTTATATATTTCCACATAATACATAGTGGTGACTTTGAGATTTATGTTTTTATACTTTTAAATGTGTTTCATGTGATCATTGAATGATTTTCTTTGTAAGTTTTGTCTAGGGGGGTATATATTAGAATACATGGACTATTTTGTAAGTCATAAAATGAAAGAAAATTTGTAGAGAAACTCCTCTATGGGGTTCTTTTATGTACCAAGTATATAGTGTACATACACATATTTTATAATATTATATTAATTTGAATGACTATAGGACAGTGTTGCATCACTTTATTTAGCTAATAAAATATGATATTAGAGTTAAAATGTTGTTAAATTTTTATTGCGCTAGGTAGAAAGGAAAAAATCTATATTGAAAATTATTTCAAAATGTTATACCAGACATAATGGCACAAAAGAAAATGATCACTAGAAAGAGAAACAAGGGATACAATTGATAATAAATCTTTCAGAATGTCAGCAATGCCACTGTGCAAATCCTTTATGGTGTCACATCTGAGTGACCACGTCCTCCACTTCCTCCAACTTTGGTTGAGCCACACTTTCTACCCTATTAATCACAATATCGCATGAGTGTGAAGATGAATAGGAGTCAGATTCCACTACAAAGGTACATATAACTTTATTAGAATATACTAAGCCCAATATTAATTGAATAAACTATAGGCATGCAATCCTTCCCATGACCTTTCATATATAGTAAGACAAGGGCCACTCTTATCAAATGAAAAATAGTATTCGACCACTCCTAAAATTGTTCAAATAACCTTATAAAAATACACAAGGACCAAATCATAGATCTTTATGTGCTCTGACATGGTTGTCTTATTAGAATAAAAGACTAATTTGTAAATAAAAATGAAAAAATTACACAATACCTCTTATACTTTTCCTATATATTATAGATTAGAACACAAGGACTATTTTGTAATTTATAAAAATGGAAGAAATCATTTTGTGAAAATCCTCCAAGCTCTCTTATATAGTATAGATAACACTATGACTAATATTTATATAAAATAAAGGCAAAAATTACATTCAACTCCTCCGAAAAACTTTCATATATCTTTACTAGAATAAGCAATGAACCATTTGTAATTTTTAAACTGAAGAAAAAAGTTACATTCAAGCCCTTTTGGGATATCACTACCTTATTAGAAAAAAATGAATTTGTAACCAAAAAACAAAAAATTACATACAATACCTTCTATACCTTTTTGATATAGTGTATATTAGAATACACATATTATTTTGTAATTTGAAAAAGGGGTATAACTTGTAATAAAAACCCTCAACCAGTTTTCTTATATAATTGGGCATAAACATGTGTTATGCACACTTGCTTTATTGGATCTCCCTTTAGCCGGTGGATGATACAGAGATATGGCAATCCTATGGACCTATCGAACCCTCTTGTAGGCTATCCTAGGGTGCGATGTGCCATGTGATAGAAGTGTCCTATGGTGAGGGGGGAATGTAATTGTTTGGGCAATCACATTTGGAAGATATAGGCAGACAAGTCATGGGTGATATGATATGTTGGGCCTCATTATCTCTAGGACCAATTGTTGTGGAAAAGAGACCACATCCTAAAGTGGAGTAATTGTCTCTACAGAATCATTATAGTGTACCAACTAAATAGGTTAAGGAGTTTGGATTTTGATTCAGAACCTACTTTCCTGCACTACAAGGATGTTGATAATTGCACAATCACCTTTTCTTTTCTTGTCAGCTTGTTTGGTACATTTGGTGTAGAGTCTTACTAGAATGTGAGTGGGGGAAATCCTCCTTCACCCCTGGATGTGAGTTTGCTCTGGATCCTTAGTAAACCAAATTACAACCAAGCTTTGGGGGCCTTTGCGTCGCTGCCATTTTTTTCTTGGTTTGTCAAGAAAGAAATAGTAGGCTTCATAGTGGCAGAGAGATAGAGAAGTACTTTTTGAGATTTTTGAGTTACTTTTACATTGAATCAATGGAGTGTGATGGGTCGAACCTAGGATATATAAAGGCATGGACCACTTGATCATTTGACAATGCCATTTTTGTAGTATTTCTCTGGTTGTATAGTATATGGGTACCTGTCCCTATACTCTTTTTGAGAAGATGAGTAATATTTTACCCTATCTACACCAAAAAAGAAACATCGACATTTAATTTACAAATATAAAGAGAAACATTTATCCAACTCCCTCCACTCATTTTCATGTATAATATATATGGGCATACAAGTTACGAAGGAACATTTTATCTTTTTTAAAATAAAGACTAATATTTCATCCGACTCCCTCCACAATCTTAAAACTTGCATCATATTCCTTTATTATGCTATATAGGGGTGAGCATTGGTTCCATCTGGCCTAGTCTTTATGTGATCTGTCTGTATAACCTTCTTAGATCCAGCTCATACAAGATATTTTTAATTCAATTTTTGTATGGACCAGGACAGGATAAATCTAAACCCAAAAACTTCGATATCTAGATTCATTATTCTTACATGTAAATGAAACATATGCATACATAACATGCATATTTGTTGGATAAATTAACTATAACGTTTTTAATTATGTTTTATCTAGAATATGTGTCACCAATCATTTTAATAAGGCTAGAAGAGAAATAGAAAATAAAGTAAATTTAAGTTATATGAACCCATTTCATATTGCATATATTTGTAATGATCTACAACAATCTGATTGTACATTTGTGGATGCATACTATTTTATTGAAGTGTTTTAGAAATCATCTTGACCAGATTGTGGCCCATTATTGAAACAAAATAATATTTTCTCTAATCAATGATAATCTAGTAAAATCTTAAAAATGATTGGATGTTTATTTATTTTATCTTTTAAAGACTTAGGATATAGTAATTATTTTAAAATTTTCTAATCAAGACAATATTATTTTCAACTATATGGTTGGAGTGAATTGATAACCTTAGTAGTTTTACAAATAGTACATATAAGTTACATGTACCAGACTGTACACTTTTTCTTAACTCTGTTAATAAACATGTAGCTAGATAAATGTTCAAAAACATTTTTATTTTAACATGTCATTTGGGCCTATCTGAACCCAATCTAAATCCAAATATATTACACATGTTGGGTATGTGTCATGATAAACATGGGTTTAGGGTATAGGGCACAATGCTCGAATTCAATATAATAATAAAGACATGGATACATATATGTTAAATGAAGGGCACATTTTCATATATAAATATAGAGATGCATAAATAGAAGGATTAATTATAAATTAAGAAAAAGGAAAATATTGCACCCAGTTTCATCCACACACTTTTTTAAAAACCATGCATGTCACACAACTGTCATATTTAATTACCAAGACTACTTTGCAATTTATAAAATAAAAGAAAAGATATATACAACATGTCACAAAAATATGCATATTGCACAAGCTTAAGAATGTTATGCTAGTACATACAATTTTATTAGAACGTAGAAGATCAATTCCAAATTCTAGAAAGCAAAAACAAAACAGATTGTACACGCGTGGATTAATTTGTAATTCAAAAAATATGAATAAAAATATATTTAGATCCTTCCATAGGTTTTCAAATATAGTATATATTCTAAAAAGCAAGGACAAAATTGTAGTTTAAACACATGGACATTTTTAACTCAAAAAATTGGGAATTCATATAGCCACCTATGCAAAAAAAATATAATACATAAAGCTTTATTAGAAAAAAAAAGTGTGACAACCCACCACACAAAATGATATTACTCAAATTTTAAAATGTGGATCAAACATTGATTAGCCACATTACCAAAAAGGCACAAAATCAAAATTGAGTATAATTTTTATATGTTCCATATGAATGCTTGCACCACTTTGCATATATTAGTTGCATGTGCTTTGCACATGATCCATCTTTTGAACAATGTACAAAGAAAGCAAGTTTTAAATCTAGCATCAAACTAAAATTTGATATAAAATTGATTATTTACAATTATATTACAATGTTGGTCCTTTGATTCACTTCTTTGTCATAGTTCTTTATCCATTTCGATTGTATAGATTGGTAGGCTCTAGGTTTTTTTTCTTATGCACATGTAATGACCTTACTTTTATGACAACCTAGTGATGATGTTATTCTTGATTAATCATGCGACTTATATTTTAATACATGACTTACTTTGACAGTGATATTTTTAGCACAAATTTATTTTAGAGTATGATTTGACTTTTACATAAATATAATAAAATGAGAACATACCAATAAGTTTTTTCCAACTATTGACATTTTATAAACATAACCTTCATTAATTTAAGGCTTAAAAGTTCACCAATGGTACGCCTAATAATTATGTAACTTTCAATTATGATATTTATCAATCTTATATGTTTCATGCATTCCAATTGGTGGGTATTCATTTTTTATTCCTTAAGTGGTCCAATGCATTATCATATGAAATTGATCATATGGATACTCATAAAATGTGGCTTATCTAAAATCACGTAACAAACCAAACATGTGATTTATTTATAGTCAATGGTGGAGCCAAGTTGGACGAAGTGGATATACCAAAATGTGATAAATTTCGTTACTTGGGCTCTATCATTCAAACATATGGCAATGTCTAAAATGACATTTGTATTATAATCACTGCAGGATGATTGAAATGGAGGAGTGCAACTGGAGTATTATGTGATCAGGAGATCCCTCTCAGAATAAAAAGTAAGTTTTATAAAACTGCTAGACCGCCATCCATGCTCTATGGGAGTAAATGTTGGGCGGTGAAGAAACAAGGACTCAATAAGATGAACGTGGATGAAATGAGTATGTTGAGATGGATGTGTGGGAAGACAAGAAAAGATAGCCTGAGAAATTACTGTATTAGGAATAAAGTGGGGGTGGCGAGCATTGGGGACAAGTTGTGTGAGGGCCGACTCAGATGGTATGGACATGTGCAACACAGACCGACTAATGTGCCTATACGAAGCAATACTATTGAGGCAAGCACAATTAATAGAAGAAGAGGAAGGTCTAAATTAACATGGGAAGAGCTTATAAAGAGAGATTTTGAATCTCTACATCTCAACCAGAATATGACCCATGATAGAGCTTAATGAAAAAGAAGGATCCATGTAGCTGAACCCAACATAGTTTGGATTGAGGCTTAGATGATGATGACAATGATGATGATGATGACAATAATAATGGTGGTGATGGAGGCGATGGAAGCGACGGTGGCAATGGTGATGGCGATGGCGATGACGATAGCAATGGCGATGATGATGATGATGATGATGATGATGATGATGATGATGATGATGATGATGATGATGATGATGATGATGATGATGATGATGATGATGATGATGATGATGATGATGATGATGATGATGATGATGATGATGATGATGATGATGATGATGATGATGATGATGATGATGATGATGATGATGATGATGATGATGATGATGATGATGATGATGATGATGATGATGATGATGATGATGATGATGATGATGATGATGATGATGATGATGATGATGATGATGATGATGATGATGATGATGATGATGATGATGATGATGATGATGATGATGATGATGATGATGATGATGATGATGATGATGATGATGATGATGATGATGATGATGATGATGATGATGATGATGATGATGATGATTATGATGATGATGATGATGATGATGATGATGATGATGATGATGATGATGATGATGATGATGATGATGATGATGATGATGATGATGATGATGATGATGATGATGATGATGATGATGATGATGAAGGAAATCTATTACGACTAAAGTGTAAAACTCAACAAAATAACTATAATAATGTGAACTCTCATAATATACATGCATAACAACCTAATAAGAAATAGAGTTCAGCACCATCGATACATAATATAGTTGAATGTTACTATAGTTCAATGTAAATCATGATATGTGGTATACCTATCATTGAAAGTTAAGAGATGAAAACAAAAAAATCTATACATTAGTTTAACATAACTATGGCCTCTAATGGGTTGTGTACCTAAAAGCAGATTAACTATATATTTTGGATGAATCTACATTATTTACATCAGGTTGAATTAACTTATGAAGGAAGGGTAATGTTTAAAAAAAAAACAATAATAAAAAATGATCCAAGAGTGCTAATTACAATGTTTCATAAATGTGTGGTGGTATCATATGTGAGTTAGACCATGAGTAAGTTATAGGTTATACTATTAGTCAATTTTTAATGGGATATACCCAAATCAAAGCTAAGACAAATTACTATGTAAATGAATAGGCACATAACAAAGGCTAAAATTCTTGGTTTTATCATGGATAATTTGTATGTAAACTTACCTTCAACAAAAGATGTAGATGTCTTCTTTATGTATGTTTTTATTTTACATTTGTGCCTACTAAACAATAGATGATATGTCTAGAACAGATGCCAATGTTACTCCTTGATATTGCAATGGATTAAAGCATGGCACATTATCCAATCATGTGGAACATGCTTTTAAAATCACATTAATTGACCCACACTCAAGACATGAGCTTTTTCTATGAAATCTCAAATTATATTGCCTAACATGTTTTATATGATAGTTAACAAATTTAGTTCTATGGAAAAAAATGTAGGGAGAACATGTCGATCACGTACACTATGTTTACATGATATAATAGACAAAAACACATAAAACAATATAGCAAACAATTGTTACAAAATCATAGAAATGAAATGATATTTCTATGATTTTAAACAGTTTGAGATAAAGTGGATGGCATATTACACTATGTTTCCACGGAGAAAATAATCCTAGATTAAGCTCTCTAAAGGTTGTACATGCAGTTCATTCACTGGGTGATGACATATTTGACCATGAGACTTGGGTCTCAGAATTGAATGCAAGTTTAGTAAAATTAAAAGACATTCATATCTTAGTCCAGTCCTTACAAATGTTACTCGGTGTTTATGGTAGTATATACATCATGATGATGCTACAAAAGTGTCACATATTCCTTGGGTATCCTACTAATAAGGTACTCCAAATAATGTCAACTTCTAATTCATTTTCTAATAGCATAATATTCTTTTAAGTAGAAACCATGTTGACCCCCCACCCACTTCAAAAATGTGGATAGTATGTATATATATATATATATATATATATATATATATATATATTAATTATATTATATATATGAATAAATACTCAGTGTCATAGTTGTTGAGGCGCTCGCATGGGCACCGCCTAGGCGTTGCCTAGTCGGTCGGTCGGTCACTCAAGGGGGGTCACCTAGCTATACGCCCAGCTTTCTTTCCCAAATAGGCGTCAGCCTAGGGTGCATGGGTGGCTAGTTGACCGCTTGGGCCACCTGGGCGGGTGCTAGGCTGACGGGGCGACTGCTTTTTTATCGGGTAGGTCGAAACAAGGGCCCAAATACCACGGATCACCTTCTATATTTTCATTCTGTGGAGAAACAATGTATCATCTTGACATTTATCATTTACTGTTGAAAATTGGGGTATACAACTATAAACTACACCT
The DNA here is from genome assembly GCA_963693085.1 of Alisma plantago-aquatica. Taxonomy (NCBI): domain Eukaryota; kingdom Viridiplantae; phylum Streptophyta; class Magnoliopsida; order Alismatales; family Alismataceae; genus Alisma; species Alisma plantago-aquatica. Next base: position 762,442,030 of record OY856411.1, read on the forward strand.
TATGTTCTAATATATATAAGTGAAAATGTAGAATTATTTACATTCTCTTTATATATTGTAATGAATTTTTATTATTTATATTGGGAATGTAGATCTACACCTCTTATTTTGTATGCTCTACTTATTTTTTTTATGTAATCAATTAGATAATTTCAAGGATTACTAGAGTTGTAATGTATGTAATTAGTGTGAACCTTGCATTCTTGAATTACCTTGTTGCCTCTTATTTAATTTCATTCATCTAATTACATCTATTATAACTTATTTTGGGGGGTTTGGATTATAATTATAGAGTTTCAGGTGTAATATTCATATATACTTATGCATAATAACTATACTTATAATTTTATTTAATTAAAAAAGTCACTGCCTGGGTGACCTAGGTGTCTTGGGAGGCCTGGGCGTTCAGCCAAAGTAGGCCACCGCTTGGCCTCCTTGAAAACAATTCCCATTTGTGATATGTGACTAAACCAACATTTTCTATTATAAGGTACACAATGCTATTATATCAATGTAGAAATTGTGAAGAATCCTAAATCTTAAAAGTAACGCTTGAACGGTTCCATAAATATCTTAGTGGAGAAAACATCCGCAATAAAATTGATTTGGAAACATAATATGCACTTAAATCACACATACATAAAAGGAAATAAGCAACATAGAACATCAAGGTTCCACTTATTTAGATAGATAACAGCATAGCTTTAAAGTAGAAAGTATGGAATGTATCTCACAGGCATGATGTTCTCATTCTCTTTCCTCCCATGTTGAGTTAGAGAAGAAACTTGTATATTACCCATGGCAATTAAAAAGTCATGTCACAACTTCCTAGTTCGACTTATATATCTTGTAAAATTACTTATGTTAAAAAACATTTTATCTTGTATGACCCTATCGCTCTAATTATATATATATATATATATATATATATATATATATATATATATATATATATATATATATATATATATATATATATATATATATATATATATATATATATCTGTGTGTGTGTAAACATATAGTTTGAAGAGAGTGTGTATGTGCTAAATATACAAATACTCAGCCAACACCAATTTATTTGTGTGGTGACTTCAACGATGTATATCACTATAGTAAATGTACATGCTGAGACTGACAAAACAAACGGATTGATAAGTAACTTAAACATAATCATTAAAAAATCTAGATTTTGGGCTCATAAAATTTTTTAATATGAATTCCACATAAAACTTTGTGAAATATATTTCATTGTATATTCAAGCCAACCTAGGATGTGACATTATTTTGTCACTTTCTAAAAATGTGGAAGTTTCTATTCAAAAAAAATCTTAACTAAATGACTAATGAGACCAATGATGCCATGAAATTTATTAACTACCATATCCATCATTAAATAAGATCAAATTCAAACAACAAGCCACACAATTCACTGCCCAAACACAGCTCATATTACGTTATGCATTATAAACCCATACACCTACAATAACCACCACTAAGCGACATATAATGCAAGACTACTCATTAATAACAACGAGAATAGGCATACGAAATAGTTAGGCAATAATTGTTGAAGAATGTTGCAAGGTTCAATTTATGTACCAAATCGGTGCACTAACTATGCCACAACTTACTTGGCTTCATTTGCATCTGAATTAATTTCTTTGACCTTGATGTAGAAGGGAATCTGATCGATTGATGAGCGAAATATAAACAACACAAAGGGGAACATGTTATGTCTCTTGTCTTGTATGATGAATTTAGATCGTGCCAGATCAATAGGCTTTGTCATACAAGATGGGTGTTGCATTGCTATGCATGGAACACATTTAGAGTGACCTATTTCTGTTAAGAAAGAATGATGCTATATATAATATTAGACTCACATGCATTACTTTTGACATCCTTACAACACTGCAGGAGAGTAGAGGCTAATATACTTTGTGTGATGATAGTTTCCTCTATCAAAATCATGGTTTTGAGGGAGGAGCCAATAATAAAGTGAGGATTTATACCTGAGTTGCATTCCCATAGAAGATTGGTGAAAGTATGTCCGATGAACCTATTTTCTATCAATATTAGTCATGTTGTACGTTGGTTTGAGAAACACAATCATTATATATACCTCAACCTATTCACCCTTCTATCCTAAACATTGTCTATGGCTCCTCACCAATGATATCATGACCCTCATCAATCTTCCTTCACTACTCTATTAGTTTCATGTTTAATGTAGACTAAGGTGCTTTGGTTGTACATCTGATTAACACCATGTTGATCATGCTTGCAATACTTATGAGCTTACTTGCATTCGATTCCTCACCATCAATGGATGTAGACAATAGGAAAGTCTATCTACATGCACTATGAAATATGTAGATAAACATGTTTGTTTTGATTGAAACGGGATAGCGGCGGTGTTGCGATACAAACCCACATCCAGTTCGGTTGCAGAAAACCCTCACATTTCAACGACTCAAACAATCCAAGGCGCTCATGATTCCTTAAGTAGATATATGTGTGGTGTCGCACTTCATAGAGATCGGATTGCATGTGAATAGGGTCCTACAACATATAAGGGTAAAAAGTGCCGCTTCAAACGAATGGAGCGACAATACAGTGGTTGTATATTCATATAGGAAGGTTCCAGCAGCAATCAACTTATCGACTTATTATTACAAAGAGTCCAATTGTAGAATGTCTTGTGCATAGTCCAGTAATTTATGGAAATCAGCAAGTTGGAGGAAGGAAATGAGTAATCACTCTTAGTATGGTAAATAGTAGATCATGTAACTTTACATGAGTTTGTTGCCTCAACTACAACTTGTATATAAAATGTATCTTGTCAAATGTTTACCTCATATACATTATGCATGGCTTACAACCAAACACACTCGATATACATCATAGACAACTCCCCCTATCTGGATATAAGACTATAAAGATGACTCTCTGACTCCAACCAAGACCAAACCAACCTCTTAATACTACTGATCTAGGAATTGAGGTTTTTGGCTACCAAAATTTTGACGATGTTGTTGGTCACTCAAAAGATGTGGAAAATCATGGGGTGAGACCCCAAGTCCCAACAATATGATATAATAGCTTATAATATTTATTGTTTACCAAAAAGATTATGCAATTACATTAGTTAAGGAAGTAGAAAAACTGACCAGATCCTGTACAATGAACTTTTAAAGATGAAGTACATATATAGATCCCGAGACATGTAAATATATTAATCACATATGATACTAGCAAGAATATCAAAGAAATAATTATCATACTATGTGATTCACAAAATAAGTCTAACAAATATACGACACGAATGAAATACATATTTCATTAAGCCATGTGTAGTTTGGGTCGTACCACTTAAACTACTAACTGGCCATTGCAAAGTCACAATCAACTCTATATAAATCTTAGGATGAATGACATCATAAAGATCTCTTCCCCTTAGACAGTTTGAGTGAAAACTATAATGGCACAATGACTCAATCTACCAGTAGGGACACAACAATGACCCCACCCCTCTGTAACCCCCAATTAAGGGAGACCAAGAGGCTAGAGTTGTTATCCCAAAACATGATCATGTGGTTTTGCAAATAATAAAAAATAATTAGTAAATTATACCACTACTAAGCTTAAAATAGGATAAAAAAAATCTTTTCTCATACCTTACAAAATATAGGATTTGAGGAAACTTTACCCAGATAAGAATTGTCTATCTACAATCCTCCAGTTCTTTATTAAGATTTAGTCCATCAATGTCACTTTAAAGGAATATCCACTTTCTGATAAACCTAAAATGCTGACAAACAAAACAGCGGTCCGTATAATGAATTATACTGGTATGTGGGGGAACAAAAAACTTGCATCTAATTATGACAACATATTGCAATCAAATTATGATTTAACAAAACAATCTTTATGTTTTAAACATAACTACTCAATCCCTACATATCATTGCCTCTGTACTATCCCTACAGTGGATATGGATACTACCTCTCTCATATGGTATATCTCAAATAACCCCCATGATTCTACCTTACATGTAGATCACTACGTAGGGATGTGTAGTAGTATGGTCCTACCCAAGGGTAGACCAACACATCAACTCATGATAATCTGATGATCCTACCCCAAGGGTAGACCATGTACTAGGTCATCCATCTCATCATCAGCAAAGCTACAGAGGAGGACTAGGATCTAAGCTAGTCATGCACATATATTTATGGTGATAGTCATAGTCACTTTATAGTTGCATGAAATAAAAGTCAACCAAGTAATAATTTCTAAGCAACTGATAAAACCTCAGAAATCACTGTGAAACTAGAGTGATTATTCATAAGCGTAATCACATACCTGTTCTTGAGCAAGAGAATCCAAAATCAACAAGATATTCAATCAAGCACCTAATGCAAGCAACCCTTAACTCCTGAAACATATAGATTACCTAATGTCACTGTCATATTCTAAACAACTTATTAATGACATGAGGATACTTTCTAAGGCTTCCAAGTCTCCTTAGGGTTCATTAGGATTTCTTAGGTTGCTTTATCCAACTTTACCCTTTTTAGGCTAACAACCCTAAAATAGGTTTCTTATTTACAGAAATCCTAATTATTGCAATTATCCTCATGAAGGGTTCTTTAGTATTAAACCAAGCTTAAGATCATTATATCTCTGTTGCATATTTACATTTTCAGATAAAACCATTAAAACCCATATTTTCCAAAATTAGGGTTTTTAAGCCCATTAATGCATAATCATGTGTATAAAACCCTAAAACAAGCATAATATCATATTTTTAGATTTAACTCTTACTTTTATTCTCAATAGGTTGATATTACTCAAAATAACCAAAAGAGACATTAAATTCGATTTCCATCTCAAATTAGGGTTTTACCATAATTTAATGCATTAAAAGTGGTACCTAATGTACTTTTGAAATTACAAGCAATATCAGGCTTCAATATTATTTTTATTGAATTCTACATATTTTTCTGATTAACTTTCATATATAATTTATCTTCATCTAATATTCCCATAATTATTTATGATTTTTACAAGAAAAACCATTTTCAACCAATCAAGAATAGCCACATGTGTATTTCGAGTTTATTAAATCATGCCAGTGAGCCAACCGGCTCACGCCACCTGGGCACCCGGGGCCGTAAGGCTACTCACTTGCAAAACAAAATAAAAATGTGTGGAATTACCAAAAAGCCCTTACCTCTTCAGCGTACTCTCGAGGGCAGAAGCGTCCCTTCACCATGCGTCTTCTTCAACCTCGCATTCTCTCCTTCACATGAGCAGCCGGTCAACTCACGAGTTGACTTTGCTTGACACTACACTTGTGCACGAACTAGGGCCACCGATGGCTCTGCCGCATCCTCCCTAACTCGAAGCACACCTCAATTGCTTCGTGGCTCCCCCGAAACATCGGGATGGACTCTCTCTTCTCCGGTGAGAAGAAGCTTTTGGACCAAGGCGAAGATCATGTTCTTCGCAACAATTGGATGCACCCACAAGTTCTCAAGCTCTCCCCAAAAAAACCAAGTTGTTTTGAGTCTTCGCAGAGGGTGTGTGGCCCTCTATTTATAGGGCAAGGCCTCGGTGGTTCATCTTGATTTGGGGAAACCCTTTTCACACCACGAAAGGTTACAAATCCTAGTATGGATGGAACCCCCATGGCCTCTCAAAGACAGAGGATTGGGTCCCAAATCCCCTCATGTGCGGAGTTGTGAGGAAAGTGGAGAAGGAAATCTCCCTCTTTTCCAATAAGACTCGAGGTAGGTGATGACACAGCCACCATTGGATCTCAAATCCAACGACTATCTTGCCACCCGCATAAACAAAATCAGAAATTGAGGATAAATTGTTTGAAAATAAATGTGGCATTTAAGGATATCCTTCTCACTTTAGGAAATCTCCCAAAATTCATAACTCTCAAACCATGGCTCCTTTTAATCTCAAATTTTGAGGGAAAGTCATAATGGCTTCATCTACTTGCGTGCCAAGTTTGGAGTCATAATTTGAAAGTAAAAGAGATTTTCTTCATGTGCAAGTTATCACTTAATAAAGCATATTTTATTCATATTTTCTCTCTCTTACTCTTTTATTTTCCTTTATTTGGATTCCTTGTATAACAAGAAACCATGTGGATTTCTAAATATCATCCATTATGATCAATCACACATCTTTCCACATATTTCTTATATTTTTCATCTTTATTTCAATTTCCTTTCTTATTTATGCATTATTTGTTTTCTTTCAACTTTCCTTCCTCTTTTATCATCTTGGACCCACTAATACATTAGGATCCACAAAAACACATGCACAAAGAAAAGTTGTAAAAGAAACCCCTATATTTATTATAAGTCATACAATTTATAGACAAGTACATTTCTTTGGAAACAATTGCATTTACAACCATATAAGAAAAAATCAAGGTTGTAACATTACCTATGCTTTAATAGCGTTGGCGGGGAGTTATATCTCTCATTGGGATGTTTGGTCTCACCTCATGGGTTTCCACATCTTTTAGGTGATTGTGCACGAAGAGGTAGAGGTCGTGCAGCTGAGGAAGAGCAGTAGCAAGAGCAGTTGTTGATAAGGTTGGATATGCTGCTAGTCTTTTGGTGGTAGAGTCTTAGAGTCATCCATGTACATTCAGATCATTAGGGTGTTTTTCTTTGGAGGTGTTTTGCGGTTATATGATCGATACAAGGTTTTGGTCTGTGTGCCATGGTTGTATAGTTATGATAGTTGTACTTGTATATGTGGAACCGGTGTCTTGTGTAACATGTTGATGACAGGAACGCTAATCTACAGTGATGTAAGCAACACATGACATGATATGTATTGCATGTGGTAGGATTTTTTTACTCATATGTAAAAAGTTTTTAGCTTATAATGCTTTAATGAAATCAGTTTTAATTTCCTATGTGTTCGGGTGATTCACTTTCTTAGTGTTGTTTCCACTTTTGTTTTGATTAATCACATTTTTGGCGCGTTGGGCATCACAGTTTGGTTGGCATCACATCTTTAGGTACGCTGAGTCTACAAGGACCTAGGACTAGGGTTTGTGTTTGTTCTATTGTCTTCCAGTCTGTCTTATAGTGACTTATGCTTATGCAAAAGAAGAAGAGTAGAAAAGATGGCTGGAGAACATGAAGAACACACTGTAGAGAGAAATGTTGCTACACCCGATGGTGGTGAGAGGTCTCAGGCAAGAGAAGATTGGGTGTCTGATGAGCCCTAGTTTGACTCGGGTGTGGTAGATAACCCTACCTTCCAATCTTTATTTGGGCAGTTTATGGTGACGATGACGCACATGGCGGACAGAATGTCTTCCCCTCAGTCTAGGGCAACTGTCCTCGGTGTTGAATCTTTAGGATTTGGGAAGAACTTTGAGATACTAAGACGTGTTGGTGCGGTGGAGTATGCTAGTATGGCTGATCCAGCAGATGTTGATCTTTGGGTAATGGAGTTGGAAAAGGCTTTCAAGATTCATAATATCCCTAAGGCTGATAAGGTGAAGCACACAATGTACCTTTTGAAGGGGAGTGTTGGCCATTGGTGGGACATTGAAGAGGAGAAATGATCAGGTGTTAATATCAGTTGGGAGGAGTTTAGACAAGAGTATGTCAGCATGTAATTCTGCATACCTATTTGGATGAGAAGATCAATCAGTTTGATTGGATTGGGTAGGGATTCATGTCAATCAATGAGTACGAAGTGAAGTTTATGGAGTTGTTGAGGTTATGTCCTCACATGGCGTCAATGGATGAGGAGAGGATTTGACGTTTCAAGAAGGGTCTGAACGGCGAGTTGACGAGAGTGGCGATAGAGCTTAACAATAGTGAAAAGTTTGCAACATTTTTTGGAGTCCATCAGGAAAATTGAACGGTCTGTGGTTGAGAAGTGAGAAAAGAATGCCAAGAAGAGGCTGACTCAGTACCAGGGACAGTCATCAGAAGGCTTTAAGAAGCCTAGGTTTTCTGCACCGCCAGTACAACAGATGTGAGAACCCATTACACTGAATGGGATTACTCAAAACATAAAACACAATCGATCACTAAATTATCACATGCCCAAAAATGTGGGTAAATTAAAATCAATTTCAACATCAACACCCTCTTAGAAACATTTGCATTAGAGCCCAAACATCAATCTTGTATCAATGCTATGCCAAGAATTTGATATAAATTATTCTATCGCCTTAGCCACAACATATATACACAGGAAAATAATATTCATATATGCCACACAAACAAGCATTAATATGCTAACAAAAGTCTGATTCGTTTGAAACACCATATACAAACTTTTCCTGCCCAGACCTGAGAGTATAGGGACGACTCTAGGATACACTGGACATCTAATCAACTTTCTCAAAGATCCATTATTATAGTTCTTGTTTACTTCCATGGTTTTGTTGTCATCACTGCCGATTACCTAAAAAAATGTGGCAAACCACAAGGGTGAGACCCATGTCCCAGCGAGAGATATAACTCTCTCCAACAGATATTGATTACAACATTTTTAAGTAATTAAACAGTTTAATCAGATATAACAAATAAGATCAGCAGCACTGATGATTAACAAATTACATAAAGGAGTGGATAATAACTATCATCATTATCCAGACTATCATCCTTTATCTTGTTGAAAATATAAGCAATTTAGTAGCATATGCATATCTAGCATCATGAGCAAGTCTAGTAACATAGAATCTCTATCATTATGAATAAGTCTAGCCACATAAGCATAGCTAACAACATTAGCATGTCTAACATGTTGAACATATCAACATCATAAGAAGAGCTAACAACATAAGCACAACTATCTGGATAAGCATGATTAGCAGTATATGCATCTCTAGTTACAAAGGCATGGCTAGCATGCTAAACATAACTAACAACATGAGATAGCTATCATCATGATTATAATCAGCAGTAGTAGAATAGTTATCAACATAAGCATGGCTAGTATATGTACGCATCCACAATTTTAAGCATATCCACAGCATAAGTATATCTACTATCTATTAATTGCACTAAGCATCATCTTTATGTTAAGAGAACAAAGAAGGGTTATCATCCAATGTGAAAATTCGTATATAACCCTAAACAAATATGCTACATGGTTGTATTACATCTTTTATTATGCCCTGGAAAGTTTGAGTTGTACCACTCAAAGTCCAACCGACCACCGCTTGGTCGCAATTAGTTCCATATAAGATCAAGGAAGACCTGGACTCTAAGATCTTCTCCATACTTGGTCAGTATGAGTCTGCACCGCAGTGACATATAGTCAAATTGCAAAATAGCGACATATAGTCCTATAACTAGTCCACCTTGGTACAGGTCACGACGCTAGCATCCTGGGTATTCAAACCCAATCACTGAGAACAACCGCAGTTGTCCTCTAATCACATCATGTTATAATCACTAAGACCCGACCGTAGTCATTCTAAAAAAGAAGCGGGCTAGGTATGACCGCAACCATCCTCCGGAAACACTTGGTGTCAGGATGACAAGCACCCCGCATACTCAATAGTGTGTGCTCTGAGTTTCCCTTAGGAATACTCATTTTACCATCCAACAAGTTCTGACACTAAAGATGGTTCTATGGCACAGGGCACTACATGATTAGAGTTTCACTTGATTAATTATATCAATTGGGTGAATTAAGGTAGCATCAAACAAATAGACATACAAACCCTAATTCACATCTAGCAAGCATATAAGTATCACAAATGTATCAATATTTGTACCTTCTTTTATTTCTATGAGTTGAACATGTAGTGGATTAGTGAATTATCCATTATATCTATATCACAAATGAAAAGAAAAAAAGGTGTCCTAAGATCTCTTAAAGAGATCAAACTTTACTTTTTATTTATTTCAATATGGATTTCAGCTATTTGTACAAGTATTTTACAATTAAGAAGTAATTGTTTCTTATACATACATGTATTAATCTACTATAGCTATAGGATAGTTCATTCTCACGAGTTATTGCATTTATACAAAACTTCCTTCGTAACTCCCGGAACTTCTTTGTAATGGCACCGTTCCATGCCTCATTTCATAAGGAACCTTAAAGTGCCCCTATTTTCATTAATTTCCATCTATATCCCGATTCCATTCATTTAATTTCCCTTTAGTATCATTGCTAAAGAGAGAGCCAAAAAAAGGATCTTTCATGTATAATCTTGCATAATCTCGAATGTTATCAGTTCTGGTACGTAGACCGAATAAGACAATGCAAGCAAAAGCTCCTAGATTCATGGAGATATAGAACAACATATAAGTTATCATGCTTGCATATCCATCATTTGAGTCTCCAACAATTATTTCCATACGAAAATGAAAATAAAAGAGTTTTCGTATACTATTTTATTCATTATACTATACCAACCTTGACGAGTCTTTTAAAAAAGAAAAAAAAGAATAATAAGAATCAAGTTATTTAATTTTAATTAGATTTGTAGTAAAAGAATCATTTTGAACCAATTCCCAGTCAGCACTAAAGATTGCAATTTTGAATGAATCAAAAAAGACTCATGAGACTACACTAGTCATCATACTATCACCAGATACAAATCCTTTTCACAATACCACTTGGTATCAACCCTTAACAACACAAGAGGACTACACCTCATTCAGGGCTCAACCATGCCCAAAGCTCATTAAGACCATCATATTATTCCTTGCAAGATCATCATTATCTTTCCATGCCTTATAACAAGGCTCAACAACATCACTTACATCTAACACACCAGATCAACACATTATTGCATTAATGAGCTGGGAGATATTCATAAACAATCATAACATGGTTATATTAACATTAAGAACATTCCTTTATTACATCAACATGCAAGGAATCTAGATATGATTAACCCTCATCATATTCATAATGCACAGGTTTAGCATAAGAAAGTATCAACCATGTGGCTATGATAACCACCAATTAACACATTAAGGTTATGATCATATTAAGGAGGTTATTTCACTATCATGCCATCATATAAGACGGTTAACATGAATACTCATCTTTATCTATTGAATTGGAGTTAGGTTCAACAAGATAAATTATATTAATGTTACTATTAAGCACTCATACCCAAACCCTAACTCATGACATCCCCATTAGATCATGGATGCATAAGGTGAAGCATCACCATCACATTCCATAGTATTCTCATTCTCAAATATGAACCCACACATAAATCAAGGTATAACCATAAATTTATAGCATACTAGGGTTTCAATAACAATAAGAGAGTACTCAATTATTCTATTAATCATTCAAGGAAGGCTGATTATGATTAATCACCATCACCAAATTGCATTGGGTTTAAGGTGTATAAAACTATGTCCCATTGGGGTTGAATGTCAACACAACATGATTATTATCAACTCTATTCATATGAGTGAAAAGGTAAGACTACATAAATAAGGGCAAACCTCTATCAGTTTCAACATCACTCAAACCATACCAACATGCCTCAAGCATTAACCCAAAACTGTTGGATGTGGAATAGGTAAAACCATTGGTAGTTTAAATAAATAAACAACTTGAATGAATTATCTATGATGTTATTGAGTTGTGGTCTATAAAAGTCACCATTTAACCCTAGACATCCTTTTATTAACAACAAAAAAGGTTCTGTCAAGAGTAGGGTAAAACCCACAACTGACTGTTCATTCAAAATAAGCCATCCATTGTCAACAAGTAAGCTCCTTAAGTTGATCATATAAAGGAAACCATCTAAATCACATTATTAGGACCAAAATATTACATTAGCCATCATTCCAATTTATTGGAGGAATAAACATTAGATCTTGACCATTGGGTCAAGTTCATACATTAAAACCATCAATTGGAGTATAGGTCCGACCACTACAATGAGTGACCCAAGAAACCATTGGTTTAAAGATTAATTGATGCAACAAACTATATGCTTAACTCACCATAGGTTGTGAAAACATAATCTACCATCATTAGTGACCATTAAGTCACCATAGGTTGTTAGATCAGCACTATATTCATTAATCATCATCGGATATTAAGCTAATGTCATCATTGATTGATAACATCATTAAGGTACTCAATGGTTGATCATTAAGCTTCTATTTGAGCCAAAAACTAACCTAAGTGGGGTGACCATAGGTTGTCACCATAATTTTACACCCTTGATCACGACCATCAGTTATTAAAATAGCAACATCATTAGTTGTTTCATGGTATCACCATTGGTTGTGTTGTAGTGAAGGAAATAGCATGAAAACCCTAATTTGAACCAGCGATTGTTTTGTTCTTAGCACCATCAGTTGTTGCTATCAACCTGTCCTAGATCATGTTATACCTTAGAAAGGTCATACACATGTTTACAAGTTCATATAGAACTGGAACAGAATGGGGAACATCATAAAAAATTGTAACCCTAAACAAGCATGGTTTCTCTATGCTTAGATCATCACATTGAAGCATAAACATGAACTAAAAAGCTTCTAGTAAGCAATATAAGTGAAGAATGTTATATAACTCACCTATATAGAGTAGGTCCGATACCAAACAGAAAGAATCTTGAGAAAATAAGGCAAGAAAACCCTAGATTCAGATCTGAACTTGGCCAAGTAGGCACTTTTCTCCACAAAGAAGTAAAACCCTAGAAGTAGAAACAAGAAGAATAGATTCTTGAGTTCTAGGGCCACTTTCACCATGGAACAGCAAGGTTCCAACCTGGAGAAATATAGGAGTAAGAATATCAAAGAAATAAATGGAGGAAATAAGCTAATACTTACACTTTTAGGTCAAGATCACTAGGAAGGAGCTTTAGGAACCCCTAAAGGAAGTCAATTGCAACCCTAAATGATTTTTTCAAGAAGATACCAAATTTCTTCTTCCTTGGATAGGAAATTTGCAGAAGCACATAAGGATAACGAGATTTGTAGAAGTATGGAAGTGGTGGAGAGAAAATGGTTCGTTTGGGTGCTTAGGGATAAGTATATAAAACTTTAAGATAAAGAAAAGAAAAAGTTGAAGTCCTAATATCTTTCCAAGTGTCCATGGCCTTAAACAATTAAGAATATATAAGAACACACACACAAGCAGCTCCCCCACCATCCATATATACCTGATTATCTCTCCTTTGTCAAATTTCCAATCCAATCAAATAATTCATTAGTTGATAGATACTAAAGGTAGCTCATCCATGAAGGGGTAGACCCTAAAATACCCTTGATGAAAATGCCTTCAAACTAAGGTTCAACAAGGATCCCCATGGCTCAACAAGCTCAAGAATGATGATAGAACATATAAGGAACATACTTCATGTGACAAATTGCAATAAAAGCCTCCCAATTGGGTAAATTATATAAATGTCCAAAATGTACATAAAATTGCATAACTTGCTCAAACAGTGTCCAAATTGGACGAAATTTGAAACTTAAGTTTGTCACATGGCACCTAAGCATATAAAAATGTTAGGTTAGGGTTATAAGCACTCACTTGTGGTAATTAAGCTTATTCAACTCTTTAAGCAAGTTCAGGGGCCTTATAACTATAAACCCCTAACAGGGATTTCGCCCCCAAAATCTAAGGTAAACAAAGATGGGTACTTCCTTTACATCCCACCCTATTACCTTCATATGGTTACTTGCATATCATGGTGATGTCACATCATTCATACATATCTCATCTTGCGTCAGCACAAAAACCACCACCGAAGAAAACATTTTCAATATGGAATGTATAAACTTGTTGTGTCACATGTACAACTTTAGTAGTAATGTTCAACTTTAAATTCTATCTATCATCCTAAAATTATATCTATTGTATCAAAACATTACTCAAAAGTCATACTTGTCAGATTTTACCAATTATGGAATATGTCCCATACCATTCCTTGAAGCATAAAAAAAAGTTGATGTATCAATCTTTTTTTTCCTTTCTAGATACACTGATACTGGAACACTTGTCAGTTCTTCTTCAGCATCAAAAGAAATGTTGACATTGGAACCTGTCATTCCATATAAGGAAACATCATTCATAGTCAACCTTGTTAGGGGTGAAACAACAACACTATCTTCACCTTAATAGGATTTACACAAACTACTTAGAAGACATATCATGATCCCATAAAGACATTTATTCAACCCCATCTCACTCTTGCTAGACTTATCACACATATGTACAGTTGCTTCAACATTCTTAAGGTTTAGCAAAGATGTTGATCATGTTACTGACCATCTCTGAAATACCTTGAGATGTCATCATTCAAAGCTTGATATAACTTGTAAGGCATGACTGGAACACTTTGTTCCTCCTATTCATAAATTCTATTTGTACATGGTGCACTCCCACCAATGGTGTTACACACTACTCAATTGGAGTTTGAATAGATGCAACCCCACAGACAGAAGCACACGGTGGATTCACTTTCAATATTTATAAAACCTAACTTAACACCTACTCACACTAAAACAACTACACCTGCAAGCGTACGAGGTCATGTCATAGTATAGGAAGGTGGCAAGTATAGGGTCGATCCACAGGGAGAAGAGAGGGAACTAGAGCTAGGTTTAGTTTGGCTAGGTTCCTACTGTCGAGACTAGGTTTAAGGGTTTAAAGGTTGTTTTGATTGTTAAACTACTATGAACAAATGAGGAATTAAAGGCAAGAATGAAATCTACGTTAACCCTAGACTAGATTAAGGCTAAACATGCAAGAAAGGATTAAGCTAGGTATGAAAGTGCAAACTACACTAAGGCAAGCAAGATAAGAGTAAGAGAACAATTAAAGAGATGAGCTAGCATGAACAAGGCAAGAGCAAGGCAAGAAGCTAACTAAGCAAGAAAAGAACTAATTAAGCTAAGTAAGCACAAAACTAGGGTTTTAAGCAGTAAAGAGAGGTGTGGGTTGTTTAGGGGTATGAACTTGTCAACGAGGTTGGGGGTGATAACATGCAAGCATTACTCATCCATTTATATTATCCAAACCAAACAACTAGTTAGAGTCTAATGAATTAACCTAAGCTACTAACTGGCCATGGATGAGATGGGATATGTATAGGAGAACTAGTCCCTAACAACTCCCATTACCCTTACAAGGCTCAATTGGGTTAGGGATTAGGTTCAATTCAAGTAGAGTGTGATCAAGTCTAGGTTTCTAGATTAGGTATTCCTGGGGCAATTAGGGGCCGAGGATAGTAATGGGGAGATGAAATTAGGGTTTTGGACCCCAATTCCCCCACATTCTAGCCTTGAGAAGGCTTCATGCTAATTGCACTAGAATTATCCAATATAGATACTTAGATCTCTCACTTAGGTTTAGGGAGATTCATTAGGATGTAGGAAGATGGGAGGCAGCCTAGGGATCCAAGAATTTGACCTAGGGGCAAATCCCAAAATTCACACATATAAGCAATTTGCCTAAATTCCTATGTGATTTCACACACAAACCAACAAGAAATTCATGGAGAATGAGATAGAAATAGAATATAATCATTAAAAATGGAATTACAATGTTTACATGTCATTTTACCCCAACATGGTATCAAAGTAACATAATTTCCCCAAACAGCCCACCCAAGGGGCCTAGCTACTCATAGACATGGAAAATACAAAAAGAAAGGAGAAAGAGGTAGAAGAAGCCATGGAGCTCAGTGTAGATGAAGGAATCCTCCTCTCCAGCTGCTGCAAGATGTCCTCCTCTCTCCTCTAAGGTGCAAGGGTATGGAATGAAGGGGATTATGGGTAGGAACTAGTATAAACTAGTGTTTTGGTGGTGGAAATGGTGAAATGCAGTGGAATGGAGGTGGAAATGGAGTGGAATGGCTAAGGGGCGAAAATGGGGAGATAGGAGGTGGTAGAAGGTAGCTAAGCGTGGCCAACCTCGTGCCCCAGCTTCCACCTAGGTATATATAGGTGTGGGGGAAGCACTAGGTTAAGTAGGGGCAATATGGGTAAAGTAGTGCAAAAATGGGTAGGTTTTGTGAGTAGCATGGCCGTGGTGGATCACCATGGTTGTGGTGAGTAGGGGTGAGCATGATTGTGGTAGGGTACAACAATCATGGGAATTAAAATGTGGAGATCACATGGAGATGTACATGGATGGCCACGGCCGTGGTGGGAACCTTTTACTATGGGCATAACACTCACCACGACCGTTTTGGCCATATTCACCAAATTCTGGAAGTTACAGTGATTTTTTGTGATTGGGGCATGTCCACCACAGCCGTGGGGAAGTACCACGACCATTTTTGGTGTCCTTACCATGCACTTGAGCTTTGAACTTGGTCATCAATGGAGGGTATTGCTTAAAAACATTCTTTGACCACTTGGGGTAGATTGGGAGTGGTTTTCGCCTCATTTTGGGATCGTCCAAGCTTGAGGAAACCCTAGATTGGGCCATCTTCTTTCCATTCCATCAAGTAGCGGACAAAGTACCTATAAAACATGCAAAAATCCTCCATAAGCGCATTTGATAGAAATATGCATATTGAGGGAAATAACATGTAATCCAACAGGTATAGATGTGATTAAAGTGCACAATGACACAAGATGAAGCCCTAAAATAGGGCTGAATCACCACCCCAAACTTAAAACATACTTGTCCTCAAGTATGCTCCAACTCAATCTCTCTACAAACTTTTCACAGACAAGATATGAAAAATGCAATGAAAAAGGTAATTATTGCTGAATGGGATCAAAGATGACTAAGTACATGAATTTCATCTCTCTCCTCTCCTACTTTCACAATCCAATCATGAAAAAAGCACAAAGCATATGAACTTCAAATATAGCACATAGAATACACAAGTTATCCATATTTCTTCCATGAAGTTCTGGGTAAACCGTTTCATGATGGTGTTAATCAAGGATGACTAGGAGTATTGTTTCGCATTCATGCATTTAATCTTTTGTTTCAAATCACACCAAATGACCTATGTGGTTGTGGAAAGGGGCAAAATGAGCTATGTTTGATGTTTCCTAGCTCAATGGGTATGAAAGTGGAAGAAAGGGTTGCAGTAAGATTTTTGGAGTGCTATTACATAGAGCACTCATCTTTTCTTTATTTGAATGCTCTAAAACAGGAGCATCCTTTTATTTTATTTTTGCAATTTTCTCTTTTTTTCCTTTTCTTTTCTTTACCCTTAGAGTATGTAGGGCATATGGTGGATAGAGTGAAGTGGGGAGATGGAGATGTGGCCACCCCAAACTTTTGGAGGTGGTCATGGCTGATATGTGTACTTTGTCATCCTTTCATGAGGCGGAGGGGTAAGAAGATGGTGAGTGAAAAGTCGGGTCAAAGAGGGGTCATAGGTATGATTCTCCACATAAGACATCCTGCACGAAAATTAATCTAATACTTCATCCTAAATATCACACCACATGAATGAACAAGATGAAATTTATATTTCAATCAAGTGATTCCACAAACACTAAGCGTTCAAAGCTTGCTCAACTTCACAACTCAACCAAATCAATCACCATCATAAGAGAGGTGATGCACATGTAAAAAGTCAAACATTGATACCACTTAGCAATAAAGCATGACATTTCACTTGAATTTGTCAAAGTCATCATTTTTACTCAAAACATTAGAGATTGGGTCAAAACACACTTTCTAGGTAAGAAATCTCAAATTTGGGCAAAATTGGCCAAAATGGTGCCAATTTGCCTTCAATTACATCTAAACCTACATTATTGAACTTAAAGCATTAAAGCAGGCAAGTCCTAGCTAAAACATGCAAAAAATACCAAAAATCTACATGATATGCAATTCATGGCAAGAAGAGCAATTTTTTTTTGAAAATACACAAAAATTACAAGAAAGTAAAGTACATGACATGCAAGTATGCAAAGCAATAAAGATGACTAAGGTAGATAGCAAAAACAAGAAAATAAAAGTGGATGTGGTAGGTGAAATTCAAAGTGAAACTAGGGCATACCTGGCCTACCACCCCAAACTTTTGAATCATGTTGTCCTCAACATGATCCTAAAGTTTAGGATGATAGGGTAGATGATCATGGCTCTCTCGAGGCTCCAACGGTGTTCCTCCCTATGGTGGAGGATACACATAGTAGCTACCCCACTAATCAGCCTTAAGTGGTTAAAATTGGTCTACAGCATGGCTGTGGTGACTTTAGGTTGCACGGTCGTGCTACCTGGCACGGCCGTGGTGCAGTCCTTTGGCAGTTTTTCTCAATTTTGCTTCTGAATCCAGGGACTTGGTGTGTTTTTATGCAAATGACCACGGTCGTATTGATGTTCCACGGCCGTGATTGTTCCTGTAGCTACTACTCTCAAAATGAGGAACATCAAACACTCAAAAACTTGACCCAAAGTGATTTTTCTTAGAATCCTTCTCTCAATTGTACTCAAATTTCCTTCATTTCACCCTGTTATTACCTGCACATCTTAAAACTAGACAAAAACTATTAAACACAAGTGTGTGTGTGTTTGTGTTTTCTTAGAAAGTGTAAAAACAAAGCAAAAGTATCAAAAAATAAGGTTGGGTCAAAAATTCCCAAACCTAGGTGGGTTGCCTCTCACAAGCGTTGAGTTTCTTGCCTTCAGCTAGGCTTCTTGGTGATTCTTCATTCATTCATCTGTTTGGAATTCTCATGTGTCCATTCTTGCAAAACATACATCCCTCATTTGCACTCAATCTATTTTCCTAATCCCTTTCATCATAACAATCATCACTAATTTCTTCACCTTGGTGTCCTTCTCTCAAATGCCCATTTGGACTTGTGAAGTGATCATGTCCAATATCCCTATCTCGGACTCGTCGGGTTGGGGTCATGTACATGTTGATGTTTATCTTCATGTCCATGAATGAGACTATCATAGTGCCACTGCGCACATGAATGTTAGCATCAGCTGTAGATAAGAATGGCCTTCCCAAGATAATGGGAATCTTCCTATCCTTCAGCTCCATATCAAGTACAATGAAATCTGTCGGGAACACCACGCCTTTTTCTTTATCTATCATCACCAAGACATCATTCACTCTACCCCTAGGCACTTTTATGGAATTATCTGCCAACTGGAGAGTGCAATGTACTGGCTTCAACTTGCCTAAGCCCAGCTCAACATAGATATTATATGGCATCAAATTCACACTACATCCCAAATCAAGTAAGGACATGTCTATGTGATGTCCCCCTATGTATCTAGGTATGAGTGGGGCTCCTAGGTCCTTTCTCTTCATGGGAAGTGAGTGTTGTATGATGGAGCTCACTTGTTCAATCAATCTTACCTTCTTTGGAATCCTCCCCGTTGACCTTCTTTTCACAGTGCATAGGTTCTTGAGGAACTTGGCATATGATGGGATTTGCTTGATAGAATCCAATAGTGGAATGTTCACCTTCACTTGGCAAAACACCTCAAGAATATCAACATTGTGCTTTTGCCTCCTTTTCAATTCTGATGGCTCATCTAGTTCTTCAATGAATGGAGGACCACTAGTTTTTGTCATACTTGCATGAACTTGAGGCGAAACACTAGGGATGGTATGACCTGCAAAGGAATATGTGGTGGATTACATGGATTCCCAAACTCAACATGTAGTATCACAACATCGTCTTTAGAAATATCAATCACAGTATCACCACTTGGTTGCCTTTGTTTTGCTTTATCAACCTTTCTTTGACTTGTGGGTTGCTCAAGAGTTTTCCCACTCCTTAGAACTATCACAACACTGCCTTGTTCATGGTGGAGAGGGGGAGCATGTTGTGGATAAGGAGGAGTTGGAGGTGACACTTGGGGTTGAAATTGAGGTGGAGAAAAGAATTGAGGGGGAGGATAGAATTGGGGTTGGAAAGTGAGGTTTTGGGAAATTTGAGGTGAGGGAGGTGGTGGAGGAGTGTAAGGCTTAGAATAGCCTTGGAAGGAGTGAATGGGATGTACTTGCATGGGGGTGGACTATAGAAAACGTGGGAAGAAGGCATAGGTTCACTTGCTTCATGGTGGCTCATGATGGGTTTTGAATACAATTTTTCTTCTTAGAGAGCGATTATGGAAGATAGTTGCTCTATTCTATCTTTTAACCTTGCAACATCTCTTTGAACATCATCAAATACTTTCAATCTAGAGATAACCTCTTCCTCAAACCTTGAGCTATATGTGGGACTTTGTGTTCATGGTAGTTATAGGAGTGAGGTGTCTTCTTTTCTTCCCCATAGAACTCAATAGCATTGACCGAATGACAATGAGGTTTGGTCACTTGGTTTCTCATGAAGCTCACCATTTCACCAAACATTTTCATCAACTGTGGGCTTGAATCATTGTGAGTTGGAGATTTCACACTAAAAGATAGGTCACTTCCACTAACCATACTAGAAGATTTCATCCTTGAACTTTCTACCAAACTCTCAAACAAGGGCCATGTCTCCTCAGGTGGTTTAGCCATAAAAACCTCCCCATAAGAAGAATCCACTGTAGATTGTCTTGCATGAGATAGACCATAGTAGAAGGATTGAACTAGCTGCCACAAAGGGATCTCATGATGTGGACATTCTCTCAACATCTTTTGAAATCTCTCCCAAGCCGTGTGAAATCGCTCATTATCTAGTTGGCTAAAACTTGCTATGGTACGCCGCATCTGTGTCAACTTTGCTATAGAGTAGAATTTCCTCAAGAAAGCATTTTTCATCTCTCCCCAACTCATGATGTCTCTTCTTGAATCATACCACTCTTTGGCTTTGTCTTTGAGAGAGAAGGAAAACAAAGTCAACCTGATTGTATCATCACTTGATGTCGGCGTCCTGAAGGTGGAGCATACTTCAAGAAAGGAGTCCAGGTGCTTGTAGGGGTTCTCACTCTCTGAGCCGTAGAAGATGGGAAGGAGCCCAAGAAGACCTGGAGGGATGGAGAATTGCTCCCCTGGCATCTGATCAACCCTACTAGCAATTGGTGATTTGTAGTTGATAGGCATGAAGTAGTCTTGAAGTGGCTTGTGAAGTACATTTTGGCATTCCATCTTGTTTCCTCCTGAATGGCTTGTCACATGCACAAAGCACAACCAAACAAAATAAAACAAGTTAGTAAACCAATATACATAAAGAATGCAAAAAATAATGAATAAATAATAGCAATGATGAGGGCAGTAAGAAAAGTTAAAGAAAAACTAACTAGCTAGGCCGAGTGCCTCTAATCCCCGGCAACAGCGCCATAAAGCTTGGTGTGCTCCCGCCAATGGTGTTACACACTACTCAATTAGAGTTTGAATAGATGAAACCCCGTGGACAAAAGCACATGGTGGATTCACTTTCGATATTTATAAAACCTAACTTAACACCTACTCACACTAAAACAACTACACTCACAAGTGCACGGGGTTGTGTCATAGTATAGGAAGGTGGTAAGTATAGGGTTGATCCATAGGGAGAAGAGGGGGCACTAGAGCTAGGTTTAGTTTGGCTAGGTTCCTACTGTCGAGACTAGGGTTAAGGGTTTAAAGGTTGTTTTGATTGTTAAACTACTATGAACAAACGAGGAATTAAAGGCAAGAAATCTACGTTAACCCTAGACTAGATTAAGGCTAAACATGCACGAACGGATTAAGCTAGGTATGAAAGTGCAAACTACACTAAGGCAAGAAAGAGAGCAATTAAATAACTGAGCTAGCATGAACAAGGCAATAGCAAGGCAAGAAGCTAACTAAGCAAGAAAAGAACTAATTAAGTTAAGCAAGCACAAAACTAGGGTTTTAAGCAGTAAAGAGAGGTGTGAGCTATTTAGGGGTATGAACTTGTCAACGAGGTTGGGGTGATAACATGCAAGCATTACTTATCCATTTATATTATCCAAACCAAACAACTAGTTAGAGTCTAATGAATTAACATAAGCTACTAACTGTCCATGGATGAGATGGGATATGTATAGGGGAACTAGTCCCTAACAACTCCCATTACCCTTATGAGGCTCAATTGGGTTAGGGATTAGTTTCAATTCAAGTAGAGTCTAATCAAGTCTAGTTTTCCAGATTAGGCATTCCTAGGGCAATTAGGGGTCGAGGATAGTAATGGGGAGCTAAAATTAGGATTTTGGACCCCAATTCCCCCACATTCTAGCCTTGAGAAGGCTCCATGCTATTTGCACTAAAATTATCCAATCAAGCTACTTAGATCTCTCACTTAGGTTTAGGGAGACTAATTAGGATGTAGGAAGATGGGAGGAAACCTAGGGATCTATGAATTGGACCTAGGGACAAATCCCAAAATTCACACATATAAGCAATTTGCCTAAATTCCTAGGTGATTTCACACCCAAACCAACAAGAAATTCATGGATAATGAGATATAAATAGAATATAATCATTAACAAATGGAATTACAACATTTACATGTCATTTTCCCCCAACATGGTATCAAAGTAACGTAATTTCCCCAAACAACCCACCCAAGGGGCCTAGCTACTCATAGATATGGAAAATACAAAAAGAAAGGAGAAAGAGGTAGAAGAAGCCATGGAGCTCGGTGTAGATGAAGGAATCCTCCTCTCTAGCTACTGCAAGATGTCCTCTTCTCTCCTCCAAGGTGTAATGGTATGTAATGAATGGGATTATAGGTAGGAACTAGTATAAACTAGTGTTTTGGTGGTGTAAATGGTGAAATTGAGTGGAATGGAGGTGGAAATGGAGTGGAATGGCTAAGGGGATAAAATGGGGAGCTAGGAGGTATTGGAAGGTATCTAAGGGTATCCAACCTCATGTCCCACCTTCCACCTAGGTATATATAGGTGTGGGGGAAGCACTAGGCTAAGTAGGGGCAATATGGGTAAAGCAGTGCAAAAACTAGGTAGGTTTTGTGAGTAGCATGGTCGTGGTGAGTAGGGGTGAGCACGGTTGTGGTAGGGTATAATGATCATGGGAATTAAAATGTTGAGATCACATGGAGATTTACATGGATGGCCACGGTCATGGGGGTCACCACGGCCGGGGTGGGAACCTTTTACCACGGGCATAACACTCACCACGACCGTTTTGGCCATATTCATCAAATTCTGGAAGTTACAGTGATTTTTTGTGATTGGGGCATGTCCGCCATGGCTGTGGAGGAGTACCACGGCCATTTTGGTGTCCTTCCCATGCACTTGAGCTTTGAACTTGATCATCCATGGAGGGTATTGCTTTAAAACATTCTTTGACCACTTGGGGTAGGTTGGGAGTGGTTTTTGCCTCATTTTGGGCTCCTCCAAGCTTGAGGAAACCCTCGATTGGGCCATCTTCTTTCCATTCCATCAAGTAGTGGACAAAGTACCTATAAAACATGCAAAAAGCCTCCATAAGTGCATTTGATAGAAATATGCATATTGAGGGAAATAACATGTAATCTAACAGGTATAGATGTGATTAAAGTGCACAATGACACAAGATGAAGCCCTAAAATAGGGATGAATAAGTACATTGGTTAGTCTAAAGGACATAACCCTAAACTCATCATGGTCATGTGAATTATGTCATCCAATATAACTCTTATGCATTGATATTTGATCATAGGTTTATCTTAAAGGAACACAGTATCACATGTCTATTGATCAACAAACCATCTATTCTTGATACTGGTCTTGCCCAACTATCATTGAACCACACACAACATTACAGAATCACTTTTATTTTTCCTTCCAAACAACATTTAGAGGGTCATCATAAACTCTCTCTCCCTCTCTTTAAGGGATAGGAATACTTGATATCTTCATTTAGTAAACATCTCCAACCTTCACATACTTCCCATATTGTTGATACATATTGGATACCAGGATTCATTACCTTGGTATCCACCTCATGTGCTATAAGGAACTCACATCCTTATCTTATCTACTTTTACCAACATAACATATTTCAATACATATAAGAGGAGTCTTACTAATTATCAGAAGGCTCAAAAGCAAAGTCATCACAAACTTTATGATCTTGGAACCATAGTCCAAGCAATCTTATGCTATAATAAGCTATTTACCCTCACGTTTACATCTAATCCACACACACCAAGTGGCAATGATTCACTTGAAAGTTGTGCTTAGAAAGAAAAGAGACAAAGGGAAACACACTTCCCACATCATCGCAACATAGTTCAAGGGTCACTAGCAAAAAGGTAACCAATTCTATTTTCATTATGCAGGTTACACCTTCTTGTGTATCATTTTACCTTTTTCATTTTGGGTTCCTTTCCATTAGAATAGGAATCATCATGATTAACATATCTCATTACTCCTTCCTTCATGACTATTTATCACATTTGGGTATGTTCTCTTATTTTATTATGTTTTTCAACCACTTATCAGCAGGTAAATCATCATATTCCACATTTTCTTCATTAAACATGGATCGTCACCCTTAATTTCTTTCACATGTCATGCTGATTTTACATTAACACTTTCTTACACACATAGGTTGGTCTGAGATTAACTCAGGTGCCACCTTATTCCTTTGTCATTGTTCCAATTTATCTTCTCATTTTAAACTCATCATAGGAGTTTTCTCCATCTTATGTGGATTTCATACCTTGAATCACTTTATAAGCACAGACTTATCTATATTTTACTTTATTATCTTCTTTAATTACATCTTCAAGAACTCCTCTTTTACTTATTTGTATTTGGATTTAGATTTCTTGGTGTTGTATCTTTCTCTTATAGTTACCAACAATTCAAGTTTTGATAGATAATGATGTAATCCTCATATTCTCTTGAGGTAATATTGAGTTATCTGCACCATGATTTCTGATTCATTATTCTCTTTAGACTGTTTCAAAATGACTACTTGATCAGAGTAATAAAAAATATAATAATCTAAGAGTTCCATACTTACCTTTTCTTCAATAATTGAATACCTGGCCAGGGCACCCAAGTATTGAGATTATGCAGTATGCACCATGTTTTTGTGTCATATTCTTAACTTAGACGTCATCCTAGTCCTAAGTCCTAGTATCCCTATAGACTCAGTGAACCTAAAGCTCTGATACCAACTTATGAGAACTTGTTACATTGAACGAGATTACTCAAAACATAAAACACAATCGATCACTAACTAATCACATACCCAAAAATGCGGGTAAATTAAAACCGAGTCCAACATCAACACCCGCTTAGAAATATTTGCATAAGAGCCAAACATCTTTCTTGTATCAATACTATGCCAAGAATTTGATACAAATTATTCTATCACCTTAGCCACAACATATATACATAGGAAAACAATACTCATATATGCCACACAAACAAGCATTAATATGCTAACAAAAGTATGTTTCGTTTGAAACACCATATACAATCTTATACTTCCCGTACCTGAGAGTACATGGATGACTCTATGACACACTAGACATCTAATCAACTTTCTCAAATATCCTTTATTGTAGTTCTTCTTTACTTCCATGGTTCTATTGTCGTCACTGTTGATTACCTAAAAAATGTAGTGAACCACAAGAGTGAGACCCATGTCCCATCAAGAGATATAACTCTCTCCAACATATATTTATTACAACATTTTTAAGTAATTAAATAATTTAAGCAGTTTAATCAGATATAACAAATAAGCTCAGTAGAACTGATGATTAAAAAAATACATAAAGGAGTGGATAATAACTATCATCATTAGCCAGACTGTCATCCATTATCTTGTTGACAATATAAGCAATTCAGTAGCATATGCATATCTAGCATCATGAGAAAGTCTAGTAACATAGAATCTCTATCATTATGAATAAGTCTAGCCACATAAGCATAGCTAACAACATTAGCATGTATAACATGTTGAACATATCAACATCATAAAAAAAGCTAAAAACATAAGCACAACTATATGGATAAGCATGATTAGCAGTATATGCAACTCTAGTTACAAAGTCATGGCTAGCATTCTAAACATAACTAACAACATGAGATAGCTAGCATCATGATTATAATCAGTAGTAATAGAATATTTATCAACATAAGCATGGCTACTATATGTATGCATCTACAATTTTAAGCATATCCACAACATAAGTATATCTACTATCTCTTAATTGCACTAAGCATCATCTTTATGTAAAGAGAACAAACAAGGGTTATCATCCAATTTGAAACGTCTTGTATAACCCTAAACAAATAAGCTACACAGTTATATTACATCTTTTATTATGCCCTGGGGAGTTTGATTCGTACCACTCAAAGTCCAACCGGCCACCGCTTGGTTGCAATCAGTTCCATATAAGATCAAGGAAGACCCAGACTCCAAGATCTTCTCCATACTCGGTCAGTACGAGTCTTCACCACAGTGACATATAGTCAAACTGCAAAACAGTGGCATACAGTCATGTAACTAGCCCACCTTGGTATAGGTCAAGGTGCTAGCATCCTGGGTATTCAAACCCAATCACTAAGGTACAACCACAGTTGTCCTCTAATCACATCATGTTATAATCACTGAGACCCGACCGTAGTCATTCTAAAAAAGAAGGCTAGGTATGACTGCAGCCATCCTCCTAAAACACTTGGTGTCAGGATGACAAGCACCCTGCATACTCAACATTATGCCCTCTGAGTTTCCCTTAGGAATACTCATTTCACCATCCAACAAGTTCTGACACTGAAGATGGTTCTATGGCACATGGTACTACATGATTAGAGTTTCACTTGATTAATTATATCAATTGGGTGAATTAAGGCTGCATCAAACAAATGGACATACAAACCCTAATTCACATCTAGCAAGCATATAAGTATCACAACTAAAAAATTTATAAAATGTGTGAAACACAATTTCTCATCTCATCATCACATGGTACTATTCACTTGCCATTCATGAGACTACACTAGTCATCATACTATCACCAGATATAAATCCTTTTCACAATATCACTGGTATCAACCCTTATCAACACAAGATCATTACACCTCATTCAGGGCTCAACCATGCCCAAAGGTCATTAATACCATCATATTATTCCTTGCAAGATCATCATTATCTTTCCATGCCTTATAACAAGGCTCAACAACATCACTTACATCTAACACACCAGATCAACACATTATTGCATTAATGAGATAGGAGATATTAATAAACAATCATAGTAGGGTTATATTAACATTAAGAACATTTCTTTATTACATTAACATGCAAGGAATCTAGATATGATTAACCCTCATCATATTCATAATGCACAGGTTTAGCATAAGAAAGTATCAACCATGTGGCTATGATAACCACCAATTAACACATTAAGGTTATGATCATATTAAGGAGGTTATTTCACCATCATGCCGTCATATAAGACGGTTAACATGAATACTCATCTTTATCTATTTGCATTGGAGTTAGGTTCAACAAGATAAATTATATTAATGTTACTAATCAACACTCATACCCAAACCCTAATTCAGGACATCCCCATTAGATCATAGATGCATAAGATGAAGCATCACCATCACATTCCATAGTATTCTCAAGTATGAACCCACACATAAATGAAGATTTAACCATCGGGTTATATCATTCTAGGGTTTCAACAACAATAAGAGAGTACTCAATCATTCTATTAATCATTCAAGGAAGGTTGATTATGATTAATCACCGTCACCAAATTGCATTAGGTTTAAGGTGTATAAAGTGATATCCCATTAGGGATGAATGTCAACACAACATTATTATTATCAATTCTATTCATATGAGTGAAAAGGTAAGACTACATAAATAAGGGCAAAACTCTATCAGTTTCAACATCACTCAAACCATACCAACATGCCTCAAGCATTAACCCAAAACTATTGGATGTGGAATAGGTAAAATCATTGGTAGTTTAAATAAATAAACTCCTTGAATGAATCATCTATGATGTTATTGAGTTTTGATATATAAAAGTCACCATTTAACCCTAGACATCCTTTGATTAACAACAATAAGGGTTCTGTTGAGAGTAGGATAAAACCCCACAATCGACTGTTCATTTAAAACAAGCCATCCATTGTCAACAAGTAAGCTCATTAAGTTGATCATATAAAGGAAACCATCTAAATCACATTATTAGGACAAACATATTACATTAGCCATCATTCCACTTTGTTGGAGGAATAAACATTAGATCTTGACCATTGGGTCAAGTTCACATGTTAAAACCATCAATTGGAGTATAGGTTCGACCACTACAATGAGTGACCCAAGAAACCATTGGTTTAAAGATTAATTGATGCAACAACTATATGCTTAACTCACCATAGGTTGTGAAAACCTAATCCACCATTAGTAGTGACCATTAAGTCACCATAGGTTGTTATATCATCACTATATTCATTAATCATCATCAGGTATTAAGCTAATGTCATCATTAATTGATAACATCATTAGGGTACTTAATGGTTGATCATTAAGCTTCTATTTGAGCCAAAACCTAACCTAAGAGGGGTTACCATAGGTGTCACCATCATTTGACACCCTTGATCACGAACATCAGTTATCAAAATAGCAACATCATTAGCTGTTTCATGGTATCACCATTGGTTGTGTGGTAGTGAAGGAAATAGCTTGAAAACCCTAATTTGAACCATCGATTGTTTTGTGCTTAGCACCATAGGTTGTTGCTATCAAACTGTCCCAGATCATTTTATACCATATAAAGGTCGTACATATGTTTGCAAGTTCATACAAAACTGGAACAGAATAGGGAACACCATAAAAATTCGTAACCCTAAACAAGCATGGTTTCTCTATGCTCTTAGATCATCACATTGAAGCATAAACATGAACTAACAAGCTTCTAGTAAGAAATATAAGTGAAGAATGTTATATAACTCACCTCTATAGAGTAGGAAAGATCCCAAACAGCAAGAATCTTGATCAAATAAGGCAAGAAAACCCTAGATTTAGATCTAAACTTGGCCAAATAGGCACTTCTCTCCACAAAGGAGAAAAACCCTAGAAGAAGAAATAAGAAGAATAGATTCTTGAGTTCTAGGGCCACTTTCAACATGGAAAAGAAAGGTTATGACCTAAAGAAATATAGGAGGAAGAATAGAAAAGAAATAAATGGAGGAAATAAGGTAATACTTACCCTTTTAGGTCAAGATCACTAGGAAGGAGCTTTAGGAACCCCTAAAGGAAGTCAATTGCAACCCTAAATGATTTTTCCAAGAAGATACCCACTTTCTTCTTACTTGGATAGGAAATTTATAGAAGCACAGAGGGAGAATGAGGTTCATAAAAGTAGGGAAGTGGTGGAGAGCAAATGGTTCGTTTGGGTTCTTAGGGATAGGTATATAAAACTTTAAGATAAAGAAAAGAAAAAAGTTGAAGTCCTAGTATCTTTCCAAGTGTCCATGACCTTAAACAATTAAGAATATACAAGAACACACACAAGAAGATCCCCCACCATCCATATAGACTTGCTTATCTCTCCTTTGTCGAATTTCCAAGCCAATCAAATAATTCATTAGTTGATAGCTACTAAAGGTAGCTCATCCATGAAGGGGTAAATCCTAAAATACCCTTGAGGAGAATACCTTCAAACTAAGGTTTAACAAGGAGACCCATGGATCAAAAATCTCAATAATGAAGAGATAAAATATAAGGAACATACTTCATGTGACAAATTGCAATAAAGCCTCCCAATTGGGTAAATTATAGAAAGGTCCAAAATGTACAAAAAATTGCATAACTTGCTCAAACAGTGTCCAAATTGGACCAAATTTGAAACTTAAGTTTGTCACATGACACATAAGCATATCACAATGTTATTTTAGGGTTATAATCACTCAAGCATGGTAATTAAGCTTATTCAACTCTTTGAGCAAGTTTAGGGGCCTTACAACAGAGGTCCAGTGCACAGATGCAGTGGGCTCAGAGTGTAGCATCAACTTTGATAAAAGGGCCATCTAAGCCATGGTATGAGAGAAAGATCTGATACAATTGTGGAAAGGTTGGGCATACAAAGTTGTTTTGCCCTATGAAGGATGAATAAGTCACCCAATAGCTGAGGCAGATCTAGCATGGCTCGCAGAGACAGAAATTCAGTGGCAGTGGAAGGGGACGTGGACAAGCATCTCAAGCTAGTTCTTCAGGGTAGGATAGCAGAGGAAGAGGGTGACAACATGTGACAGCTAGATTCTATGTTATTAGTGAACCTAAAGAAGTGGTCAACCCATGAGTAGTGACATGTCAGATGGAGTTATTTCATTCTGATTTGCCTTCTTGCTTTATATATATTTTGGTTGACCAGGGTGTGACACACTCTTCTGTCAATCGAGAAGTGATTGATGCTTGTTCTTTGCATGTTAATCATAGATGAGATAGTCTTCATGTAGAAACCATGTTAGTTGGTTCCATAGAGTTGCGAGAGGTGTGTCCTTCATGCGTTTTTTCTTTCTCAGGACATAGCATCCAAGCGGATCTCTTACCACTTGATATGCATGGATTCAATGTGATCCTTAGAATGGACACCTTGGAGAAGTATCATGTGGTATTGGACTATAGTTCTAAGGTGGCGATGTTCGTAGATGGTTGTGTGTTGTGGATCTTCCAAGGAGATAGGAAGATTCTTCCCACCTATTTGGTGTCAGTGATGGTAGCTGAGAAGTTAATGGGAGAGGGTTGTGATGCATTTTTAGCACACGTGGTGGATACCAAGGCGAGAAGGGTGAGTATCCAGGAGGTTCCAGTTGTTAAAGAGTTTGAGAATGTGTTCCCAAACAAGCTCCCAGGTGTTCCCCCAATCAGAGAGATTAATTTTGAGATCAATCTAGTCATGGACATGCAACCGATAGCGCATACACTGTATAGGATGGCATCAGCTGAGATGGCAGAGTTAAAGAAATAGTTGTAAGATCTACTTGAGAAGGGATTCATCAGACCGAGTACATCTCTGTGGGGTGATCCCGTGATTTTTGTGATTAAGAAGATGGATCCATGAGGTTGCGTATAAACTACATGCAGTTGAATAAGGTAACACTAATGAATGAGTATCCCTTACCGAGGATTGATGACTTGTTTGATCAGTTACGAGGTGTTGTAGTCTTCTCCAAGATAGATCTGAGATCAGAGTATCACCAATTGTGGATCAAGGCAGATGACATACCTAAGTCGACTTTTAGGACTAGGTATGGTCATTATGAGTTTGTGGTTATGTCATTTGGGCTAACTAATGCACCAGCAACGTTCATGGACTTGATGAACAGAGTGTTCCAACCATTCCTTGATCAGTTCGTGGTGGTGTTCATTGATTATATCCTTATATATAGTCGTGACAATCAACATCATGAACAACATCTTCATCAGGCGTTGACTGTGTTGAGATGGCATCAACTGTACGCCAAGTTCAGCAAGTGTGAGTTCTAGCTGAAGGAGGTGTCTTTCCTAGGACATGGGATATATGCTCAGGGTGTTCGTGTGGACTCCAAGAAGGTTGAATCCATGCTAGAGTGGGAGCAGCCTAAGATGCCAATGGAAGTGTGCAACTTTTTGGGTTTGGCAGGGGACTACAGGAGGTTCATTAAGAACTTAAGCTTAGTGGTGTTGCCCCTAAACAAGTTGGCGAGGAAGGATGTTCCTTTTGTATGGGATGACATATGTCAATGTGCCTTTTAGTTGTTGAAGGAGAAGTTGGTGAGTGCACCAATGTTAGTACTGCCTGAGTAGGGGAAAAGTTATATAGTATTCAGTAATGCGTCACAGAATGGTTTGGGTTGTGTGCTGATGTAGGACAAGAATATGATATCGTTTGTGTCACGATACCTGAAGAAGTGCGAGGAGAACTATCCTACCAATGATCTGGAGTTGTCCACAGTGGTTCATGCTTTGAAGACTTAGAGACACAACCTATAAGGTGAGAAGTGTCCGATCTTTACAGATCACAAGAACTTGAAGTATATCTTTTCATAATAGGAGTTGAACATGTTGCAAAGGAGCTGAATGGAATTAATCAAGGACTATGATTGCACCATTGATTACCATCCAATCAAGGTAAATGTTGTGGCATATGCACTGAGCAGAAAGTCTTCTTTGACACCATTAGTGGGCAGTGCATAGTTGAACTCCTTGGTGTGTTATAAGAGAGACATGTTGGTCTCCTTGCGTCAGATGAATGTGAAGCTAGAGGTATCTATGCAAGAAGGTCTATTGGTATAGTTCCAGGTGACGCCGACGTTGAGACAACATATCAAAGAGGTATAGAAGGTTGATATCGTGATCCAGCAGATTTGATCAAAGTTCGGTAGTGAGAAGCATGATGGCTTCCACAAGGCAGATAATGTGATAGTTTGTTACTACGGTAGAGTTGTGGTTCCTGATGTTGCTAATTTGAGGAAAATGGTTCTGGAAGAGGCTCACTCTTCGATGTATGTGATGCACCTAGGTAGCACCAAGATGTATCATAACCTTAAAGATATGTATTGCTAGCCTATCTTGAAGCAGGATGTGGTTGAGTTCATGGCTAAGTGTGCGGTGGGTTGGCAAGTCAAGGCAGAGTATCAGAAGCCTACAGGGACATCGCAGTCGTTACCCATACCACAACAGAAGTGGGATCATGTTATGATGGACTTCGTGGTTGGTCTTCCTTGGACAACAAAAGGACATGATTCCATTTGGGTTATAGTTGATTGGCTGACAAAGTCAACACACTTCTTGCCAGTGAAGATGACATATTCAGCAGAGAAACTCACTTAAATCTACTTGGATGAGACAGTGTGTTTGCATGATGTCCCAGTTACTATTGTGTCAGTTAGGGGCTCTTAGTTTACAAGTCGCTTTTGGGATTGTTTTCACACAACTTTGGGTATGCAGTTGAGGTTCAACACTACTTTCCACCCACAGACAGATGGTCAGTCTGAGAGGACCATACAGACCTTGGAGGACCTATTGAAGGCTTGTGTCTTGTAGTTTTTGGGGAGTTGGAACATCCATCTTAGTCTGATAGAGTTTGCCTATCATAATAGTTATCAGAGGAGCATTGACATGGCACTATATGAGGTGTTGTATGGGAGACATTGCAGGACTCCATTATGCTGGTATGAGATAGGTGAATATCAAATTCTTAATCTTGAGTTGGTGCAACAGACAACGAAAAAGATTAAAGTGATACAACAATAGTTGAAGGAAACACAGGACAAACAAAAGTTGTATGTTGATAACCGTCAGAGATCGTTGGAGTTCTAAGTGGTTGACAAGGTGTGTCTCAAATTCTCTCCCTGGAAGGGTGTTTTGAGGTTTGGAAAGAAGGGTAAGCTGGCTCCTAGGTATATGAGACCTTACCCTATGGTGGCACGTGTTGGGAAGGTGGCATACAGGTCAGAGTTGCCACCTAAGTTGCACAGCTTGTACCCAGTGTTCCATGTGTCCATAATGAGGAAGTGCCACCCAAATACCAAGTTGGTTTTGCATCCAGTGGAGCACTAGTACATAACTGACCTTTAGTGTTGGTTATTTAAGGCCTTTATTGTCGGTTTCTAAACAACACCTATGTGGGCGACGCTAAAATCCCAGCTGTTATGCGTCGGTTCAAAAACCGACACCAAAACCCTTCGTGCGCCACCGAAAACGCGTCATTAGGGCACTATAGGCGTCGGTTATTAGATAAGAAATCGACGCCATATACCTTCGCGCCACAAAAGGGTGCCATCTTGGGCACTATCAGCGTCGGTTATTAGATAAGAAACCGACGTCATATAACTCCCAACACGGCCGTGCTAGCCAGCACGGCCTTGGTGTCTGGTCCGCTGCCACGGCCATGCACTCCCAACACGGCCGTACTGGCCAGCATGGTCGTGGTGTCTGGTTTGCTGCCACGGTCGTGCTGGCCAGCACGGCCGTGGTGTTAAGGAAATAAACATTGGTTACTATTAGAAACCGACACTGTAACGATGTACCGTCGGTTTTATAAAAATAACCGACACCTAGTTTTGGTCAGCTGCCACGGCCGTGCAGGACAGCACGGCCGTGGTGTTAAGGAAATAGATGTCGATTACTATTAGAAACCGACACTGTTACGATGTGGCGTCAGTTTTATACAAATAACCGCCGCCTGTTTTTTGTTTTTTTTTCTGTCAGTCTGCAGACCTGCTGTATGGCTGGTCGCAGGATGAGAAACCTGCAGTTCAGTCTGAACTGCAGGTTTTACGACATCCATTGATATCAGCCAACAACAGGACACAAACCTGCAAAATTAACAACAAAAATATTCACACATTTAGCAATGCAACCTGCAGTTCCATTTGATTTTCACACATTTAGAAATATTCATGTAGCTAGCAATCTGTAGTTCCATTCATTTTCACATTCACACATGTAGAAACATTCATATAGCAACCAACAGTTTCATTCATTTTCACTCATACACATGTAGAAACATCCAGACATATAGAAACATTCACACATATATTATAATTCAGAAATTCATTTACAAAATATCATTCTTTAGTCATTATTCGCTATCAACATCCCAATTATATCTTAAATCCCCCACTATTTGTATGGTTGTTGCCCATTCTTCTCTTACTTCATTTAATTCTCCCGTCGTATAGGGAGCATGTACATCTGGTAAGGCCGTTCCTATAGTGTGGTCAGTTTTAAACACCTGTAAAGAGAATGATGCATATATATATAATTAATGAGCTATAAATAAGATTGATATATTTCATATTATCTAATGAGACTATATAATACCTCAGCAATACAATCGATATCCATTGCAGCATATTTGATAATCATGTGCATAAATCGCATCACATAGTATCCACATGCCCATCCGTTGTCTTGTGTAGCACACTATAAATTCAAACATACAAAATATTAAAAAATACAACTAATTAAGCACTGTTCACATAAATAATAGATACATATATTGCAGTCGGGAACTTACTTTCACGTTCTTCGAAATTATTGGCTGGTTCTTTTTCATGGGGACCTTTCCTCCAGCCTTTTTAAACTCATCAAAACCCCTACATGTTAATGTAACACAGTACATTGCATAATTAAATAGTAATGTAATAACATATGTTAACGGATATGAAAATGAAATATTTCTCACCGGAATAATGCCATTTTCATTATGTGTCCATATTTTGTATTCAATTTACTCCCCTTAGGATCTAGATAATAGACAGTGAACGTCTCAAGGACAATAACCAGTAACTCCCAATGCATACCACTAGAGGTAAAAAAGTTAAAAATTAATAACTCAAAATCCACAATAAAAATGTAATTTTCTTAAGTCCAAATTATAATAAGCAAAGTAAACTTACTCTACATTGAATGGAGCCATTATCACCATCTTCTTATTTTGAGCAAAAATTGTAAAAGCCTCACAGCAGTATTGTTGAACTGACGGAGGGTCTTTAGCTACTAGACTAATCAAAGATGGAATCAAAAATCCTACATGTTCGAATGCAAAATCTGCACATATCTTGTCTAAGTAGCTGCAAAATATGTATTAATTACGCATGCATTAATAAATAAGAAACTAGATCACCAGATCCTACACAAGGTATATGGATGTATAAAGAAGATCTCATCTTATCCATAGCTCTATCACAGATGTATTTAGCCAATCATATTGAAACAACTCTAAAATATCTTGTATAAATAGTTTGCTTTCGTATGATTGACCTGCAACATCTGAATCTATAGAAACAGTTATAGGTCAATTTATATCATGTTCGCCTAACCATATTGCCATACCCCTACAGTTAGGACCTAACGGGACAGGTAGGTCCTGTGGAACCCAACTGGGTAATGTAGGAGGTGGAAGTGGAGGCCTAGATGTTGTGGGTGTCTTCTTTTTAACCTGTATATATATAATAATTTCATATCAACTGACATCATATACACACACTAACAATTTAACGTAATGTAAATTTACCATACAGTTTCAGTAAAGATGACATCCGCTTTTAGCCACAAAATCACTCTGCATTCTGCCTCACCAAGTGTTTCACAATCTGGGTGGGCATATGGCAATGGAAGATCCATCCACTTGGGGAATATATGTACCGGGCTCACACGAATCCAACCAGCTGGTAATGAATACCCATGAAACATTTCCCCTGGTAGGGATGGGTAAGTCGACGCCTCTGCAACGACATATTCATTAACTTTTAGACAGCATGGCTTCAACGCCTACAAATTTTTGTGTAAAGAATGTTATATACATATATACATATCATCTTTTTTTGAAACGACTACAATTTCATATATACATATCATCTTGAAAACATATCATCTTGAATTAAAAAAACTAGTTACTATGTCATAAAAATACTTACAGTGGATTTGCTAGGTGGTGGGTCTACAGGATTACTCCCAACCTCTACAGTAGGAGTAGAGCCTGCAGTAGGAGACACCATAGGTACTGTCTGGTAAGTGGCAGTCTGAGATGCCTGCCACTTTTTCATTGCTTCTTCGAGTTTCCTATCAAATAGCTTCTCTACCTATACATGGATAAAAGAAACGTCAAATTCTAATTATTGAATTCTCTTTTACAGTAACATCTACAAGGAAAAAATATGTTACCTCTTCTTGTGAAAGTCCCACTTTTGGGACATGTTTGCGCTGGGATGGCCCAAAAAAAGCTTTGATGCCCACACCAGCGCCTGCAGCCCTAACACATCCAGGATGCTCTGGGTTACCCAGAGCAACTGTCAATTCATCCCTTGTGCCCTCAGGGATGAACTTGCCTTGTTTCCTCAGCTCGTGCAGCTCCCGCTAATCGCCAAAACAAAAATTTGTAATTAATTAAACACCACAAATAATCAATATTCGAACGATTGTTGTAAGAGTTGTATTTTACCATTTTTGCAGCCGCCTCAGCAGTTGCGGGATTCCTTATTTCTCCCTTCTTATTTTGCCTCCCAGCTATCCAGACATCATGGCGAGGCAGAGGTGTGATACCTATAGTGGAGGACTCCTGAGTAGCAGCAGACTGAGAAGTAGCCTCAGACTGTAGTCTTTGGCGAATGCCTGCATACCCCTTTGGACCTATTGTGTGGTCATGCACATTCAGTGCACGCCTTGATCTTTGTGCCTCACTGAGGGCCTAGTTAGTATGCACATTAATGATTTGGTTAGTAACAGTAAATGTTAATCTTGAATAGGTGAATACAACATATATTAATGAGATTGGAACTGACGCCTAATACCTTGAATTCATCAGTTTGTCTTGAAGCAACAAACGCGTCCCATTCTTTTTTGTCCAGGAAGTTCCACTATTCAGTGGTTGTCTTCTTCCTCTTGTTAGGTCCTTTTATG
The DNA here is from genome assembly GCA_963693085.1 of Alisma plantago-aquatica. Classification (NCBI taxonomy): domain Eukaryota; kingdom Viridiplantae; phylum Streptophyta; class Magnoliopsida; order Alismatales; family Alismataceae; genus Alisma; species Alisma plantago-aquatica. Next base: position 762,479,273 of record OY856411.1, read on the forward strand.
TATTCTCGGGTGAGATTTGTCATATAGTTCCTTAGGACTCTCCCACAGCGTTGCATCATGCATTTACGATGCAGCTTTTCATCCAATTCAAATATACTCTACAAAATAGAATTGCTATTAACTAGTATCCAAAAAATTAGTAATCTACAAAATAGAATTGCAAATTAATAATAACTCACGCATAAATCCTTCCATATTACGTCTTTCTTCTCCTTAGAAACTTTATGCCAAGAATCTATCTTACAACCGCAATGGCTACGAGTAACATACCCAATATATGAAACAAATGAATTGCGATTCACACTAGATGCATTTCCTGCATTATCAAAATCCACAACAAGTTTGGGTCCATTGCCCTTTTGCGCTATTAACTTCTTCATCATAGTGATGCCCCTTCTCTTGTTAACTTTTTGGTGTTGCTGATCAAGTGCCTCAAGTGCTTCAGATGGTTCATGTGCATCATCAACCTAAAATTTGACAAAATAAACACATTTACAAGATATAACTATAAATGGACATATAGATATAAATATATGATATATTTTTAAAACTTACATTGTGAGGCGGCGCATTGATGTCCTCACCCTCACGGTAATCATCAGCACAGTCATCAGGAGAATGCTCAACCATCTGAAAATTCACATTCACATTGTAAAGTTCACATTGTAAAGTAATTCAAATTGTAAAGCTCACATTGTAAAGTTAACATTCACATTGTAAAGTAATTCACATTGTAAAGTTCACATTATAAAGTAATTCACATTGTAAAATTCACATTGTAAAGTAATTCACATTGTAAAGTTCACATTCACATTGTAAAGTTCACATTCAGAAAAATAAAACATATAAAAAAATATAAACATGCCTCTAATATTGTGATTTTTTTTATCAATTAACAATCCTTCATTGTGATCTCCGCACACATACAAGTCATCATTAGCTTCAATATTTGCTGGTGTTGGCAACCCAACTGAGAATGGACTGGAGTCATCATACTTATCATAGTATTGTTCTTCATCTATAGGATCTTCAATGAACTATCTTTTACCATGAAGAACAACTGATCATTTATCATTTGTAGGATCATCGATATAAAATACTTGTTTCGCATGTGATGTCAATATGAATGGTTTACCCTTCTCGCCAATCTTTTCAAAGTTCACTAAAGTGAAACCCAATTCATCCACTATAACTCCTTTGGTGTTATCAACCCAATTACATTTGAAGAGCGGAATTCTAAAATCTATGTCGTCAAACTCCCATATGTCTTCAATGACACCGTAATATGACATTTTAGCTTCACGCGGACTCTCATCCTTTGCACTTGCAAAAAACATAGTCGATGCTTGAAGGGTGACCCCACTATTTTGGACGACACTCTTATCATCTTGGAGCTTTGTGTAATATGTGAATCCATTAATGTCATACCCTTCATAAGACATAACAGTCAATTTTGGTTTAAAGGCGAGGCATTTGATAGTTTCAGTAATATCATCTGGTGTTTGAGATAGTTGATGTAAGACTTTATTTTCAAACCACTTAATAAATGTCTTGTTATGCTCTCTAGCAAGCCACATTGTATTGGCTCGAGGATATTGTCTCTTGATGAAATTGGTATGTTCCTCGATATAAACGTTCACTTCGTCCATGTTGTGTAAAATATACAAGTGACCTTGTTCCAACTGCTCGCGGCTGATTACTTTCACACATGATCCCAAAATTCCTTTGCCAAATTGCTCGTCAATATTCTTGTCATTATCAGGAGTATCATTACCACTGAGAAAGTCATTGCAAAAATCCATAACCTCTCTCACCACATAACCCTCGATAATACTCCCTTCAGGTCGATAACAGTTTCGTACATCACTTTTTAAAATGCTCATGTATCGTTCAAAGGGATACATCCAATGCAAGAAAACTGGTCCCAACATTTTCACTTCCCTAGTCAAGTGGACAACAAGATGTACCATGATATCAAAGAACAACGGAGGAAAATACGTCTCAAGCTGACATAGGGTAACAACCACTTCTCTTTGTAATTTATCGAGAGTATCAGGGTCAATAACTTTGCTGCACAGACTGTTGAAAAAGAAACAAAGTCTGGTGATTGCAAACCTTGCATGCTTCGGCAATATAGATCTAATTGCCACAGGCAATATTTGTTGCATTAGAGTGTGACAATCATGAGATTTAAGACCTATCAACTTCAGATCTTTCATTGATACCAATCTACAGATGTTGGATGAGTAACCCTGTGGCACCTTAACATTTACCAAACATTCACAAAAAGCTTTCTTCTCTTTTCTAGATAATGTGTAACAAGCGGGAGGTAAGTATGTTCTCTGATTTCCCATTTCACAAAATTTTGTTAATTCTGACCTTATTCCCATTTCACGTAGGTCCAGTCTGGATTTTATCCCATCTTTAGTCTTACATGATATATTCAACAAAGTACCAATGACACTATCACAGACATTTTTCTCAACGTGCATGACATCGATACAATGCCTGACTGTCAAAGAACTCCAATAAGGAAGATCCCAAAATATTGACTTCTTCTTGAATAAAGATTTGTCACTCCGTGTGGCCATAGTACATTGTGATCTCTTACCAAATTCATTGACAAAGTCTTTTACTCTTTCATAAACAACCTCCCCTGGTATAGGTTTAGGTGCACTCCGTTCCTCATTCAATCCATTGAATGCTTTGCGCTTCCTACGATACAGATGAAATTTTGTAAGAAACCTTCGATGACCGAGATATACAGTCTTACCACCATGTTTTAGTCTTGTTGAATCAGTGTTCTCTTCACATATAGGACACGCTTTAGCTCCTTTAACACTATATCCAGACAAATTCCCATATGTTGGAAAGTCATTAATAGTGCAAAACAACATAGCATGCAAACGAAATGTCTCTCTTCGTGAAGCATCATAGGTCATCACACCTTCACCCCAGAGTTTCTTTAAGTCATCAATCAGAGGTTCAAGATAAACATCGATGCCATTTCCAGGTTGTTTAGGGCCCAATATCAACAACGACAGCATTACGTACTTATTTTTCATACACAGCCAGGGAGGAAGATTGTATATAACAAGCATGACTGGCCAAGTGCTATGTTGGCTGCTCAATGTCCCGTACGGATTCATCCCATCTGTACAAAGCCCAAGTCTTAGATTCCTGACTTCTTCACCAAATTCAGGGTACAATAAATCAATCTTCTTCCACTGTGGGGAATCAGACGCATGTCGTAGGATCCCATCATTATTTTTCTTAACATCTGCATGCCACATCAAATTCTTCGCATCTATTAGATTGGTAAACAAGCGTTGAAACCGTGATATTATAGGTAGATACCACATCACCTTGGCAGGAGAACCAATTTTGGACTCCCCCGAAGTCGTCAATTTATACCATGACGCACCACATTTTGAACAATCTTTCAAATCCACATAGTCCTTTTGAAATAATACACAATCATTCGGGCATGCGTGTATCTTCTTGGCATCCATTCCCATTGGGCACAACAATTTCTTTACCTGGTATGTTGAGATTGGCAGCTCGTTTCCTTCAGGAAGCATTTCTTTCAACAAAGACAACAATGACGTATAGCTTTTGTCGCTCCATCTATTGTTAGCTTTCAGCTTATACAATCTCAACACAATGCTAAGCTTCGTAAACTTAGTACAACCTATGTATAACGATATCTCAGCATCATGCACAATGTTTCTAAAAATGGGAGGTGGATCGGTGTGCTCTACCCCACAACTATCCAGCATCACATCAACGATGTCTACTGGAACTGGTTCATTCACATCTACGTCATCGTAGGAAATTTCTTCTTCCACACAAGCACTGCTATCGACATCCACTGGTTTCGGGTTTGAAATATCTCCATGCCAGTGCCATTCTGTATAGCCTTGTACAATCCCATTGCACATGACATGACTTTTGATTTCGTCATCAGTGCTGACTTTCAAGTTGTTACCGCAATGCCTACATGGACAGTAGAACCTATCTCCAGGTTGTTTCCTATGTTCCTCGGCAAATCTAATAAACTGGTCAAGACCAGAAATAAACTCTGGGGTGCAGTGATTGCGAATGGACATCCATGATCTATCCATTCTATGATCAAAGAGAAAACAAGTATATATTACAACAAGATTAGGGTCTAGGGTTAACAGATTAGAGTTTTTGCATGGTTTAAACTTTAGGCCAACAAATACATGTGTTGTCATTCTTATATATAATAAATGTGTACCACCTATCCCATTCTTGAACACCTAATCTCACTAGTAAGTGTATAATGTGTATTGGGTTTTTGAGAAAATTTTGGCAGCATTTCCCTGATGTTCTCTAAGTACATATGTACTTAGAGAACAAACAGGGAAATGCTGCCAAAATTTTCTCGAAAACCCAATACACATTATACACTTACATCCTAAGTGATATTAGGTGTTCAAGAACAGTCCCAAACCGGGGACTATCCAAGATTTACTCCTAATGAGTAAATCTTGGACGAGTTTCTAGGCCAACAAATACATGTGTTGTCATTCTTATATACAATAAATGTGTACCACCTATCCCATTCTTGAACACCTAATCTCACTAGTAAGTGTATAATGTGTATTGGGTTTTCAAGAAAATTTCGACAGCATTTCCCCAATGTTCTCCAAGTACATATGTACTTAGAGAACAAACGGGGAAATTCTACTGAAATTTTCTTGAAAACCCAATACACATTATACACTTACATCCTAAGTGAGATTAGGTGTTCAAGAACAGTCCCAAACCGGGGACTATCTAAGATTTACTCCTAATGAGTAAATCTTGGACGGGTTTCTAGGCTAATGAGTACATATCCACTACATGTATTTGCTCACTTACATTGCATCACTCACAATTAGAGCATTATTAAATAATAAATCAAGAATTCAATAGTTTCAAACATGCAATAATTCACAATTAGAGCGATAAGATTCACTTTGTACAAACATACATGGCATAATTCAGGCACAATAGCAGGTGTGGTCATTGACCTGATTCAACAATATAAGAATAATTTTAGAAGAGTAATAAGCAACAGCAACCATGGTCGTGTGGGCTGGCACGGCCGTGTTGGGTAGCACAGCCATGTGGTCGGCCAACACAGCCACGGTCGTGCCATCCCACACGGCCATGGTTGCTGTTGGTAAGGAGATGGAGAAGGAAGAAGAAGAAGAAGAAGAAGAAAGGAGGGCCTACTGTTGGTAGCAGCGTGGAGACGGAGGCGGCGGTGAGCACACCAGCGGTAGGAGACGGCGCGGAGGTAGGCGAGCAGAGAAGGAGAGGTGCCGAATTCGAGTAGAGAAGGAGAGGGTGCCGGCGGTGAGCAGAGAAGGAGAGGTAGGCGACGGCGGTGGCGAGCAGCTGCAGCAGCAGTAGGCGGCGGCGCGGAGGCAGGCGGCAGGTGACGCAGCAGCAGGCGGCGGCGACACAGCAGCAAGTCGGGAATCGTCGGAGCAAAATCGCGCGATCTCAATGAAACATAAGAGAAAGGGGGAAGAGTTCGTTGTGCGTGGGGGCTATTAAGTTACTAAACGGCGTTGGTTATTCATAACAACCGACACCTTTATTATTAGGTGTCGGTTATACAAAGACAACCGACATCAATTGGACATTCCTTTACCCTAATTTTTTTGGCGGGGACGGCGCGCGCACCTTTATCAGCGTCAGTTATTCTAAGAAAATCGACGCCCATATTGTAACTTTTGGCACAAATTTTATCTTCATTCAACGTCGGTTATTAGGTAAAACACCGACATTATATCTGATACTTTGGCACAATTTTTTTTGCTCGAAAAAATTGGATTTTGCGGGCTACTTTAGGCGTCAGTTGTTACGACCCCATCTCCTGGTAACCCCCAATTAAGGGAGACCGAAAGGTCGGAGCCGTTAACCAATAACCCAGATCAAAGGTTCGACAAATAATCAATAACAATTAATAAACTTTACCAACTAAACTGAAAATTGGTATAAAATAAAACTTGACTTACCTTTTTAAAATTGGGATTTCTACACTTCTATCCATGAAGATACTAATCTAACTAATCCTCCTGTGCACGTTAATTCTCATTTAATTCTGCATATGCCACTTTACTGTTTGTTCTTTTCAGTTGTACCTAAAACGCCGACAAACAAAACGTCAGTCAGCAAAAGCTGGTATGTAGGGAAAACAATAATCATGCAATTATGTTAACAACGTAATCATTCAATTAATCATTTAACAACCAAGATTACATTTTAAGCCAAACTACTCAATTCATACCTATCCACAACTCTGTGTTGTCCCTGTAAGGACTTATATAATACCTCTGTAAAGGTAGATTCGCATGGCACCACCCAAAGGTAGCCTAATATCTAACTCACTATGACTTGATGGACCTACCCTCTAGGTAGCCATAAACTAAGTCATTCCACGACCTGATGGACCTACCCTCTAGGTAGCCATATACTAGGTCAGTCATTAAGACACAGAGGGGACCAGGATCTGAGCTAGTAGGCACATATATTATGTGATAGTCATATTCACATTATAGTTTGCATGAACTAAATTCATTCAACAGTTTATTTCAAGTCATCAGTGAAAATCTCGGAAAACCTCGGAAATCTATCTCGAGATATTCATAAGCATAACCACATACCTGATTTGATGATTTTGAGACAGAATAATCCATGCAAGAAAGAAATCCAAGCAAGCAAGCACACATATCAAGATCCTGAAATAATTATGCAATTCCCTTTTATTACTCATGTCATCAAGATCTATTAAATCTAGTTCGCTTCCTAGGGTTTCTAGTCCACTTTTAGGGTTTCCATTGCAATTAGGGCTTCCCTTCATCTTTTACTATTTTAAACCCTAATTATTTCAACATCTAATTCTCAGTTTAGGATTGAAGGCATAATTAATCACTAAATAAGTCCATTAAGCCTCTTTTCATTAAAGCTACCATTTTTATCCTCTTCAACCCATGACAAAGTCATTATACTCGTTTATCATCAATTTGTAGTTCATTATGCTCTAATACTCATATGAATGTTTATTTATCATTAATTCTACCTTGATTCTTTCAAAACCCCTAATATATATATTAAGGTCATTTATCCATAATTTAGGAACTTTAATGCTCGAAACAACTTAGAATAATTATATCTCATCTTTATCCACTACTTTGAATCATTAAAGCTATTAAGAGTTGAATTTGCCAACATTAGGGTTTCAAGGCCCATTAAAGTATTATTCATGCACATGAAACTCTAAATTAACTAATTTCATGCAAAATTCATCTTTTTCGATCTTAATGTAGCTCTTTATGATTAACAGGTTAATATCAATTTTAACCATCAATTAAACCCTACTAATCACATTAATTATATCAAAATAGGGTTTCTTAACCATTAATACATTAAAGTTAACAACTTCCATTACTTTTCGAATTGAAAGAATAATCAAGATCCAATTATATTTTTATTAGCTTCCTCTCATTTTTCTGAGAAACTTTCATATTTTATGCGTACTCATCCGGGCTACGGATATTTAGTTATGAATTTTGCATTAAAACCTCACCAGAGCCAATCCGGATCCGCCACGTCACCCTATGCATGCAACGCGGCTTGCCTTTGATTTTATAACCAGATTATGATAATACCCCTGGTTAAGTGATCGACTTCTATAGAACGCAAAGGGCAGATTCGTCCAAACGTCGAAGGTCGTCTTCAACCTCTGCTCAGCCGCGACGGCCGCCGTTTGCAGTCCTTTGCGGGGCTGCCCTCCCCTCCATGGACTCCAAAGCTCGATGCCGACCTTCTCCCTTGGTCCGCCGCCCCTCCGCGCACCTGAAGCACCCTCCATACGCAGCCCACTCAGCCAATCATGCACCCGCAAAGCCTGCACAGCGCGGCTCTTGTGGCAACCATTTTGCAGGTCTATGGAAGGCACTGCGCGAAGACCAAGGTGGTGGCAGATTTGCCCACTAGTCTAGGGTTGTTGTGGACTCCTTTCGCCTCCAACGCGATGACCAAAACCACCCTTCCTTGCTCCGGGAAAAGCACTACACCCTTGTTAGGGTTTACATGTGAAGAACAAGAAGAAGAAGAAACAAGGAGGGTAAGTGAAATCCTTCCCCCTGACTCGGCCCAAGGATCCCTCTCCTTTTATAGATGAGGGTAGCAACATCCTATGATACTTGCTCATGAAGAGATGAGATCCTTTCCTATTAGGAATTTGATTCCTTTACGAAAAGCAAGCTCTCTCTCTTTCTCTCTCATACCTCTTCAATATTCTTTCTCCTTTTAATGTTAGGATTTCAAAGATTATTTCCTTTATCTTACTTGTACTTGTGTTGGCACGAAATTATATACCTCCTTGAGTAGGAAATACTTCCTTGTAATCAATATTACATAATCCATTAATTATGTATTCACATTATTCTCTTATTTTGCAATTGTTTTGGTATTTTCTCTTTCCTTCCTATTTATTTCTCTTTTATTTTCCTCATTGGTATTCCTTTTAATATTAGGAATCCTTGGGATACGAAATCCTAATAAGGATTACTCAAATATACCTCTTTTCACTTGTTTCCCATATTTTAACATTGTTTTCAATTTCTTTCGTAATAAAGAAATACTTATTTGATCTTTTCTTTTCTTATTGCCTTTTCTTCATAATCTACGACTCCTTGGCACCCAAGGAACCTAAGAGGCACGAAATCCATCCTTGGATTACATTATTTTTCCTTCTAGAGGTTTCCACATATTTCTTTTCTCAAATTCTCAATTATTAATTAAAATCCCTTTTTATTGGGCCCAATAGCCAATAAAGCCCCCAAGAAACCAATTGAGGCTATTGTGAATGGAATCCATTTATTCAAAACAAATCTTATCATTATTTGTTCAATTATCTTTAATATGAGAAATTACATTTCTTACCAATTGAACCCAAAATTTGGGGTTATAACATCGGTTGTTTATTCTAGAACTGACGCTAAATAGAAAGCGATACCCGTGTCTGGCCACTCGTATACGATATATGTCGGTTTGTGTTGTAAACCGACGATGTAGGTTTTAGGTGTCAGTTCTTATTTAATAACCGATGCATGGAAAGTGACTTCATAAGCCATTTCTGTAGTAGTGGAGGTTGAGCTTGATGAGGACATGTCCTATGTTGAAGGGCCTATGTTGATCCTTGACAAGAGAGTGAAGAAGTTAAATAAGAAGGACATGGTGCTTGTAAAGTTTCTATGGCATCACCGTGGTGTTGAGGAAGACATGTTGGAAATTGAGGAAGAGATGTGGAAGAAGTACCCATCTCTTTTTGCTTAGGATTTTGGGGGAGAAATCCTTGCTAGGGGTTCATGGCTTGTAAGACGTATGACCTATGTTTTGGGTTAACCTTGTTTGATTTGGCTTTATTATGTGCTTATAACCTTGATCTAATCCTTTGAGATGATCTTAGATCTTGTGGAGAGCTTATGTCTCCAGTTTGAGCTTGTTTGGATGTTGTTTGTGCTTTGTGTGCTTGTTTTGGAGCAATTTGCAATTTACCCATTTGTGGGGGTATTCTTGTAAATTTCCACCTCTATAATGTTTATTCTCTTTCTTGTCTTCATGAGAGACTGTGTGTTGGTTTGGGGTGCCTTGTTTGACCCTTGGTTGAGTGGTGTCACCCCTAGTGTTGATTAGGGTTTCTAGGGTTGGTGTGCCTTGACCTTGTGACCCTTGTTGGTTTGTCTTGACCTAGGTCGTGACCTAGGGCTTAGTTAGAGGGTTTCGTGGTTGAGACACCTTCCCTAGGTGTGTTTTTCATGATCGAGATGGCCTTGGGTGATCTTGGGTCGAGAAGGTTGCCTTTCTAAGTGGAGTGTCTCGACCTAGGGAGTGTGGTGACCCCTTGTCGTGACCTTGTTGTGTTGAGTGGTGTCTTGTGACCATGGGTGGTTCCCTTGGTGGGTCGCAGCTGCGAAATAGGTGTTGAGTGGTCTAGGTGGTCGAGATTCAACCTAGAGTGTATCACCATCTCATACGTGTGGGCTTTATGTGGTTGCATGTTAGTTTCTTGGGTATACAAGTGTCTCTTTAGAACCCCACCTTGTTGAAATTTCATCCCTTGCCCTACCTCTCTCTTCCTTGCTATATAAACCCTCTTCTATTCATGCAAGTGATATTTTTCGGCCATCTTCTTCCTCCCTTCCCTTGTGATCATCCTTGGGGCTTGGTGGAGCAAGAAGAAGTTGTTCTTGGTGCTTTGGAGGTGGTTCCACCTTGCATGTGGAGTTCGTGGTGATCCTTGGTCATCTTCAACCTTGGTGAGTGTTTACCTTTCCTCTTTGGTGTTTTCCTTGGACCTTCTTGTTGGGTTTTGGAGGAGGCAGAGAAGCAGCGGAAACAAAAAAAAAATTCTCCCCAAACCCGGAACAAAAGGAATCGCGTCAACATCTATATAATAGTAAAGATGGTTTGTGAATCATACCTTGTCCCGAGGCTTGCTCGGCGACAGTACCACGCGCCTTGCGCGGTCTTCACCTCCGGTCTTGGACGGTGTCTGTGCAGCTCCTGGTCGCACCGGGACTGAAGACTCCTCCTCCTACCGGACTGTCGGATGACAGTTGTCCTCCTGAGCGGCAGTGACCTCCCGCCTCTGAAGTAGTCCACACGGACCACCCGGAACTCCACTCTCCTTGTCCCACAAGGAAGTGGAAGGAGTCGCACCCTCCTGTTGACGTACTAGTTGCCAACACACTCTCCTACTGTCAATTGCAACTGTAGTTGTCCTTCCCTTGCTGCACCTCCCTTTGCGGGAAGCACTTGCTCGGGCTCTCTCTCGGTTACCAAAACCAGAGAGAACGACAACTTTGCAGAGCAATCAACTTGCACTGAGTTGTATCTTGAGAAGCCCCCAATACCCCTATATATATAGGCGGGTCATGGGACAGGGTTCTCTGTGCCCGGCAATACGGGACTAATGCAGGAGTAGAAGGGTTTGAGAATTTTCCACAAAAAGCAACCGGTTCACAACTTGAAATGATCGGTTCACAACTGAACCGATCGGTTCGGCCATTGATCCGATCGGTTGGACCTGAGCCGATCGTTTGGGGCACTCCAACCGATCGGTTGGTGCCCTGAACCGATCGGTTCATAGTCCTAATCCGGCTCAAAAAGACTTTCCTTGTTTCGTTCCCAATTGGTATCGAATACCAATGTTATTCCCAATCGAATTGGGCAATTTGAAACCAAAGGAAAATTCTTGCCGACATGACTTTTCCCAACTGGTCGGTTGCACCAGTTGAGCCGATCGGTTCAACCCTTGAACCGGTCGTTTCAACCTGGGCATGAGCCGATCGGCCTGGACACTCCAGCCGACCGGTTCAGCAACCTCAGCCGACCGGTTCATTACATGAACCGATCGGTTGGGAGCACAGGTTGGGCAAAATCATTCAATTGCGATTTCAATCAATCCGATACTCAAATCAATGCGTCCAACACCTTGAACCATGCGATATTGAGCCATCGACTGATTGAGTGTTTAATTGAACTACTAAACTCCTTTAGTAATTAATCTAAACATTGCTTTGTGGACAAAACTCCTCTTCCAGGTTAAATCCTATGTGTGTGACCCTACAGGTCCATTTCACGTTGGCAGTGAAAGTCCATAACACTTATGACTTCACAAGCAAAGAGCGGTGCCTAGTCACACATCATTGCTACCCAAGTGAAAGTAGAAAGTTGGAGAACAACTTTCATCCTACAATCCGTGAATGGTGTTACAGTGAATGTATAATTCCTTTGTCACTGATATCCAGAATGAACTCGAGGCATGGAACAGTCATCCTGTCAATGTTCATTCATTTCCTTGATCTCAGAGTAGACCGAGTGAGATGTGTATGACATCAATATCACATATTGATTCACACGTGCATGTGCATGCCTTTCTCAATCATACTCATCAAGTGGCCAAGGATATCAAACTCCCTTAGGAGGGACAAATCCCATATCTATCACTCACCCCTCAAAAGCCCCATGTGTCAAAGCCACCCAATCATCACCTTTATAACAACCCATGTTTCAGGACTGCGTTTGATGATGTCAAAGTGTACCCAACGACATGTGTTGAGTGCAGTGATTTCAAGTCTAAGAATCACACTCACCACCATCACTGTGAGAGCTGACTGTGACTACCATGTCATGGTTCCATGTGTCACTCTCACGGCGGGTCTGTCCGATACCTTGTTCTCTAACAAGTACCTATGTGCTTGGTTTGATATCACTATATCATGACTAATGAGATTCTGTCATCAACCAACACACAATCTAGTCTTTAGTGTTATTGATGTCTATGGTTATTTCCACAATAACAACCGACTAGGGACTATACAAGAATGTATACTCTTAACATCCGTATGATCTCATCGTTTAGGTCCTTAACCTAAAAGCATACGTCATTGAGTAAAACAAACTTTAGACATCTATCATGTTACACCATCATCTCATAAACAGTTTAAACATATAGATTGGAAATTGCCTTTATTATTATTCAAATCATTTACAAAGTATCCCATTACAATCATCATATGACTTGCTCTATGGGCATACATACCAACAGACTCCCACTTGCACTTAGAGCCAGTCACCAAGGAAACGCAGTCCTTGTGACCTAGCATGACCATCATGCTTCTGCTGAGAAAGGGCCTTAGTCAGTGGATCAGCTATGTTGTCTTCAGTTGGTACTTTGCAAATCTTCACATCTCCTCGCTGTACGATCTCTCGTATGAGATGGAAGCGCCGCAGTATGTGCTTGGACCGCTGATGTGATCTGGGCTCCTTAGCTTGTGCAATAGATCCATTATTGTCACAATAAAGCTCAATTGCATCACAACTACTGGGAACTACACCAAGTTCATAAATGAACTTCCTGATCCACACAGCCTCCTTTGCTGCATGCGAAGCAGCAATATACTCGGCCTCTGTAGTAGAATCGGCAACTGTTTCTTGCTTGGAACTCTTCCATCTCACAGCTCCATTATTAAGGCAAAACACAAATCCTGAGTGTGATCTGTAATCATCTTTATCGGTTTGGAAGCTTGCATCGGTGTAACCCTTTACAGCCAGCTCGTCCTCGCCGCCGTACACAAGAAACTGATCCTTAGTCCTTCGCAAGTACTTGAGGATGTTCTTCACGGCTGTCCAGTGAGCATCCCCGGGATCTGACTGGTACCTGCTCGTCATGCTGAGAGCATACGAGACATCTGGGCGTGTGCACAACATAGCGTACATGATGGATCCAATGGCTGATGCATATGGGATCCCATTCATACGCTCCCTCTCTTCATAAGATTGGGGACATTGAGCTCTAGAGACGGTAACTCCATGCAGCATAGGGACGTTGCCTCTCTTTGAGTTCTCCATGCTGAACCGCTTCAGCACCTTGTCAATGTACGTGCTCTGACTTAGTCCGAGAAGCCTTCTAGATCTATCTCTATAGATCTTAATTCCTAGAATATAGGATGCTTCTCCTAAGTCCTTCATTGAGAAAGTTTTCCCAAGTCAAGTCTTTACCTTCTCTAAGGCTAAGACATCATTCCCCATCAAAAGTATGTCATCCACATACAATATGAGAAATGTGGTCGAGCTCCCAGTAACCTTCTTGTACACACAAGGTTCATCTTCATTTTGAATAAAGCCAAACACTTTGACTTCTTCATCAAATCGAAGATTCCAACTCCGAGATGCTTGCTTCAATCCATAGATTGATCTTTGCAGTTTACAGACTTTATTGGCATTCTTTGGATCTACAAAACCTTCAGGCTGTGTCATGTACACATCCTCATGAATATTCCCGTTAAGGAATGCGGTTTTAACATCCATCTGCCAAATCTCATAGTCATAGTAAGCTGCAATAGCAAGCATGATCTTGATGGACTTAATCATGGCAACTGGAGAAAAGGTTTCGTCATAGTCAACACCTTGAATTTGTTGAAATCCCTTTGCAACCAATCTGCCTTTATAAGTTTGCACATTGCCATCCATGTCGGTCTTTTTCTTGAAGACCCACTTGCACCCTATGGGTTTTACCCCTTCGGGTGGTTCCACTAAAGTCCATACTTTGTTGGAGTACATGGATTCCATCTCGGATCTCATGGCTTCTAGCCATTTTTCAGAATCTGGTCCCTCCATAGCCTCTACGTAGGTAGTTGGATCATCATCTATGATCAACTCTCCACCTTCCTGAGTTACAAGGTATCCAAACCTCTCAGGTTCAAGGCGAGTCCTACTAGATCTACGAGGTCCTTGTGTTACCTGAGGAGACTGAGACTTCACAACACCTTGTGAATCTCCATTTTCCTCTGGTACATCTACCGGTTCAATGTTTTCTTGTTGGGCTTGAACCTCTTCAAGCTCTACTTTCCTCCCACTGTTTCCTTTGGAAATAAATTCCTTTTCTAGGAACACAGCTGTCCTGGCAACAAACACTTTGTTGTCAGTAGGGTGGTATAAATAGTATCCCCTCGTTTCCTTGGGGTATCCAACAAAATAACATTTATCGGATTTGGGTCCAAGCTTATCAGGAAATATTTTCCTAACGTAAGCCTCACAACCCCAAATCTTCAGAAAAGACAAATCGGGACGCTTCCCAGTCCATATCTCATATGGTGTCTTTTGAACCGATTTAGATGGTACACGGTTAAGTGTAAACACGGCAGTTTCAAGAGCATGACTCCAGAAAGAAATTGGAAGATCAGCAAAACTCATCATTGATCGCACCATATCTAACAATGTGCGATTCCTTCTTTCAGACACACCATTATGTTGTGGTGTTCCAGGCGGAGTCCATTGTGATACAATACCACGGGCTCGTAGAAGGTCCTCAAACTCCTGGCTCAAGTATTCTCCACCTCGATCGGAACGAAGTGCCTTAATACTTTTACCAAGCTGGTTCTGTACTTCATTCATGAAATCCTTGAACCTTTCAAGGGTTTCTGACTTATGTTTCATCAGGTACACATAGCCATACCTACTGAATCCATCAGTAAAGGTAATGAAGTATTGATACCCATTTCTGGCATTAGTTCTAAAAGGCCCACATACATCAGTATGTATGAGTCCTAATAGATCACTATCTCTCTCACCTTTACCTGAAAAGGGAGTCTTGGTCATCTTGCCCAACAAACAAGATTCACATGTCTCTATTGATTCATAATCAAAAGAGTCTAGATAACCATCTTTACGGAGTCTAGAAATGCGCTTCTCATTTATGTGCCCTAGACGACAATGCCATATATATGTTTCGTTTGAGTCGTTGAGTTTTTGCTTTTTGGTGTTTACGTTGTATACACTTGTCTCCAAGTCTATTAAGTATAGACCATAAGACATAGGGGCACTGCCATAAAAGATCCCATCTTTAGAAATGGAACACTTTCCATTCTTAATAAGAAATTCAAATCCATCTTTGTCCAAACAAGAGACGGAAATGATATTCCTATTTATGGTAGGTACATAATAGCAGTTCTTCAACTCTATTATTAGCCCACTAGGTAGAGTTAACTCATAGGTTCCTACGGCACTGGCGGCAACTCTTGCCCCATTAGCAACACGTAGTTCAACCTCGCCTTTCCCCAAAGGCCTACTTCTCTTAAGATCCTTAACATTTGAACAAATGTGAGATCCGCATCTGGTATCAAGTACCCATGACGAAGAAGTAGTAAAGTTAATCTCTATCACGTATACACCAGAAGTAGAGATCTCTATCTCCGACTTCTTCTTCCATTGTCCCTTCCATCCTCTCCATGTAGAAGAAATTGGTTTGGCGAGAGAACACTTCTCTCCCTTACCTACTTTCCTCTTCACCAACGCATTAAGCGTACATAGAGTGGATTATAAGGCTCCTGGTATATCTGGATTGTGCAGAACACTTCTCACAGTCCTCAACCAGTTATGGAATTTATTCTTAATTAATTTGCCCATTTTAAAAGATGATTCTTTTGCCATTCTATAAGAGAAAATTTGCATTTGTCAAAACCCTTTTTTGATTTGATTTGAATAAAATTTGACGATAGTTAATTAGGCCTTTAATTAATTACCGCTCCCACTATTTTTGACTCAAATTGATAGCCCTCACCATCAATTCGGAAGATTGCAGCGTACAATCTTCTAGTGGGTCAAGATCCTGAAATCCTCTGAGCCATGGACCAGCTTGGGCTGTCACCCACAACTCAGATCTTCCAGGTAGGCAACTCTTGCCAATTGCATCATATGCAACTCTTGAAAGATGTCATATGCAACTCCTTGCAATGATCATCTCCATGCCTCAAGGCGCTAGATCCTATCTAGGTCACCTTGTTAAGTCCAACCCAAAGCCAACACGATGAACATGCACCCTGCTTGGGCAGACCCACATATTCATCCTTCACGCTTCCACGAGATAGACGGTGCACCACACTTGGGCGTGCCCACACTTGGTCGATCAAGCTTTTCACGTGTGTCGCATTTGGAAGGCATCTAAAACTTAATATTTAATGAGGGATTTTGTTTTATATACATATACATATCCAATCACCACAATATATAGTATGTATCATATACATGCTATATCCCACAGAAAACATGCATAAACGATAAAAAAAAGCAATGATTATGGCCATCCTATTTGTGATTCCTCGAGCCAAGAGGAATCACAGTCATCTAGGTCTACATCATATGCAACATGTACAAGATGAAATTTGTGCCTGCCTTTCTGGGTTTGATCAGCTCATCTCCATGACTGATCGGCTCGCCATCAGGTAGGTTGTTCGGGTGCCACCAGCCGATCGACTGGCGCCTCTAGCCAATCGGTTCACCGGGCATCGTGCATCTCCTCAGGTCGCCACCTGCTCATCTCATTCCTCAAACCGGCCGTCTGGATCACCAACCGATCGGTTCACTCCTTGAACCGATCGTCTTTAGGTTGTCCGCCGTTCTTTGACATAACAGGAAATAAAATCTATCCTATTTTACAATTGAATTGTGAAACCCCGAGTTACATTCGGGGGGAGCAGAGGTAGGAAAAGAATTCTCGAATTATTTCGAGTTACATCAGGATTATGAGTAAGGGAATCGGTGCGCAGACCGAGATGCAAGCAACCACACAAACAACCATACACAGATATAGGGGTTTATAGGCCATAATCATGCTACACATCCACCACAAAACTCGTTTAAGGGCGACGCGTATCGAGTGCATTAATATTACATATCATATATGTAAATTAGGGATTTGTGGATTGGACATGTATAAAGCCGATATTATTCGCATCGCATGCAATAAATAAAGGCGACAAACCAAAATCGATCATATCGATAATCCTAAAATATAGAGAGGTTGACGTGGCTCTGATACCACTGTTGGGTTTTGGAGGAGGCACAGAAGCAGCGGAAACAAAAAAAATTTCTCCCCAAACCCGGAACAAAAGGAATCGCGTCAACATCTATATAATAGGAAAGATGGTTTGTGAATCATACCTTGTCCCGAGGCTTGCTCGGCGACAGTACCACGCGCCTTGTGCGGTCTTCACCTCCGGTCTTGGACGGTGTCTGTGCAGCTCCTGGTCACACCGGGACTGAAGACTCCTCCTCCTACCGGACTGTCGGATGACAGTTGTCCTCCTGAGCGGCAGTGACCTCCCGCCTCTGAAGTAGTCCACAAGGACCACCCGGAACTCCACTCTCCTTGTCCCACAAGGAAGTGGAAGGAGTCGCACCCTCCTGTTGACGTACTAGTCGCCAACACACTCTCCTGCTGTCAATTGCAACTGCAATTGTCCTTTCCTTGCTGCACCTCCCTTTGCGGGAAGCACTTGCTCGGGCTCTCTCTCGGTTACCAAAACCAGAGAGAACGACAACTTTGCAGAGCAATCAACTTGCACTGAGTTGTATCTTGAGAAGCCCCCAATACCCCTATATATATAGGCGGGTCATGGGACAGGGTTCTCTGTGCCCGGCAATACGGGACTAATGCAGGAGTAGAAGGGTTCGAGAATTTTCCACAAAAAGCAACCGGTTCGCAACTTGAAATGATCGATTCACAACTGAACCGATCGGTTCGGCCATTGAGCCGATCAGTTGGGCCTGAGCCGATCGTTTGGGGCACTCCAACCGATCGGTTGGTGCCCTGAACCGATCGGTTCATAGTCCTAATCCGGCTCAAAAAGACTTTCCTTGTTTTGTTCCCAATTGGTATCGAATACCAATGTTATTCCCAATCGAATTGGGCAATTTGAAACCAAAGGAAAATTCTTGCCGACATGACTTTTCCCAACTGGTCGGTTGCACCAGTTGAGCCGATCGATTCAACCCTTGAACCGGTCGTTTCAACCTGGGCATGAGCCGATCGGCCTGGACACTCCAGCCAACTGGTTCAGCAACCTCAGCCGACCGGTTCATCACATGAACCGATCGGTTGGGAGCACAGGTTGGGCAAAATCAGTCAATTGCGATTTCAATCAATCCGATACTCAAATCAATGCGTCCAACACCTTGAACCATACGATATTGAGCCATCGACTGATTGAGTGTTTAATTGAACTACTAAACTCCTTTAGTAATTAATCTAAACATTGCTTTGTGGACAAAACTCCTCTTCCAGGTTAAATCCTATGTGTGTGACCCTGCAGGTCCATTTCACGTTGGCAGTGAAAGTCCATAACACTTATGACTTCACAAGCAAAGAGCGGTGCCTAGTCACACATCATTGCTACCCAAGTGAAAGTAGAAAGTTGGAGAACAACTTTCATCCTACAATTCGTGAATGGTGTTACAGTGAATGTATAATTCCTTTGTCACTGATATCCAGAATGAACTCGAGGCATGGAACAGTCATCCTGTCAATGTTCATTCATTTCCTTGATCTCAGAGTAGACCGAGTGAGATGTGTATGACATCAATATCACATATTGATTCACACATGCATGTGCATGCCTTTCTCAATCATACTCATCAAGTGGCCAAGGATATCAAACTCCCTTAGGAGGGACAAATCCCATATCTATCACTCACCCCTCAAAAGCCCCATGTGTCAAAGCCACCCAATCATCACCTTTATAACAACCCATGTTTCAGGACTGCGTTTGATGATGTCAAAGTGTACCCAACGACATGTGTTGAGTGCAGTGATTTCAGGTCTAAGAATCACACTCACCACCATCACTGTGAGAGCTGATTGTGACTACCATGTCATGGTTCCATGTGTCACTCTCACGGCGGGTCTGTCTGATACCTTGTTCTCTAACAAGTACCTATGTGCTTGGTTTGATATCACTATATCATGACTAATGAGATTCTGTCATCAACCAACACATAATCTAGTCTTTAGTGTTATTGATGTCTATGGTTATTTCCACAATAACAACCGACTAGGGACTATACAAGAATGTATACTCTTAACATCCGTATGATCTCATCGTTTAGGTCCTTAACCTAAAAGCATACGTCATTGAGTAAAACAAACTTTAGACATCTATCATGTTACACCATCATCTCAGAAACAGTTTAAACATATAGATTGGAAATTGCCTTTATTATTATTCAAATCATTTACAAAGTATCCCATTACAATCATCATATGACTTGCTCTATGGGCATACATACCAACACTTCTTCCCCATCTTCTTCCCCTTTTTTCTCAGCCCTAGGCCATGGTTCCTTCATGGTGGTTGTTTCGGTAGAGAAACTCCTCATCACAAGGGTCATAGAGCATGTTTTGACAAGGTGGACCCAAGTGTGAGGAGGGTTTCTTCTCTCTTTCTTCCTTTCTCTTTTGGCTCGGCCTAGAGCTTTTTGGCTCCCCTTTTTCTTGTATGATCTTTGAACTTGGTGTATTCTCTTTCTTGAGGTGTTCTAGTGACCAAAGAGTGGATCTTTTGGTGGAGTTTAATCATCCTTGGTGATCTTGTGCTTGGAGTTTGCGTTCTTTGGAGTGATCTTCCTTTGGGTAGGTTATATAACTCTTAACCTTCTATATTAATTTACATTTCTTACATGCATGTTGTTTTTCTCTCTCTCTCTCTCTCTAATGTTTCCTTAACATGCTAGTAAGTGGTTATAGACCTTATAACTTGGATGATGTTTAGATCATGCTTGGGTTGGATGTAATTCGAAACCCTAATTTCCTTTGTACCCAATTTTGGTGTTTGTGGCGCATGGTAGTTTTCCTTCCTTTCTTGATCTTTGCTTGAGTTTCACGCATGATGATCAATTGTTTCAGTTTTCCATGAAGTTTTGGTTTAGTTTTGGTGGAGATGATCTTGGTTCCTCTCTCTTTTTGAGGTTCCATTTCATGGTGGTTTCATGAAATTTGTTTTAGGGTTTGATGTCCATTTTTGCATAAGGTTTTTCCTTCTTGGTTATGATGGTTTTTCTTTTTTTTCTCATGTTTTAGCCATGGGTTATCTCTGTTTTGACCTTGGTTTATCTTGGGTTGGATTTTGTCCTTAGTCTTGGTGGAGACTTGACCCTTAGTGGTCATTATGCCTTATTTTTGTCTTGGGTCGTGACATATCTTGGCATGTTGGTTTTGGTTTGAGATAGTTGACCTTATGGAGGTCACAACATCCTCATCCTTGATGGTCATGACACCTACGTCCTAGAGGGCCGAGACACACCCTAGTTTTAGTCGAGATGTTTCCTTCTTCCTTGTTTGGTCATGACATGGTTGGGTCTTGAGGTCGTAGGTCGAGGTGAGTCCTAGTTGTTGGGTTGCGACATGCTCTACCTTGGGTGGTTGAACCCTAACTCTAGTTGAACGCGACATGGTTGCTTGCAGGTCAAGACATGGTACACCCTTTGGTGGGTCACAGTCACGACATAAAGGGGGTTGGCCACGGTCACAACACCATGGGTGATGGTGTCCACAACCCATTTGTGGTGGTGATCACGACATAAATGAGTGATGGATGGTTGAGTCACCTGCTTGAACACTTCATCAATGCACTTGTATGAGTAATGAATGAACCATGTATGAGCCATATGTAGTTTTATGTGTATGGTTGTTTTCTTAAGACTAAAGATGGTCCTTAACTCAAAAGTGTTCCAAGAATGTGGGAGATGTCCCACCTAGGGCATATAGTTTGTATACATCTATAAAACCCTAGTTGGCTAAGTATGTAGCCCTAATGTGAGTTATGAGATGCATTTGCTTTCTCTCTCTCATGAGATGTTCATTATGATGCAATGCTTCTCTCTCTTATTTATGAGCCCCTAACCTTATAGGTGATATGTATTCCATGGCTTATGTATGCTATGGTGGTGATTATGTGATACATGGTGGTGCTTATGAACACTAATGAGGCACAATGTGGTGATAAATATGCATGGCTTAATGTGATAGGTCCTATGACCTAGTGATGGCTTGATACCTATTAAGAGGCGATATCCTCAAGTGATGTGATTAAGGGATTGATATATCATGGTGATATGTGACTTTGGTGTTTGCCTTGTGAATGGCAGAGCAATGAGTATCATGTGGTGATTGTGTGACCAATTCACACCTTGTATGTTTTATATCTTCTGAAGTTGCAACACACCCTTATTCTTATATAGTTTGTTTTATCTTTATACGTTGTAACTTGATTGATGCTAAAAGTCACCCAATTGACTAACTAATCAAGTGAAACCTAATCATGTAGTTTTCCATGTGCCATAGATCCATTTCGGTGTCATCTTTATTTGTTGGATTGGTGAAATGAGTTTAACTTGGAGCGCATATTTTTGAATATGTGGGGTGCAAGTCGAGTATCTCCTTGCATCCATAACTACATGTTGTGAGAGACGGACATGCATGAGCCAATCTCCTTGTGATATGGATGGCCATGTGTGTAACATCCCTGACCTGGGTTATGAGTTAACCCTAGGTGCTTTGCCTAAATATGTAATTAAATTTTTGTGATTATCTTTTGGCATGTAATTAAGTTCCTAAGGAACATACATTTTCATTTATGTCCCTTTTAAACAATGATTGTAGTATTGTTTGGTAATACAGGGACCTATGTGCAAATTACCCAGGTAAGGGGTTTAACTTGCAAATTTCACAAGTTAAGATGTTCCTCTAATAAAGAGACATCATATGAAGGAATATGATGAGGTATGATGGATTTCCCAAGTTTGGGCACCAAGGTGCAACTTGTGGAGCAATCCTTGTGCTTAAACCCTAATTTTGGTGTAAAGTGCAATTTACCCAAAATGTGGGGTGCAAATTGTGCTATACACTCTCTAGAATATCTTTTATGACTCTTGACATCATTTAGAGAAGAAAGTATGAGAGGGGCACTTCTATTAAATAATTGGATAAGAAGGATGACCTTTGTAGTGAAAACACCTAGTATGAGTAAGAAGACCCTTCATATATATATATATATATATACCTTAGTGTGCATATTGGTTTTCTTTACCCTTAGATCTTGAGTTTTGATGGGCTTTGATTAAGTTTTGATAGCTTGAACGTGCCTTAGAAATAAGGAGGGACTTGGATGAGAATTACATGCTTTAAGAGGTCCTTATGGTGAAAATCAGCCTAAACTATATAAGCACCTTTCTTTCCAAACCAAGCAAACGTTCCTTCACTTCTTCACTTCTTATCTTTCTCAACCGGCCAAAGCAAAGATCAGGAGCTCAAGGGGACGACCAACCTGTTCTAGGTAAGAGAACACCACCTTCTAGCTTGGATTCATGGAGGAAATCGTATTACAAGGTTGAATTGCTAGTTTTCTTACTTAGGTTCCTTGTTCTAGCCGACCATCCCCATCTTTTTCTTGAAGAATTGACCTTGGCCGACCTGTGGAGCTCAAGACGCCATTAAAGGTTTGAAGCTTGGGAGCTTGGAAGCTCTAGGAACCACGTTTGAGGTGGGTTTTATAACTCTAACTCTTAACTTTGTTATGCATATCTTTGTTCTTGTTTTCTATTATTAGTTCTTGTTCTACCTCCCTTCTTCCTTGCTCTTTTGCAAGCAAAACGGTGGAGGAACCGACCTGAACAGAGGTTTAGGATGATGGGCGTGGATTCCTAGGTCACTTTATGAAACGACCTTGAACCCTTTTGGTCCAAACGGGTGCAACTCGTTTAAGGTCAAACGGGTTCAACCCGTTTGATCTCAAACGATCCTGCAAGATCGTTTGGATCAAAATGACCCCAAGACCGTTTCATAGGGTTGACCAAGGTACGACCGTTTGAGGGTCTGCTCATAATGTATTGAATTTCTTTCCTACAAAGAATTATAATCTAATTCCTAACCAATTGAGAGTTGAAGTCACTTCAACACCCTAACCCTAATCGGGTTGAAATTGCTGATTTTAATTATAGATCTTGTTGAGTTTTGGGTTGGAAGATCCAAATGGGTTCAAACCCATTTGGGGTTCACCCAAACGGTCTCACACTCGTTTAGTGACACCCCAAGACCGTTTGGAGGTCTAGGGTTAAGGAAAATTGATCCATTGTAGGTCCAATTTCAATAGGTTGAAGAATTGATAAAAGTGCTGATCTTAGACCTAATTAGGGTTCAATCCTAATCAAATCAACTTAGATTTTGGTCAAACTTTGGGAAAACGGTCTCAAGACCGTTTGGAGGTCATCCAAATGATCTCAAGACCATTTTGGACAAGTTTGGGCCCAATTGGAGTTCAATTGATGGGTTCAATTACAATTTGTTTCACATTATTGAGAATTGATGATTAGCCAATTGGAAACCCTAATTGAGTTAGACTTAACCCTAATTGGCTTTCAATTAAGGGTCAAATTGGAGTCCAATTGATTGAGGCTCATCCTAATTGACTCAATCTGTAAGTGGTTAACATGGCTTTGTCCAATTAAAGGCTTCAACATAGGAAACCCTATTCAAACATAACCTATGTGTCACCTTTTTATGTTCATGCGGTTTGGACCCAAGTAAGTTCACACTCGTTTAAGTCCAAATGAGTCTACACTCATTTGATCTCAAACGGGTTCACACTCGTTTGATCTCAAACGGGTTCACACTCGTTTGATCTCAAACGGGTTCACACTCGTTTGATCTCAAGTGGGTTCACACCCGTTTAAGATCAAGGGGGTCCACACTCGTTTAAAGGCCCAAATGGGTTCTAGGTCGTTTGAGGTTAAACGAGTTCAAGGTCATTTAAGAATCAAATGGGTTGAAGGTTGAAGATCAAACCCTAAACCAATTGGAGATTTTCAAGGTTGATTATACTTAATCACTTGAAGGTGTAAATGGTTCAATGATGATCTAATCTAAACCATAATGGTAACTTAAGATATTAAGGGACTAAGTGATTAATGATTTGACCCATGAGGATGATCAATGGGTAATTTACCAAAATGCCCCTGAGAGGTTTAATTGAGTTATACCTTGTTCTAATCAAACCCGAATCACTTGATAGTGGTGATTTGGTTTATGTAGATCAAAGGGGACTTAACCTAACCTAATCTAAGTGGTGTAGTCACCATCTACTAGTGAGAGGAGAGAGAAAGTACCATTTATAGTGGAAACTCAAGTAAAATACCTTCAATATACATGAATGTGCATGATTAGGGTATGATCCACTTATGAGAGATCATGGAAACCCTAATTATGGTAATTGGTGAATCTTGATCTTATCTGAGGGCTTTAATGATGATGTTTCTCATGCATGGTGATGTAATGAGATTAATTCACCATGAGGTGAATAGTAAACCCTAATTCTAGGGTGATGACATATATTGTGAATAGTAAACCCTAATTGATGAAAATCAGGGAATCTAACCCTTGTAAGAATATAAGGGTACAACTCTTGATATGAACTGCTTACTATTATCAATTGAATTAACCATGCAGGTTTCTATACATGATGGTGATCATATCCAGGTAAGGATTATGATTTCATATTCATTGGAAGCATGCTATTAGCTTTATGAGTAATGACATATGTTGATGCCTAGTAAGTGGCATCTTATGAGAATGATAGGATGTAAGAGCCATGAATATTATCAAGGTCATGCTTGTCAAATGACTTGTGATTGGACGATTGAGAAATGATAATTGATGTGAGTTAGACTTGATACATTTAGTATTCTACTTTCATAGCTGCTATGCTAATAATTAATGTTTGAAAACATGTATGATGCTAAAAGAATACTGAAATGTACCTAATAACCAAGTTTAATCATATCATATAGAGCCCTGATCATAGATCCATCATTGTCAGAGTTTAAATGATGGTGAAACAGGTTTTCCTAAGGGAACTCCTGGATCACATACTTTAGAGTATGTGGGGCAATATGGTTGTGTATATCCTTACATCCTAGTGTAGGAGTTGATGTTGATGTATCTTAATCCATCAACCCTTCACTATATGTTTATGCCGGGATGATGTAACACTATTCTTCCAAGGGAATCTTTTATACCGCATCGATGAGAGATAAACATGAAATCTTTTGATGGTGAAGAGAGTGCAGAATGCCACTGTGACTCTAATAGCAAAGTACCAGAATACCCTGGTAAGCTATATTAGCAGGGACACCAGATGTCACGCATGTTTATCCTCATTCTGACTGAGGTAGTTGAAGGTCATGAGAATCCGGCTCTTTCGATGACCTAGTATGATACCGATGTAACTTACTAGTGATCGGTTGGAGCATGAGCGGTATACCTCATCTCCGCAGGGCATAATGATGTTTGTAAAACATAATCAACCGCGTAGCATAACTGCTTAGGTTGAACTACGAGGAACATTGATTGATATTAATTTGCTTGTTTTTAATATCATGTTCAAGCATTAGTATACGTGTTCTTCATATTCCTTAAATAAAGATGAGTATTTGTTATCAAGCCTATTGTGAGTAACCTAAATTACTTGCTCATGATATTCCTTTGATTGCTTTTAACAAAGTTTCTGGCAGAGAGTTATAACTCTCGCTGGGACAATTATTTAAAATTGTCTCACCCCGTAGATTTCTACCTTTAGGTGGACGTCGAGGTTGAAGGAACCGATCTGCAGGTGGACAGCAGCAACAGCAGCAATTTCAGGAGCAGCAGTGACTTCAGGTGGAAACACTGTGTTGTCTAGTCTTGTAGTCAGTATAGTCTTATGTCGTCTCTATACACTCAGGTCCTAGGAGTTTGTTGATCTGAGAATTTTGAAATCTTGAGATTTTATATCATGACGTATATAATCACTCGAGAAGTGATTTATCAAAGATGTAAACAGTTCATCTTACTTTTATAAAAGGAGTTTTAGGTTTTTGAAATCTCGTTTTCGAAAAAGTTTTAATTTCTCATGATTTTCGTATTCCGATGTTAATCGAATCGCTTCCGCTATGTTTATCTTATGTTTTGGAGACCAGAGCCCACAATTAGTGGTATCAGAGCCCTAGGTTCGCTGAGTCTACATAGACATAGGACTTAGAGTGTCAAGTCTATCCTTAGTACTTCTTTCTTATCTAATAGAGTCTTCTGCTCCTCAGGAGAAGAAGATAATTAAGGATGTCTGGACCACAGGAGGAGTATGAGGCCGAAAGTAGTGTTGCTGCGCCTCGAGAAGGTGCAAGGAACCTAGAAATAGAGCAACATGTACATGAGCCACCTGTGGAGCCACCTCGGTTTGACCCAGCTGACATGGGAAACCCAGCTGTTCAAACTATGTTTGGGCAGTTTATGACTGCCATGACACATATCACCGACAGGATGCCCATGCCTGCACCTAGGGCACCTGTCCAGTCTGAGGGTCAAGGTATCGGTAAAACGTTCGAGCGACTTTGTCGGGTCGGAGCAACTGAATATTTTGGAACAGCTGACCCTGCTGATGTTGATCTGTGGTTAACTGAGCTGGAGAAAGCTTTCAGAATCCTTAACATCCCCGAAAGTGAGAAGGTTAGACATGCTGTCTATCTTCTCAAAGGTAATGTTGGTCACTGGTGGACCATGGAAGAGCAGAAGAGGCCTGGAATAAAGATCTCGTGGGAAGACTTTTGTCGGGAATTTGTCCGCAGATATTTTCCAAAGACCTTCCTAGACGAGAAGATCTCTCAGTTTGAGAGATTAAGACAGGGTATGATGAACATTAGTGAGTATGAGGCTAAGTTCATGGAGTTGTTGTGAATCTGTCCGCATATGGCTACCACAGATGAAGAAAGGATTAGGAGGTTTGAGAAGGGTTTGAATGCCGACATGACTACTCCCGTGTCTGCACTAGAAAACCGGGAGAGATTCTCTACCTTTGTTGAGTTAGTCCAAAGGATAGAGAGATCCGTAGTCGAGAAAAGACAAACCCAAAAGAGATATCCATAGTTACAGGGATCTTCATCTAGAGACTTTAAGAAGCCTAGATTCTCTGCACCTACACCTCCACCACCCAGATCGAGTTCTCAGACTCAGTGGTCCCCAAGTAGAGGTAGAGGACGAGGTTTACCGCCACGAGAGACTCATAGTTCAGCATCAATATCGGTCACAGGACCGCCAAGACCACAACAACTGGAGAGAAGTTGCTATAACTGTGGGAAGGTGGGACATCTGATGAAGGACTGTAGGTCTAGGCCTGTCAGTGTGACACAACCTCTGAGGCAGGATCAACAGGGATCACAGAGAAGGCAGTCTCAAGGAGCAGCTAGAGGATGTGGGAAAGCGTCTCAGGCTGGATCGTCAGCACCAACTCAACCTCAGGCAACATCGAGGTTCTATGCTATGAACCCACCAGAAGCAGTAGTCAATCCACGAGTTGTGGCAGGTCAAATGGAACTTTTATATTCTGAAATGTCTAAATCCTGTGTGGTATCTGTTTTGATTGACCCGAGTGCTACACACTCCTTTGTCACTCGAAGAGTGATTCATAACTGCAATATGACAGTTAGACATAGGGCAGATAGCTTGTTGCTTGAAACTCCATTGAGAGGATCTGCTGTTTTGCAAGAGGTATGCTCTCCCTGCATCCTCTTCTTTTCTGATCATCGCATTCAAGTGGATCTTATACCACTTGATATGCAAGGATTTGATATAATCCTTGGGATGGATATCTTGGAAAGGTATAGGGTTGTCTTGGATTGTGAATCCAAGCAGGCTGTGTTTGCTGATGAAAGCAACACATGGATCTTTCAAGGAGAGAGAAAGATTCTACCCACCTATCTTGTGTCAGCTATGGTTGCTGATAAGTTGATGAAGCAAGGATGTTATGCATTCTTGGCCCATGTGGTAGATACTACCATGGAGAGTCCTAATCCTGCCGAAGTTCCTATAGTCAGGGAATTTGAAGATGTATTTCCTGAAGAACTTCCAGGTGTGCCACCGCCTCGGGAAATTGATTTTGAAATCAATTTAGTCCCAGATACGAAACCCATAGCCTAGACACCGTATAGGATGGTGCCTGCCGAAATGGCAGAACTCAAGAAACAACTTCAGGAGTTGCTTGGGAAGGGTTTTATCCGACCGAGTACTTCACCTTGGGGTGCTCCGGTTTTGTTTGTTAAAAAGAAAGATGGATCAATGTGATTATGCATCGATTATAGACAATTAAATAAAGTAACAATAAAGAATAAGTACCCTTTGCCGATGATTGATGATCTCTTTGACCAGTTGCGTGGTGCAACCGTCTTCTCAAAGATAGACTTGAGGTCTGGATATCATCAACTCCGTATTAAGGATAGTGACATATCCAAATCTGCCTTCAGAACAAGGTATGGTCACTATGAGTTCACAGTTATGTCGTTTGGACTAACTAATGCATCAGCTGCATTTATGGAACTTATGAATAGAATCTTCCGACCTTTCCTCGATCAGTGTGTTGTTGTCTTCATAGATGACATTCTGATCTATAGTAGAGATGCACAGCAGCATGAACAACATCTTCATCAAGCTCTAACTTTGCTAAGAGAACATAAGCTATACGCTAAGTTTAGCACGTGTGAGTTTTGGTTGCCAGAAGTATCTTTCCTTGGTCATGTGGTATCTGCCTCGGGTATTCGTGTTGACCCTAAAAAGGTAGAATCTGTTCTACAGTGGGAACAACCGAAAACACCGACGAAGATTCGAAGTTTCCTAGGGTTAGCTGGATATTACCGAAGGTTCATCAAGAACTTCAGTTCTATAGCCTTACCCTTGACTAGGTTAACCCGGAAGGATATTCCTTTTGTCTGGAGTGATAAGTGCCAGCAATCTTTTCAGTTGCTGAAGGAGAGGTTGACAAGTGCACATGTGCTTGTGCTACCTGAGCAAGGCAAAGGATACATAATTTTCTGTGATGCCTCTAAGAATGGACTCGGGTGTGTGTTGATGCAGGATAAACAAGTGATTTCTTTTGCTTCCCGACAGCTTAAGAAACACGAAGAGAATTATTCGACACACGATCTGGAGTTAGCTGCTGTGGTTCATTCCTTGAAGATCTGGTGACATTATCTCTACGGAGAGACATTCCAGATTTTCACAGATCACAAGAACCTTAAGTATATCTTTTCTCAGCATGAACTTAACATGAGGCAACGTCACTGGATGGAGTTAATCAAGGACTACGATTGTACAATAGATTACCATCCAGGAAAGGCCAATGTAGTTGCAGATGCCTTGAGTAGGAAATTAGCAACATCATCCTCTGATAGGACACAATTAAACTCTTTAGTATGCCCTAGGAGAGATATGCTTATCTCCTTAAGGAAAGACAATGTACAGATGAAGGTGTCATGGATTGTCGGGTTGTTGGCTGAGATGCATATCAAACCCACCCTAAGAGAGAAGATTATAGAGGCACATCAAGTTGATGTTGCAGTTCAGCAGATCAGATCTGAGTATGGTGATGAGAAGCGAGAAGGTTTTCATGAATCAGATGATCAAGTGGCATGCTATCATGGGAGGATGATAGTACCAGATGTAGATAACCTGAGGAAGTTAGTCATGGAGGAAGATCATTCTTCAATGTATGCTATGCATCCAGGAAGCACCAAGATGTATCGAAACTTGAAAGATATGTATTGGTGGCCAGGGATGAAGAAGGACGTAGCTGAGTTTGTTCTGAGGTGTCCAGTGTGTCAGCAAGTTAAAGCTGAACACCAGAAGCCTGCAGGAACAATGCAACCTTTACCCATACCACAGTGGAAGTGGGATCATGTAACCATGGACTTTGTTGTTGGTCTACCTAGAACAAACAAAGGACATGATTCCATTTGGGTAATTGTTGATAGGTTGACTAAGACAGCGCATTTCTTACCTGTCAAAACAACCTATTCTGCTGAAAGGTTATCCCAGTTATATGTTCAAGAGATAGTGTGTTTACACAGAGTTCCTGTCACCATAGTTTCCGACAGAGGTCCTCAGTTCACAAGTCATTTTTGGGAACAGCTACATAGAGTACTAGGCACCCAGTTAAGGTTTAGTACAGCCTTTCATCCACAGACTGATGGACAGTCTGAAAGGACTATACAGACCTTAGAACATCTGCTGAGAGCATGTGCTCTCCAGTTTACCGGAAGTTGGGATCTACACCTAAGCCTAATAGAGTTTGCCTATAACAATAGCTATCAACACAGTATTGATATGGCACCCTATGAAGCTTTGTATAGTAGACGTTGTAGATCACCCTTGTGTTGGTATGAGACTGGTGAACATCAGTTGTTGGGTCCTGATCTTGTGCAGCAAACCACAGAGAAGATTAAAGTAATACAACAATAGATTAAGACTGCACATGATAGGCAGAAATCTTACACCGACAGACGTCGTAGACCTCTAGAGTTCCAGGTTGGAGACTGAGTGTACCTCAAGGTCTCGCCTTGGAAAGGAGTCCTTCGTTTTGGAAGGAAAGGGAAGTTAGCTCCCAGATTTATAGGGCCCTATCCAATCATTGAACGGGTTGGAAAGGTAGCCTATAAACTAGAGCTACCTCAAGAGTTGTAGAAGCTACACCCTGTGTTTCACATTTCTATGTTAAGGAAATGTCATCCCGATACCGAGTCAGTTCTACAACCTATGGAAGTAGAATTGAATGAAGATATAACTTATGAGGAAGGACCGGTGTCAATCCTTGATAATAGAATTAAAAAGCTAAAGAAGAAAGAGATAAGTCTTGTAAAAGTTCTCTGGAATCACCGTGGTGTCGAAGAAGCCACTTGGGAACTAGAGGATGAGATGAGAAGGAAATACCCTGCTCTTTTCTCCTAGTATGCTTTATCAATTTCGGGGACGAAATCCTTGTAAGGGGTGGATAATTTGTAACATCCCTGACCTGGGTTATGAGTTAACCCTAGGTGTTTTGCCTAAATATGTAATTAAATCTTTGTGATTATCTTTTGGCATGTAATTAAGTTCCTAAGGAACATACATTTTCATTTCTGTCCCTTTTAAACAATGATTGTAGTATTGTTTGGTAATACAGGGACCTATGTGAAAATTACCCAGGTAAGGGGTTTAACTTGCAAATTTCACAAGTTAAGATGTTACTCTAATAAAGAGACATCATATGAAGGAATATGATGAGGTATGATGGATTTCCCAAGTTTGGGCACCAAGGTGCAGCTTGTGGAGCAATCCTTGTGCTTAAACCCTAATTTTGGTGTAAAGTGCAATTTACCCAAAATGTGGGGTGCAACTTGTGCTATACACTCTCTATAATATCTTTTATGACTCTTGACATCATTTAGAGAAAAAAGGATGAGAGGGGCACTTCTATTAAATAATTGGATAAGAAGGATGACCTTTGTAGTGAAAACACCTAGTATGAGTAAGAAGACCCTTCATATATATATACCTTAGTGTGCATATTGGTTTTCTTTACCCTTAGATCTTGAGTTTTGATGGGCTTTGATTAAGTTTTGATAGCTTGAACGTGCCTTAGAAATAAGGAGGGACTTGGATGAGAATTACATGCTTTAAGAGGTCCTTATGGTGAAAATCAGCCTAAACTATATAAGCACCTTTCTTTCCAAACCAAGCAAACATTTTCCTTCACTTCTTCACTTCTTATCTTTCTCAACCAGCCAAAGCAAAGATCAGGAGCTCAAGGGGACGACCAACCTGTTCTAGGTAAGAGAACACCACCTTCTAGCTTGGATTCATGGAGAAAATCATATTACAAGGTTGAATTGCTAGTTTTCTTACTTAGGTTCCTTGTTCTAGCCGACCATCCCCATCTTTTTCTTGAAGAATTGACCTTGGCCGACCTATGGAGCTCAAGACGCCATTAAAGTCTTGAAGCTTGGAAGATTGGAAGCTCTAGGAACCATGTTTGAGGTGGGTTTTATAACTCTAACTCCTAACTTTGTTATGCATATCTTTGTTCTTGTTTTCTATGATTAGTTCTTCTTCTACCTCCCTTCTTCCTTGCTCTTTTGCAAGAAAAACGGTGGAGGAACCGACCTGAACAGAGGTTGAGGATGATGGGCGTGGATTCCTAGGTCACTTTATGAAACGACCTTGAACCCTTTTGGTCCAAACGGGTGCAACTCATTTAAGGTCAAACGGGTTCAACCCGTTTGATCTCAAACGATCCTGCAAGATCGTTTGGATCAAAACGACCCCAAGACCATTTCATAGGGTTGAACAAGGTACGACCATTTGAGGGTCTGTTCATAATGTATTGAATTTCTTTCCTACAAAGAATTATAATCTAATTCCTAACCAATTGAGAGTTGAAGGCACTTCAACACCCTAACCCTAATCGGGTTGAAATTGTTGATTTTAATTATAGATCTTGTTGAGTTTTGGGTTGGAAGATCCAAACGGGTTCAAACCCGTTTGGGGTTCACCCAAACGGTCTCACACTTGTTTAGTGACACCCCAAGACTGTTTGGAGGTCTAGGGTTAAGGAAAATTGATCCATTGTAGGTCCAATTTCAATAGGTTGAAGAATTGATAAAAGTGCTGATCTTAGACCTAATTAGGGTTCAATCCTAATCAAATCAACTTAGATTTTGATCAAACTTTGGGCAAACGGTCTCAAGACCGTTTGGAGGTCATCCAAACGATCTCAAGACCGTTTGGGCCAAGTTTGGGCCCAATTGGAGTTCAATTGATGGGTTCAATTACAATTTGTTTCACATTATTGAGAATTGATGATTAGCCGATTGGAAACCCTAATTCAGTTAGACTTAACCCTAATTGGCTTTCAATTAAGGGTCAAATTGGAGTCTAATTGATTGAGGCTCATCCTAATTGACTCAATCTGTAAGTGGTTAACATGGCTTTGGCCAATTAAAGGCTTCAACATAGGAAACCCTATTCAAACATAACCTATGTGTCACCTTTTTATGTTCATGCGGTTTGGACCCAAGTAAGTTCACACTCGTTTAAGTCCAAACGAGTCTACACTCGTTTGATCTCAAACGGGTTCACACTCGTTTGATCTCAAACGGGTTCACACTCGTTTGATCTCAAACGGGTTCACACTCATTTGATCTCAAGTGGGTTCACACCCGTTTAAGATCAAGGGGGTCCACACTCGTTTAAAGGCCCAAATGGGTTCTAGGTCGTTTGAGGTTAAACGAGTTCAAGGTCATTTAAGAATCAAATGGGTTGAAGGTTGAAGATCAAACCCTAAACCAATTGGAGATTTTCAAGGTTGATTATACTTAATCACTTGAAGGTGTAAATGGTTCAATGATGATCTAATTTAAACCATAATGGTAACTTAAGATATTAAGGGACTAAGTGATTAATGATTTGACCCATGAGGATGATCAATGGGTAATTTACCAAAATGCCCCTGAGAGGTTTAATTGAGTTATACCTTGTTTTAATCAAACCCGAATCACTTGATAGTGGTGATTTGGTTTATGTAGATCAAAGGGGACTTAACCTAACCTAATCTAAGTGGTGTAGTCACCATCTACTAGTGAGAGGAGAGAGAAAGTACCATTTATAGTGGAAACTCAAGTAAAATACCTTCAATATACATGAATGTGCATGATTAGGGTATGATCCACTTATGAGAGATCATGGAAACCCTAATTATGGTAATTGGTGAATCTTGATCTTATCTGAGGGCTTTAATGATGATGTTTCTCATGCATGGTGATGTAATGAGATTAATTCACCATGAGGTGAATAGTAAACCCTAATTCTAGGGTGATGACATATATTGTGAATAGTAAACCCTAATTGATGAAAATCAGGGAATCTAACCCTTGTAAGAATAAAAGGGTACAACTCTTGATATGAACTGCTTACTATTATCAATTGAATTAACCATGCAGGTTTCTATACATGATGGTGATCATATCCAGGTAAGGATTATGATTTCATATTCATTGGAAGCATGTTATTATCTTTATGAGTAATGACATATGTTGATGCCTAGTAAGTGGCATCTTATGAGAATGATAGGATGTAAGAGCCATGAATATCATCAAGGTCATGCTTGTCAAATGACCTGTGATTGGACAATTGAGAAATGATAATTGATGTGAGTTAGACTTGATACATATAGTATTCTACTTTCATAGCTACTATGCTAATAATTAATGTTTGAAAATATGTATGATGCTAAAAGAATACTGAAATGTACCTAATAACCAAGTTTAATCATATCATGTAGAGCCCTGATCATAGATCCATCATTGTCAGAGTTTAAATGATGGTGAAACAGGTTTTCCTAAGGGAACTCCTGGATCACATATTTTAGAGTATGTGGGGGAATATGGATGTGTATATCCTTACATCCTAGTGTAGGAGTTGATGTTGATGTATCTTAATCCATCAACCCTTCACTATATGTTTATGCCGGGATGATGTAACACTATTCTTCCAAGGGAATCTTTTATACCACATCGATGAGAGATAAACATGAAATCTTTCGATGGCGAAGAGAGTGCAGAATGCCACTGTGACTCTAATAGCAAAGTACCAGAATACCCTGGTAAGATATATTAGCAGGGACACCAGATGTCCCGCATGTTTATCCTCATTCTGACTGAGGTAGTTGAAGGTCATGAGAATCCGGCTCTTTCGATGACCTAGTATGATACTGATGCGACTTACTAGTGATCGGTTGGAGCATGAGCGGTATACCTCATCTCCGCAGGGCATAATGATGTTTGTAAAACATAATCAACTGTGTAGCATAACTGCTTAGGTTGAACTACGAGGAACATTGATTGATATTACATTGCTTGTTTTTAATATCATGTTCAAGCATTAGTATATGTGTTCTTCATATTCCTTAAATAAAGATGAGTATTTGTTATCAAGCCTGCTGTGAGTAACCTAAATTACTTGCTCATGATATTCCTTTGATTGCTTTTAACAAAGTTTCTGGCGGAGAGTTATAACTCTCGCTGGGACAATTATTTAAAATTGTCTCACCCCGTAGATTTCTACCTTTAGGTGGACGTCGAGGTCGAAGGAACCGATCTGCAGGTGGACAGCAGCAACAGCAGCAATTTCAGGAGCAGCAGTGACTTCAGGTGGAAACACTGTGCTGTCTAGTCTTGTAGTCAGTATAGTCTTATGTCGTCTCTGTACACTCAGGTCCTAGGAGTTTGTTGATCTGAGAATTTTGAAATCTTGAGATTTTGTATCATGACGTATATAATCACTCGAGAAGTGATTTATTAGAGATGTAAACAGTTCATCTTACTTTTATAAAAGGAGTTTCAGGTTTTTGAAATCTCATTTTCGAAAAAGTTTTAATTTCTCGTGATTTTCGTATTCCGTTGTTAATCGAATTGCTTCCGCTATGTTTATCTTATGTTTTGAAGATCAGAGCCCACAATGTGTGAGCCACTCCTTTTAAGAACGACAATGCGTGAGCATGTTCTTTTAGCGCTATTACATGTACCAAGGTGGGATAAGTGTTTGTATATGGACAACCATGTGTGAGCCAATCCTTCAGTGACTATATGTCACCTTCTGTAGCTGACTATTATGCCTCTACAGTGTTCTCTTGTGTTGACCAAGGGGTGTTGGAGAGGTCGTGGATTCTGACTCTTCCATGGACAATTTATGGCACCGTTGGTTTCCCTTCATAAGGGGTGATTGGATTTGGGTGGTACGACTCAAATCCTCGGGGCATAATAAAAGACATAACACAGCAGTGTAGTATATGTGCTTAGAGTAACATACGTCTCACATTGGTTGAGCCTTTGCCTCATCTTTTTACTGATTTCTTGAATTATAAGACGGTAAGAGAAGTCAATTGTTATACATGTTCTTCATATTCCTTTTTGGAATATAACTTGATCTACTACTAAGTGGTGGTCGCCTAGTCTTATCTAATAAACTTTACACATTATATACATATCTTTTAGCTATATCTTCTCAACTTGATAGTATGTTGTTTTACCTGCTTAGCTTACCTATGCTTTAATAGCATTAGTGGATAGTTATATCTCTCGATGGGATGTTTGGTCTCACCCTGTGAGTTTCCACATATTTTAGGTGGTCGTGCACGAAGAGGTAGATGTCATGTAGCTGAGGAAGAGCAGCAATAAGAGAATTAGCAGATAAGGTTGGATGTGCTGCTAGTCTTTTGGTGGTAGAGTCCTAAATTTGTCCATGTACACTCAGGTCTTTGGGTGTTTCTCTTTTGAGGTGTTTTGTGGTTATGTGATCGATATGGGGTTTTGGTATATGTTCCATGGTTGTATAGTTATGACAGTTGTACTTGTATATGTGGAACCAGTATCTTGCGTGACATGTTTATGACAAGAACATTGATCTATAATGATGTAAGCACCACGTGACATGATATGTGTTGCGTGTCAGGCCTTGTGGACTCATATGTAATAAGTTTTTGGCTTACGGTGCTTTAATGAAATCAGTTTTAATTTCCTATGTGTTTGGGTGATTTTCTTTCTTAGTGTTGTTTCAGCTTTTTCTTTGAGTAATCTCATTTGTGGCACGTTGGGGTGTCACAATAAGAAAGACATTTTTAGAAGCATTTACACATGTATTC
Source organism: Alisma plantago-aquatica (assembly GCA_963693085.1). Taxonomy (NCBI): domain Eukaryota; kingdom Viridiplantae; phylum Streptophyta; class Magnoliopsida; order Alismatales; family Alismataceae; genus Alisma; species Alisma plantago-aquatica. Next base: position 762,516,166 of record OY856411.1, read on the forward strand.
CAAATTTTAGTCTATGCATGTTTTAAGAGGGCATTAATTCACATCAAAAGTATTTTTCATGGTTAAAGTAGACAAATGAATTTGTATATCCATACTCTTATACCAAAAAGTCGATAAAACATCATCTTTTAGCATATTATAGATTTTTAGAGTAATATTAATAATATGCATGTAGCAAGTAGGCAAGAAATGCATCAAAAGTTATATTATTCACCTCAAGAATGTATAAAATGAAGTTCAAGAAAGAAACCACAAAAAGGAGTAGTAAAGATTTTAGATTTATCCTCTAAAAGCTCTAAGAAGACTCCTTTCCTCAAGTACATGGTGTATGTAGAGAAAAAAGAGAAAAAAGAGGGATCTTAACTATATGCACATGTTTCTAACTTCTAGAACCATGAATTTGGATCTTGGAAGAGGGGATGAGGGGGAAACAACAAGAAAAGGGTTAAAAGAGAATATCTTACATGTAAAGGGCAAGAAACTAGGCTAGAAGGCTTGGATCCATCTAATGGGAGTTTGGTTCAAGGTATGCACCTGAATGCATTCATGATCTTACAAAATTTTTATCTCTTGGAGACCTTCTCATCATCCACATTACTCTCTATCGGCAGAAAGGGATTTGGAAAAAGGTTTGTTAGATGGGAGCTTGACGGATATTTATTGTTAGGATGAGATAGAGAAAGTCAAAGGGTCTAAAGAAATATTTCCATCAGTCACATGGGCCAATTTTACCATTGGTTGGTATGTCTAGAACCTCCATCGATTTATAACCAATGAAAAGTAGAACTTTCATTGGTTGATGACCACCCAAAACTTTCATCAGTTGTCAACTAATGAAAACCAAAAGTTTTAAAGGTTGACGACCACCTAGAACTTTTATTGCTTGTTAACCAATATAAACCATAACTTTCATGGGTTGACGACCACCCATAATTTCCATTGGTTGACAATCACCCAAAACTTCCATCGATTAACAACCACCTAGAATTTCCATCAGTTGTCAATCACCCATGAATTCCATCTTTTGACAACCAACAAAAACTCCCACTATAGACAACCATCTAGAACTTTTATCAGTTGATTTACTAATGAAAGTTTCATAGCATAGATAAAGGTGATTAACATACAACTGCATACTAATAAGAGAGACATAAATATGTTACATAGTTGTATCCAAGTCATGGCGTCAAAAATGCACCAGGGTGCCAATGATACCAAAGAGTTTAGAATCTATAAAAAGGATGATAAACCAGATGTTCGAAAGTAATAAAAGGGGTAGGAACCCTGACAGTCAACCTCTAAAACTAAAAGCTAAGAAATATAATTAGATATCAATCATCTCCTGTAGGATCTCCTCAAAAGTGTATGTTCTTTCTCAAGAAACAGTGTCTCCAAATAGTGATGGATATTTCCCATTTTCCTTGGTCTGATTTGTTGGTCCCTATAAATTTGTAGAGTAATAAAGGTGATATGTATCATGGATGTTTTTGGTAAGTCTTGGGGTGTTGTGCTTATTGTTATTGAACTTTATGTAATTTCTTTCAGTCCATATTGTCCATATCGGGGATGCCAAAAGTCTTTTGTGTTGATAAGCGTTTGAGTATTTAGGGTTTGCTACAAAAACACGTCCTATGTCTATAGGATCTGGTAATGACATTTTTTGAATAGAATTAGTGATATTTGGAATGGATGGTTGTGAGACAATTGAAGAAGTGGTTGGTGCCGATACAAGATTTAATCTAGTGTATCCATCTGTCTGGAAAGCCATAGCTCTTGATACTAATGTAAGACAATTCCAATTGATATTGTCAAAGGCTTTCTCAAAATCAAGTTTGATGGCCAACAAGGGGTTCCTAATGTGGCAAGTGTCACTACTACAGAAACATCATTCAATGTCGCTTTTCTGGGCGTTGATTATTTACAAAAATCGACGCCTATAACATTCCACGTCAGCTATTTAGTAAGTCTGACGTCTATATTCGAAGACCAGCCAGACACAGGTACCGCTTTGTATTCATCGTTGCCTAGGTAAACAAAACCGACGCCTAAAATCGCCCGCGAAATCCAATTTTCGAGCAAAAAGAAAAAGTTTCACATACAGCGTCGGTTGTTTAGATAAAAACCGACGCCTATGTATGATGAGAATTTGCGTGAAAAGTGTCACATACAATGTCGGTTATCCTTTGATAACCGACGTTGATAGTGGTTCCCGCCAAATAATTTAGGGCAAATATTGTACAATTGGTCGTCAATTTCTACGATCAACCGACGCTGAAGACGTTTAGGTGTCAGTTTTGTAGACAACCGACGCCTTTTATGAACTTAATACCTGCGATCACCCGACTCTTCCTCTTTCTTTTATTTCATTGCGAGAATTCTCCCCCGCTGCTGCTGCCGCCCGACTCAACCCCCACCTGCCACTGCTGCTGCTTGTACGCCGCCACCGCTCTGCTGCCGCTCCCTGCTCCTTCTGCGCCGCCGCCTTTCCCTGCTCGCCAGTGTCGCTGCTGCCTGCCTACCCTGCGGCTACCTGCCTGCCCTGCGCCGGCGGTCCTGGAGCTCGCCGATTTCACCACCGCCTGCTTGCCCTACGGCTACCTGCCTGCCCTGCGCCGGCGGTCCTGGAGCTCGCCAGTGTCGCCGCCGCCCACCTGCTCGACCTCACCTCACCTCGACCTCGCCCTACTCGCTTGCCCAAGTACCTGCCGACCTACCCAGGCAGCACCCAGGCGCGCCTAGGCATCCAGGCGTTCACCTAGGGTCCCAAACCCAGGCGCCCAGCCTAGTTAGGCCTCTGGGATGCCTGGGCGATGCTTGGGCTGTGCCAAGGCACAATGCTGCTGGGTGTTTTTTTTTAAATTAAGTTATTTACTTATTTGTGTTTATTTAGGTACTGGTTTGTATTTATTTATGTATTGTTTCAAGAATTAATTGATCATCTACTGCTGCCCGTCGTCTCTCTGCCCGTCGCCTGCTCACCTGCTTGCCTGCCTACTCGCCTACCCTCCATCTCACCCTCTCTCCCTGCTGACGCCCGCCTGGGCTCAAACAGAGGTAAACCCTATTTTATTACACTGCTTGATCTTTAATCACATAGACTTAATCAACATTGCTACTTGTATGATCCTAGTGATTAAAAGCACTCTTTCCTGGTCCCTTTAGTAACTAATGTTCCCTTGAGATGAGTGTTAATTGATCTAGCTTGCTTACTTTCCTTGTAATGCCATCTTTTATGTGCTATGACCCACTAGTCATCTTTAGAGTATTAAAATGATGCAACTTGTACACTTGTTAAATTTGAATCTATAAATCCTATGAAATGATATCACCCCACAAAATCAGTAGTCACTATTATGTCTTGTACACTCTAGAATCAAGATCTAATACTCTTATGCTATTTTAACACCATGAGACATTTTTTGCTCATTCTAGTAGATTATTATGACCTATGATGACCTAACATGAAACCATGCTCTTAATGATATGATTTACATATCTATTATTGTGTTTTTTGGCCTAGAAACCCGTCCAAGATTTACTCATTAGGAGTAAATCTTAGATAGTCCCCGGTTTGGGACTGTTCTTGAACACCTAATCTCACTTAGGATGTAAGTGTATAATGTGCATTGGGTTTTCAAGAAAATTTCGGCAGCATTTCCCCATTTGTTCTCTAAGTACATATGTACTTAGAGAACAGTGGGGAAATGTTGCCGAAATTTTCTTGAAAACCCAATACACATTATACACTTACTAGTGAGATTAGGTGTTCAAGGATGGGATAGGTGGTACACATTTATTATATATAAGAATGACATCACATGTGTTTGTTGGCCTAGAAAGTGAACAATCATTGTTCTTTATATTACTTGTACATTGGTATAAATTAGAATGAACAATCACTAAATTATATATTGTTTGTATGGAGTCTGGCTTCATTGTACCTCCTAATCTGACAATATTTTCCATGTCCCACATTGTCTACTTCAACATCGGATGGGTCTAGATAATATACAGTTTGCATGGCTGGGACGATTACCATCAGAATCCAGTGTCTACCCCTAATTGCAAATAAGCCAGACAAATAGAAAACCGGATGGGTCTAGATAATAGGAGTAAATCTTGGATAGTCCCCGGTTTGGAACTATTCTTGAACACCTAATCTCACTTAGGATGTAAGTGTATACCCTAATCTTGTCCTATTATATACTTGTTTTCTCTTTGATTATAGAAATGGATAGATCATGGATGTCCATTTGCAATCGCTGCACCCCAGAGTTTATATCTGGTCTTGATCAGTTTATTAGATTTGTCGAGGAACATAGGAAAGAACCTAGATATAGGTTCTACTGTCCATGTAGGCATTGCGGTAACAACTTGAAAGTCAGCACTGGTGAGGAAATCAAAAGTCATGTCATGTGCAACGGGATTGTACAAGGCTATACAGAATGGCACTGGCATGGAGAGATTTCAAACTCGAAACCAGTGGATGTCGATAGCAGTGCTTGGGTGGAAGAAGAAATTGCCTCCGATGACGTAGATGTGAACGAACCAGTTCCAGTAGACATCGTTGATGCGATGTTGGATAGTTGTAGGGTAGATCACACCGATCCACCTCCTATCTTTAGAAACATTGTGCATGATGTTGAGATACCGTTATACACAGGCTGTGCTAAGTTTACGAAGCTTAGCGCGGTGTTGAGATTGTATAAGTTGAAAGCTAACAATAGATGGAGCGACAAAAGCTTCACTTCATTGTTGACTTTGCTGAAAGAAATGCTTCCTGAAGGAAACGAGCTGCCAATCTCAACATACCGGGTAAAGAAATTGTTGTGCCCAATGGGAATGGAGGCCAAGAAGATACACGCATGCCCGAATGATTGTGTATTATTTCAAAAGGACTATGTGGATTTGAAAGATTGTCCAAAATTTGGTGCGTCACAGTATAAATTGATGACTTCGGGGGAGTCCAAAACTGGTTCTCCTGCCAAGGTGTTGTGGTATCTACCTATAATATCACGGTTTCAACGCTTGTTTGCAAATCTGAAAGATGTGAAGAATTTGAGGTGCCATGCAGATGTTAAGAAAAATAATGATGGGATCCTACGACATGCGTCTGATTCCCCACAATGGAAGAAGATTGATCTAATGTACCCCAAATTTGGTGAAGAAGATAGGAATCTAAGACTTGGGCTTTGTACAGATGGGATGAATCTGTACGGGACATTGAGCAGCCAACATAGCACTTGGCCAGTCATGCTTGTTATATACAATCTTCCTCCCTGGTTGTGTATGAAAAATAAGTACGTTATGATGTCGTTGTTGATATCGGGCCCTAAACAACCCGGAAATGATATCGATGTTTATCTTGAACCTCTGATTGATGACTTAAAGAAACTTTGGGCTGAAGGTGTGATGACCTATGATGCTTCAGGAAGAGAGACATTTCGTTTGCACGCTATGTTGTTTTACACTATTAATGACTTTCCAGCATATGGGAATTTGTATGGATATAGTGTCAAAGGAGCTAAAGTGTGTCCTATATGTGAAGAAAACACTGATTCAATAAGACTAAAACATGGCGGCAAGACTGTATATCTTGGTCATCGAAGGTTTCTTTCAAAATTCCATCCGTATCGTAGGAAGCGCAAAGCATTCAATGGATGGAATGATGAATGGAGTGCACCTAAACCTATACCAGGGGATGTTGTTTATGAAAGAGTAAAAGACATTGTCAATGAATTTGGTAAGAAATCACAATGTAGTATGGCCACACGGAGTGACAATTCTTCATTCAAGAAGAAGTCAATATTTTGGGATCTTCCTTATTGGAGTTCTTTGACAGTCAGGCATTGTATCGATGTAATGCACATTGAGAAAAATGTCTGTGATAGCATCATTGGTACTCTGTTAAATATACCAGGTAAGACTAAAGATGGGATAAAATCTAGACTGGACCTACGTGAAATGGGAATAAGGTCAGAATTAATAGAATTATGTGAAATGGGTAATAAAAGAACATACTTACCTCCCGCTTGTTACACGTTGTCTAGAAAGGAGAAGAAAGCTTTTTGTGAATGCTTGGTAAATGTTAAGGTGCCACATGGTTACTCATCCAACATATGTAGATTGGTATCAATGAAAGATCTGAAGTTGATAGGTCTTAAATCTCATGATTGTCACACTCTAATGCAACAAATATTGCACGTGGCAATTCGATCTATATTGTCGAAGCATGTAAGGTTTGCAATCACCAGACTTTGTTTCTTTTTCAACAGTCTATGCAGCAAAGTTGTTGACCCTGATACTCTCGATAATTTGCAAAGAGAAGTGGTTGTTACCCTATGTCAGCTTGAGATGTATTTCCCTCCTTCGTTCTTTGATATCATGGTACATCTTGTTGTCCACTTGACTAGGGAAGTGAAAATGTTGGGACCAGTTTTCTTGCATTGGATGTATCCCTTTGAACGATACATGAGCGTTTTTAAAGGTGATGTTCGAAACCGTTATCGGCCTGAAGGGAGTATTATTGAAGGTTATGTGGCGAGAGAGGTTATGGATTTTTGCAATGACTTTCTGAGTGGTAATAACACTCCTGTTAATGACAAGAATATTGAGGAGGGCAAAGGAATTTTGGGATCACGGGTGAAAGTAATCAGCCATGAGCAGTTGGAACAAGGTCACTTGTATATTTTACACAACATGGACGAAGTGAGTGTTTATATCGAGGAACATACCAATTTCATCAAGAGACAACATGCTCAAGCAAGTTCAATGTGGCTTGCTAGAGAGCATAACAAGACTTTTACTAAGTGGTTTGAAGATAAAGTCTTACATCAACTATCTCAAACACCAAATGATATTATGAAAACTATCAAATGCCTCACCTTTAAACCCAAATCGAATGTTATGTCTTATGAAGGGTTTGACATTAATGGGTTCACATATTACACAAAGCGCCAAGATGATAAGAGTGTTGTCCAAAACAGTGGGGTCACTCTTCAAGCGTCGACTATGTATTTTGCAAGTGTAAAGGATAAGAGTCCACGTGAAGCTAAATGTCATATTACGGTGTCATTGAAGACATATGGGAGTTTGACTACATAGATTTCAGAATTTCACTCTTTAAATGTAATTGGGTTGATAACACTAAAGGAGTTATAGTGGATGAATTGGGTTTCACTTTAGTGAACTTTGAAAAGGTTGGCGAGAAGGGTGAACCATTCATATTGGCATCACAGGCAAAACAAATATTCTATATCGATGATCCTGCAAATGATAAATGGTCGGTTGTTCTTCATGGTAAAAGGCAGTTCATTGAAGATCCTATAGATGAAGAAGAGTACTATGATAAGTATGATGACTCCAGTCCATTCTCAGTTGGGTTGCCAACTCCACAAAATATTGAAGCTAATGATGACTTATATGTGCACGGAGATCACAATGAAGGATTGTTAATTGATAAAAGATCACAATTTTAGAGGCATGCATGTTTATATTTTTTTTATTGAAGCTAAATGTTTGCTTTTTTAATATCAATATCATTTTCATATTTGATGTTTCATTATCTTCTAGTTAATACAAATGCTAAATGTTTGCCTTTTTAATGACATTTTCAGATGGCTGACCATGATGAGCATGATGTCCATGATGAGCATGAAGTCCATGATGAGCATGAAGTCCATGATGAGCATGTTGTCCATGATGAGCATGGCGAGGATACCAATGTAAGTTCTAAAAACATATCATGTATTTCTATAAAATTCATTATCTTCTAGTTATGTCATGTATCCCATATTTCTATATTGGGCTAATTCAGTGTGTTTATTTTTGTCAAATTTTAGGTTGATGATGCACATGTACTGTCAGGACCCACTCTTTTGATCAGCACAAATACCAACCATTATAGGTAATCCCAAAACCTAAACCCAGATTATGAAATAAATCAATGAATTCTCGACTAAGGCGATTAAACAATATACGAAAAAAACAGATAAATTTTTCCTTTTTCTTTCTTCACAAACCCATAAATCAATGTCACATCAAGGACATCACATTCAGATATCACAAATCATATTCAACTCCATTAAATCTAGAATCAAATCTTGTTCTCATATGCGGTTCAGTTTACATCAGATACATGTACATTGATGAACAAACTTAATCTACAACCCATCCCGAGAAAGAGAGAGTACAAGGACATTCTAATCTATCTAGATTATGTTATTTATATCTTCCATGTTGTGACCTCTCCACTGGATAGCATTATACCTAAAAACATTTGAAACAACCTCATGAGACTCATATAGAGCCCCAGTGAGTGGATACCTCCCACTCAAGCTAGGTACATGCATCAGCATTAGATTAAGTATAAAACTTAAAAGAAACATGCAGATATTGAAAAGTATAGCAAAAAGTTCTATATTCAAATATATCTTGTAATGGTAATCTAATCCAACAGATAAGGCAATCACTTGAACCAATTATAACCTTGAAACATCTTTTAGAACATGTCTATGAACAAATCAGTAGATACTTCTCAATTCAGATTAAGAGCCCTACTGCATATGAAATAAGATAAGGCCCTGTTTGGTAGGGTGTGATCAGGTGCATTTTGCTGAATTATAAATCTAATCAACGATAATCATATCTTTTGTTTTCCTATTATTTTGTTTGGTACACTGTCGTCTTTTTTGTCGGCAGCATTTGGTGGCAATAGTTGCGGTCCTTTGTTCAACCATAACCATCCAGCTGGCTTGAAATGAAAAAAATATGACGCAGTGTTTTTGTTGCGTCTCTGCACGTATCTGACGGAAAAAAGTGTGGAGCCCACACTCTTGTAGGCTGCAGCACAGCTGAGAAGTAGTTTTTTCATAGCTATTACGTACCTGCATCTACCAGACTTGCTATCTACACCCGACTACTCCAGAAAGGTGCGCGATACATATTCTCAGAATTGGACAATAACTGGGTAGTTAGATACAGTTGCAATTCAACCAACTGCACTGCACTTCACCCTACCAAACAAAAAATCAAACACAGATCCTGACATTCATTTGTCATGAATTTATTTTCATCTCTACCAAACATGCCCTAAGTTCTAAGCATTTTTTAATCAATACATAACAATAACATTACCCTTTTGACACTCCACTAGCTGGACATGAACAAATCAACAGATACTTCTAGTTCAGATTAAGAATCTTACTACATGAGTAATAAGTCAAGTTCTAAGCATTTTTGAACCAATACATAACAATAACATTATCTTTGTGACACTCCACCAGCCAGACCAGGAACACATCCTGTAGTCCTGAAGCTGAAGTACACATAATACATATCTACGAAACAATACTATCAAATAGTAAGAAATCCAACTCATAATCAGAATGGATATGAATCCCATCATTTATATCTTGTGAACATGACATATCATAATGTGAAATAGAAAATGTCTGTAGCAACATGCTTACTTTCCACAACAAGAAGTATAATCAACAATGACAAATCATCAAGTGGTATTACAAGGAATGTAATAATCATTCAAATCATATTCTACATGGCTTATCATCTTTTATTCATTTGCCCTGAAACTACTTGGCTTGTACCTCACCAAGTAGAAGTCGCCACGCCTGATTCTCGTGTCAACGACTCACCGTCACTATCTTAGGGTTTAGCTTGCCACCCTAAGATATCAACAACAGACCATGGCCACCTCAGGATTGCCTAAAGAGGCTCACGTCCTCATCTCGGGTACACGAGATAGGAACCAGCAAAACAATATATCACATATCACAGTATTTCACATATTTTTCATTTCACATTTCTCATATTTCATTTCAACAGAGTCTATTCCATCTGGACATAGACTTTCACAGCAAGGATTTAGGGCCAGAGCCACTCCAGATGACTCACTCCTAAATCCTGGTGGTCTAACCTTTAAGGTCTCAATCCACACTTCGGAAATCCTTCTCATAATTCATCGATTACTACAAGGAGATCCGTTTTGTTTCCCCAATGTGGTCCTCGGGGGAAACTCACAGTGTTCAGGGCACCTAACTAGATGTTCAATCATTTCACTTGTTATTAATCTCTTTTAGTCATCTTAAAAGAATTCAAAACATCATATATCATATCTATGTATTCTCGTGTAACTATAATAACATGAAACAGATTAAGTTTATCAATAAGGGCAATGATCAAAGAAAGAAGCACAATAAGTCTATAGATTGTAACAAATATGATTATTTCTATCTTCTGCATCAACTCATAGCAATCATCAATAGTGGGCCTTCAACCCAAGACATAATCTTATTGTCCATCATTTACCCCATCAGGGTTTTATCATCATCATTGGGCCTTCAGCCCTAGACATAATCTCATTATGCAACATTTACCCTTATCAAGGTTTCTCAATGTAAGGAGTGCATATTAAATTCTATTTCAACATAAATCTTTTCAGCTCATTGTATATCACAGTTCTGAACAAATATTAGCAGAGGCATTAAAACTAGAAACAGTAAAAGCATATAGATATCATGTATCATTCCTTATACTAATAATGGATTTATCATACAACATATGCATGTTCCATCCAATCTGAATAGATGCCAATAAATTTCATGCATATACATGCATACCAGACTTAGTTCTCTTCTTCTTTTATTTCACATTCTTCATATGGGGTTACTAGTAATCACATGTTCACTATCAATTGAAGTTTGTACTATTAGTCTATTCTCAGAGTACAATTCACAATTCAAGAACACATTCTTATAAATCAATTCAAATACTTGACTTTCATCTTTTAGTTGAATTCAATTACAGTTATGTGTATCTCTTAATTCCCCATTTGATATTATCATTCACTAGCATCATCAAACTCATCATTTTAGGGTAAGAGCTACATTCTTAGAATCATCTATTAATTCCTATCTTTTTCCATCATTTTATACTCAGTAGTCTCAACTTATTTCATTTCATGTTCATTACATTATCTGGACCAATCTTTCTTGATTCACTTTACATACAATGCTTCTCTTCTACATAACATTTATCAAAGTACAGTTCTTAGTATATTTTATTTAATTTGGGTTAATCCATATGTAATTAATTTAAAGATAAAATACTTCATCATACTATCTTCATTAGTTTCATCTTTATCTTGCAATCACCATTAAGTACATTTTGTTCATATTGTCTCTTATATTCAGATAAGTGTACCTTGATGTTGACTAGTAATGTCATTCCCATAATCAACAATGATCATCCTTTATTATATTAAAATAAATGCATTAGACTTAAATGATATTAATAAGACTCATCGTATTCAATTGAAGTATTAATACCTTCAACTTCAACATTTGATCACATTTACAACATCATATACAAGTTCTAGCTTTATCACTCATAATATTCTTAATAATAAACTTTTAGGGTATTCAAGAAGTCATTCCTTAGTTCAACATATCATAAGAATCATATCATTCAGTAATCCAATCATGACCCAAGAGTTCATTAGGGTTATTCACAAACATGGAAACCCTAGTTTCCATTTTCGCACATTTCATTCATCAATCATAAGTATACATTGATTAATTGACTTATTTGATTCACTTCCTCAACACAAATCCTAATCAGGATATGTGGTCATTCAACTCCATTAACATTCAAAAATACACTTGTATAATACAATCTAGCACAATTCAGATATGACTTTATACATGTCAATTCAATTCCAAGCATATCGGCCATTGGGCTGATTTTTAGGAAAATTTCACATGAAATACCATATTCATCTACCCATAAGAATACCCATGCATCCTCAATCAATATAACAGGAACTAATCAAGTTTCAATCAATGAGAAATAATCAAAATCAGTAAAATTGGATTCCCCAATATCTTTCCCAAATCAAATCCAATCACATACATATATAAACAAGGTTTCTGATTGTTTTAGCCGCATTGAATTAGGCTTTCAACATGGATACAAAGCTTAGGAGGGAGAAAAACACTCACCTCAGGTGTGAAACACCTGAAATTCGTAGCCCAGCTACTACTACTAATTCTTGAATCAAGTCCTTGCTTCAAGAAAACAGGATCTTCCTGCTCCTCTTCACTCAAGAACCTAGAAGAAGAAGAATTGAAGAAGAAAGAATGAAAGAAGAGATCAATTTGGATTCTTTTGATCCAAATCAGGGGAGTGACGAGTTCTATACATAGGAGAGAATAGAAGCAAATAAACCTAGTAAAGATTTATAATCTATACAGAATTTACCAACCTTGGAAAGAGAAAACCCAGAAATCTGAAATTTCCACTTCAGATTCTCCAAACCCTAAAATCCCCTCCTCTCTCAAGAATTACGAAGATCTGAAGTGTGGGACCGAAATGAGAGGTGCTTGGGTCATAATAGAGTCCTATATACTCATTAAGGTGCTTGAAATAATTAATTATAAACATTTTTCAGTCTTTTTTATTTTTCTAGAAAAATCTGGTCCGTCGAGTTTTTCTCTCTCAGAACTCGACCGATCAAGGTTCTGTTGTGATACAAAACGTCTTCAAAAAATTCTGAAAATTTAATATGTTGTTAGCAATTGAGTTTAAAACCATCAGTTAAAATTTTATCTTAATTGGATAATCCAATAAATTATAAAAAATAAAATACTACACTGCTATACTGCAGTCAGCAGCATGGTCGGTCGAGTTTGTCCTGCACAACACTCGACCGACAACCTCTTTTTAGAGATAAAAATTTATCCAAAAATTACACCAATTTAACAGGATGTCTAAAATTGTGTTTTTCAAGTAAATTTAAAATTTTAGATCAATTGGATATACCAATAAAAAGATAAAATTCAATTACCACACTACTATCTCAATCTGAAAATATGATCGGTCGAGTTTGAAACTCGACCGATAAACAGGTCAGAACATTTTTCAAAATTTCTGATATTTTTCAAGAGTGTTCAAATTTTATACATACAAATCATATCCAAATTTTAATCAAATCAAAGTTACACATAAAATACTAAAAATCATTTAGTGAGACACTATACTTATCAAATTCTGTATTCATATATCACCAAAACCCTAATTTTGGCCGATTAGGGTTTCTAAAATGCTAACCCTAATTATGTGAATCAAAGTATGATTAAACCTTCTCATTATTTTTAAAACATGAAAATTTAACTATCATCACTAATCAAGCTTTAAACAATGATCAACTTAATTAAGCATACAATTATCCAAGTAAACCCTAATCAGATGACTAATTTGAAAACGGGTCATTACAAATTCTCCCCTCCTTTTAGGATTTCGTCCCAAAATCCAAGAAAATATATGGAAGAATATCATATCATCTAATTGTTCACCTCTCTGAGCATCAAATAATAAAGACTTTCATTTTATCTTTCTTTCATATGACACTTTCTTTTTGCATTAAATGAATATTTCTTCCCTTGTAATCATCACATCTCTCCTTGAGTATTACAAACACTTACTTCACAAATATTAGTAATACATCATTTATCAAGATCTAATTCACATCACCTTTCACATCTTTTTTTTTATTGTGTATCTCATGGATTAAGATTATGACTCATTCACATATTATCATCTGCATTCATCAATTTCCTTTATAAAGAAGATCATCTAGTAAGTATCTTAATTCATAGCTTTTTCTCACAATTTCAAATTTCATACTTAGACTCAAACTCATTAGAGATTATGTTCATAATCCACTAAGCTTTAATCTTTCTTATATGAATTTTATGTTTTCCATGGGTTCCATATTGAATTATAAAATCCTTTTCTCTTTCACCATTTTATCGCCATTCTTCTCTTTTTCATCATGCATCTTATTATACTACCAAACTATGTTCATCTGGATACTTGGTCAGGGCATCCAGAAGAAGTATAGTCGGCAGTTCCATACTAGCTTAGCTCAATACCCAAATACTTGACCAGAGTATCTGGATACTGGGTCCAGTCAGTATGCACATCATTCAGGTTATATTCAACATTGACATTATCAATTAGTCCTAGATCCTATTGTCCCTGTAGAGTCATCTAACCTAGGCTCTGATACCACGTCTGTCAGGACCCACTCTTTTGATCAGCACAAATACCAACCATTAGAGGTAATCCCAAAACCTAAACCCAGATTATGAAATAAAACAATGAATTCTCGACTAAGGCGATTAAACAATATACGAAAAACACAGATAAATTTTTCCTTTTTCTTTCTTCACAAACCCATAAATCAATGTCACATCAAGGAGATCACATTCAGATATCACAAATCATATTCAACTCCATTAAATCCAGAATCAAATCTTGTTCTCATATGCGGTTCAGTTTACATCATATACATGTACATTGATGAACAAACTTAATCTACAACCCATCCCGAGAAAGAGAGAGTACAGGGACATTCTAATCTATCTAGATTATGTTATTTATATCTTCCATGTTGTGACCTCTACGCTGGATAACATTATACCTAAAAACATTTGAAACAACCTCATGAGACTCATATCGAGCCCCAGTGAGTGGATGCCTCCCACTCAAGCTAGGTACATGCATCGGCATCAGATTAAGTATAAAACTTAAAAGAAACATGCAGATATTGAAAAGTATAGCAAAAGTTCTATATTCAAATCTATCTTGCAATGGTAATCTAATCCAACAGATAAGGCAATCACTTGAACCAATTATAACCTTGAAATATCTTTTAGAACATGTCTATGAACAAATCAGTAGATACTTCTTAGTTCAGATTAAGAGCCCTACTGCATATGAAATAAGATAAGGCCATGTTTGGTAGGGTGTGATCAGGTGCATTTTGCTGAATTATAAATCTAATCAACGATAATCATATCTTTTGTTTTCCTATTATTTTGTTTGGTACACTGTCGTCTTTTTTGTCGGCAGCGTATGGTGGAAATAGTTGTGGTCCTCTGTTCAACCATGACCATCCAGCTGGCTCGAAATGAAAAAAATATGACGCAGTGTTTCTGTTGCGTCTCTGCACGTATCTGACGGAAAAAAGTGTGGAGCCCACGCTCTTGTAGACTGCAGCACAGCTGAGAAGTAGTTTTTTCATAGTTGTTACGTACCTGCATCTACCAGACTTGCTATCTACACCCAACTACTCCGGAAACGAGCGCGGTACATATTCTCAGAATTGGACAATAACTGGGTAGTTAGATGCAGTTGCAATTCAACCAACTGCACTGCACTTCACCCTACCAAACAAAAAATCAAACACAGATCCTGACATTCATTTGTCATGAATTTATTTTCATCTCTACCAAACAGGCCCTAAGTTCTAAGCATTTTTTAATCAATACATAACTATAACATTACCCTTTTGACACTCCACCAGCTGGACATGAACAAATCAACAGAAACTTCTAGTTCAGATTAAGAATCTTACTACATGAGTAATAAGTCAAGTTCTAAGCATTTTTGAACCAATACATAACAATAACATCATCTTTGTGACACTCCACCAGCCGGACCAAGAACACATCCTGTAGTCCTGAAGCTGAAGTACACATAATACATATCTACCAAACAATACTATCAAATAGTAAGCAATCCAACTCATAATCAGAATGGATATGAATCCCATCATTTATAACTTGTCAACATGACATATCATAATGTGAAATAGAAAATGTCTGTAGCAACATGATTACTTTCCACAACAAGAAATATAATCAACAATGACAAATCATCAAGTGGTATTATAAGGAATGTAAAATCATTCAAATCATATTCTACACGGCTTATCATCTTTTATTCATTTGCCCTGAAACTACTGGGCTTCTACCTCACCAAGTAGAAGTCGCCACGCCTGATTCTCGTGTCAACGACTCACCGTCACTATCTTAGGGTTTAGTCGGCCACCCTAAGATATCAACAACAGACCCTGACCACCTCAGGGTTGCCTAAAGAGGCTCACGTCCTCATCTCGGGTACACGAGATAGGAACCAGCAAAAATAGTATATCACATATCACAGTATTTCACATATTTTTCATTTCACATTTCACATATTTCATTTCAACAGAGTCTATTCCATCTGGACATAGACTTTCATAGCAAGGATTTAGGGCTAGAGCCACTCCAGATGACTCACTCCTAAATCCTGGTGGTCTAACCTTTAAAGTCTCGATCCACACTCCGGAAATCCTTCTCATAATTCATCGATTACTACAAGAAGATTCGTTTTGTTTCCCCAGTGTGGTCCTCGGGGGAAACTCACAGTGTTCAGGGAACCTAACTAGATGTTCAATCATTTCACTTGTTATTAATCTCTTTCAGTCATCTTAAAAGAATTCAAAACATCATATATCATATATGTGTATTCTCGTGTAACTATAATAACATGAAACAGATTAAGTTTATCAATAAGGGCAATGATCAAAGCAAGAAGTACAATAAGTCTATAGATTGCAACAAATATGATTATTTCTATCTTTTGCATCAACTCATAGCAATCATCAATAGTGGGCCTTCAACCCAAGACATAATCTTATTATCCATCATTTACCCCATCAGGGTTTTATCATCATCACTGGGCCTTCAGCCCTAGACATAATCTCATTATGCAACATTTACCCTTATCAGGGTTTCTCAATGTAAGGAGTGCATATTAAATTCTATTTCAACATAAATCTTATCAGCTCATTGTATATCACAGTTCTGAACAAATATTAGCAGAGGCATTAAAACTAGCAATAGTAAAAGAATATAGATATCATGTATCATTCCTTATACCAAGAATGGACTTATCATACAACATATGCCTGTTCCATCCATTCTGAATAGATGCCAATAAATTTCATGCATATACATGCATACCAGACTTAGTTCTCTTCTTCTTTTATTTCACATTCTTCATATGGGGTTACTAGTCATCACATGTTCACTATCAATTGAAGTTTGTACTATTAGTCTATTCTCAGAGTACAATTCACAATTCAAGAACACATTCTTATAAATCAATTCAAATACTTGACTTTCATCTTTTAGTTGAATTTAATTACAGTTATGTGCATCTCTTAATTCCCCATTTGATATTATCATTCACTAGCATCATCAAACTCATCATTTTAGAGTAAGAGTTACATTCTTAGAATCATCTATTAATTCCAATTTTTTCATCATTTTATACTCAGTAGTCTCAACTTCTTTCATTTCATGTTCATTACATTATCTGGACCAATCTTTCTTGATTCACTTTACATACAATGCTTCTCTTCTACATAACATTTATCAAAGTATAGTTCTTAGTATATTTTATTTAATTTGGGTTAATCCATATGTAATTAATTTAAAGATAAAATACTTCATCATACTATCTTCATTAGTTTCATCTTTATCTTGCAATCACCATTAAGTACATCTTGTTCATATTGTCTCTTATATTCAGATAAGTGTACCTTGATGTTGACTAGTAATGTCATTCCCATAATCAACAATGATCATCCTTTATTATATTAAAATAAATGCATTAGACTTAGATGATATTAATAAGACTCATCATATTCAATTGAAGTATTAATACCTTCAACTTCAACATTTGATCACATTTACAACATCATATACAAGTTCTAGCTTTATCACTCATAATATTCTTAATAATAAACTTTTAGGGTTTTCAAGAAGTCATTCTTTAGTTCAACATATCATAAGAATCATATCATTCAGTAATCCAATCATGACCCAAGAGTTCATTAGGGTTATTCACAAACATGGAAACCCTAGTTTCCATTTTCACACACTTCATTCATCAATCATAAGTATACATTGATTAATTGACTTATTTGATTCACTTCCTCAACACAAATCCTAATCAGGATATGTGGTCATTCAACTCCATTAACATTCAACAATACACTTGTATAATACAATCTAGCACAATTCAGATATGACTTTATACATGTCAATTCAATTCCAAGCATATCGGCCATTGGGCTGATTTTTAGGAAAATTTCACATGAAATACCATATTCATCTACCCATAAGAATACCCATGCATCCTCAATCAATATAACAGGAACTAATCAAGTTTCAATCAATGAGAAATAATCAAAATCAGTAAAATTGGATTCCCCAATATCTTTCCCAAATCAAATCCAATCACATACATATATATAAACAAGGTTTCTGATTGTTTTAGCTGCATTGAATTAGGATTTCAACATGGATACAAAGCTTAGGAGGGAGAAAAACACTCACCTCAGGTGTGAAACACCTGAAATTTGTAGCCCAGCTACTACTGCTAATTCTTGAATCAAGTCCTTGCTTCAAGAAAACAGGATCTTCCTGCTCCTCTTCACTCAAGAACCTAGAAGAAGAGGAATTGAAGAAGAAAGAATGAAAGAAGAGATCAATTTGGATTCTTTTGATCCAAATCAGGGGAGTGACGAGTTCTATACATAGGAGAGAATAGAAGCAAATAAACCTAGTAAAGATTTATAATCTATACAGAATTTACCAACCTTGGAAAGAGAAAACCCAGAAATCTGAAATTTCCACTTCAGATTCTCCAAACCCTAAAATCCCCTCCTCTCTCAAGAATTACGAAGCTCTGAAGTATGGGACGGAAATGAGAGGTGCTTGGGTCGTAATAGAGTCCAATATACTCATTAAGGTGCTTGGAATAATTAATTATAAACATTTTTCAGTCTTTTTTATTTTTCTAGAAAAATCTGGTCGGTCGAGTTTGTCTCTCTCAGAACTCGACCGATCAAGGTTCTTTTGTGATACAAAAAGTCTTCCAAAAATTCTGAAAATTTAATATGTTGTTCAAAACTGAGTATCAAACCATCAGTTAAAATTTCAGCTTAATTGGATAATCCAATAAATTATAAAAAATAAAATACTACACTGCTATACTGCAGTCAGCAGCATGGTCGGTCGAGTTTGTCCTGCACAGACCTCGACTGACACCCTCTTTGTAGAGATAAAAAGTCATCCAAAAATTACACCAATTTAACAGGATGTCTAAAATTGTGTTTTTCAAGTACAGTTAAAATTTGAGATCAATTGGATATACCAATAAAAAGATAAAATTCAATTACCACACTGCTATCTCAATCTGAAAACATGATCGGTCGAGTTTGAATCTCGACCAATAAACAGGTCAGAACATTTTTCAAAAATTCTGATATTTTTCAAGAATGTTCACATTTTATACATACAAATCATATCCAAATTTTAATTAAATTAGAGTTACACAGAAAATACTAAAAGTCATTTAGTGAGACACTATACTTATCAAATTCTGTATTCATATATCACCAAAACCCTAATTTGGGCCGATTAGGGTTTCTAAAATGCTAACCCTAATTATGTGAATCAAAGTATGATTAAACCTTCTCATTATTTTTAAAACATGAAAATTTAACTACCATCACTAATCAAGCTTTAAACAATGATCAACTTAATTAAGCATACAATTATCTAAGTAAACCCTAATCAGATGACTAATTTGAAAACGGTTCATTACATGTACCCACTGAGGCACTGGAGGAACTTGATGCACATCACCAAACACTTAGCAAGAAAAGGGTCATCACTTTGTTGAAGAAGTTAATATCACTAAGTGGCAGTGGATCCAAATTGGTTGTGGAGTTTGATAATGGAGGAAATGCAATTTAAGTGAACCGCAATAATTTTGTAAACTATCTTGGGGTTGTCACTCGAAGCCATTGTGGTGTTAAGTATGATAATTGGCATAAAGTTCCTCAGGAGAAGAAAGACATGATATGGAAGGATTTATGTGTGAGTTATTATTATTTGCAATTCTATTTTGTAGATTACAAATTCTATTATTTGCAATTCTATTATTGGATACTAGTTAATAGCAATTCTATTTTACAGAATCTGTTTGCATTGGATGAGAAGTTGCATCGTAAAAGTGTGATGCAATGCGCTGGAAAGATGCTAAGGAACTATAGGACAAATCTCAACAGAGAATACATAAAATATGGTGATTAGAAGAAGAAGTCAGCCCTTGAACAGTGGAACTTCTTGGACAAAGAAGATTGGGACACGTTTGTTGCTTCAAGAAAATCTGAAGAATTCAAGGTATTAGGCATCACTCCCAATTTAATTAATATATGTTGTATTCACCTATTCAAGATTAAAATTTAGTGCTACTAACAAAATCATTAATGTGCATACTAACTAGGCCCTCAGTGAGGCACAAAAAGCAATGTGTGCACTGAATGTGTATGACCACACTATGGGTCCAAAGGGCTATGCAAGCATTCGCCAAAGACTACAGGCGGAGTCTGCTGCTACTCAGGAGTCCTCTACTACATGTGCCACACCCATGCCTCGCCATGATGTCTGGATAACTGGGAGGCAAAACAAGAAGGGTGAAATAAAGAAGCCCGTAACTGCTGATGCGGCTGCAAAAATGGTAAAATACAACTCTTAGAGCAATCGTTTGAATATTGATTATTTGTGGTGTTAACTTACCAATTTCTATTGATGGTGATTAGCAGGAGATGTACGAGCAGAGGAAACAAGGCACGTTCATCCCTCAGGGCACAAGGGATGAATTGACAGTTGCTCTGGGTAACCCAGAGCATCCTGGACGTGTTAGGGGTGCAGGCGCTGGTGTGGGCATCAAAGCATTCTTTGGACCATCCCAGCGCAAACCCATAGCGGGACTTTCACAAGAAGAGGTAACCTATTCTTTTTTTAGAATGTTACTGCAAAAGGAAATTCAATAATAAGAAGCTAATGTTTCTTTTATCCATGTATAGGAAAATAAGAGAGTCGAGGATATAGTTGCTAAGAAGGTCAATGATATAGTTGCTGAGAAAGTCAAGGAAGAAATGGTGCGGTGGCAGGCATCTCAGGCTTCCAATCAGCCTATGACGACCCACTCTTCTCCTGATGCACATATTGAGAGTAATCCTGTAGACCCACCGCCTAACACGTCTGCTGTAAATATTGTTTATGATATTGTAGCTAGTCTTTTCAAGATGATATGTTTTCAAGATGATATGTATATATGTATAATATTCTTTACGTAAATTTGTAGGCATTGAAGCCATGCCACTTAAGAATACAAGACTATGTTGTTGCAGAGGCGCATGCTTACCCGTCCCTTCCTGGGGCAATGTTTCACGGGACTCCAATGCCACATGGCTACGTTCGTGTGAGCCCGATACGTGTATTACCCGATTCGAGGGAAGCTACATTACCATATCCCCACCCAGATATTGATACACTTGCTGAGGTATAAGGCGGGGTGATATTGTGGCTCAAAGCAGATGTCGTCTACACTACTGAAATTGTAAGATAAATTTACATTACTTTAGATTGTTAATGTGTATATATTAGGTCAACTGATCTGAAATTATATATACAGGTTAAAAAGAAGACACCCGGAGCACCTAGGCCTCCACCTCCACTTCTTGCATTACCAAGTTGGGTTCCAACTGACCTAAAATACCCGTTAGGTACTGCTTGTAGGGGAATGGCATGTTGGCTACAGGCACATAATATACATTGCCCTATAATTGTTTCTTTAGAAGCAGATTATGCAGGTCAATCATACGAAAGCTCTTTATTTATACAAGATATTATTGAGTTGTTTATGTATGATTGGCTTAATACATCAATGATAGAGACATGGATAAAGTGAGATCTTGTTTATACATCCATATACCTTGTGTAAGATCTAGTGATCTAGTTTCTTATATATTAATGCATATGTAATACATGTTTTGCAGCTACTTAGTCGAAAATCAATGCAAACAATTTGCATTTGATCATGTGGGATTTTTGATTTTATCATTGATTAGTATGGTAGCTAAAGACCCTGATAGTGTTCAACAATACTGTATAGATGCTTTTACAGTTTTTCGGTCAGTAAAAGAAGACGATAATAATAGCTCCATTCAATGTCAAGTAAGTTTACTTTACTTATAATTTGGACTTAAGAAAATTACATTTTTATTGTGGATTTTGAGTTATTAATTTTTAAATTTTTTACCTCTAGCGGTAGGCATTGGGAGTTACTAGTTATTCTCCCCGAACGTTCACTGTTTATTATCTAGATCCTGCGGGGAGTACATTGAATACTAAAATTGGACACATAATGAGAATGTCATTATTCTGGTGAGAAATATTTCATTTTTATATCCGTTAACATATGTTATTACATTACTATTTAATTAAGCAATTTACTGTGTTATATTAACATGTAGGGGTTTAGATGCATTCAAAAATGCTGGAGGAAAGGTCCCAAGGAGAAAGAACCAGCCAATAATTTGGGAGAACGTAAAAGTAAGTTCCCGACTCCAATGTATATATTATTTATGTGAATTGTGCTTAGTTGTATTTTTTAATATTTTGTATGTTTCAATTTATAGTGCGCTACACAAGACAACGGCTGGGCATGCACATACTATGTGATGCGATTTATATAGATGATTATCCAACATGCCGCATTGGACATCGATACCATACATGAGGTATTATATATAGTCTCATTAGTTAGTATGAAATATATCAATCTTATTTTTATATTATTACTTATATATATACATCATTCTCTTTGCAGGTGTTTAAAACTGACCACACTATAGGTAAACGCTTAAAAAATGTACATGCTCCATATACGATGGAAGTATTAAATGAAGTAAGAGAAGAATGGGCAAGATCCATACAAGTAGTGGCGATTGTAAGATATAATTAGGATGTTGATAGCAATGTTGAATGATATTTTGTAAATGAATATTTCTGAATGTTTATACATGTCTGAATGTTTCTACATGTATTTGAATGTTTCTACATGTGTGAATGTGAGAATTGAATTGATGTCTGAATGTCTCTACTTGTGTGAAAAAATATTTGTTGATTTTGCAGGTTTGTGGCCTATTTGTAGGCTGATATCAATGGATGTCGTAAACCTGCAGTTCAGAAAACTGAACTGCAGGTTCTCATCCTGCTGACCAGCCACAGCAGGCCTGCAAACTGATAAGAAAAAAAATTAAAACATAGGCGTCAGTTATTTATAGAACACCATCATCAAAGGCCTACAACGTAGGTTATTGGATAAAAACCGCCGCCTAATGTGACAAACAATCTGACCGTGCAGGAAACCACGACCGTGGTGGAAATGGCATCACTTATTCGTATAAAACCGACGCCTATAGGTTATATAGCGTCGGTTTTTTAGTTGATAACCGACGCAGAAAGTGTCTTAGATGGCGCCCTTTTTTGTGGCGCGAACCCTATAGGCACCGGCTTACTATATATAACCGACGCCTATAGGTTATATAGGCGTCGGTTATAAAATCGACACCGAAGAGTTCGACCTTTAGCGGCACCCACATAGGCGTCGCTTGAAAACCGTCACTAAAAGGGGTTAAACAACCGACGCCAAAGGCGTGTTCTGTAGTAGTGTGTGGATGGATTTTCTAACTATTATGTATGCATCTTGTATATTTATATTTTGAGTAAAGTGCATTGTTGTTGAATGATAATATTATTCAAGTGTATTTTCATCCTGGAGCTAAGGGTTTTTTCAATAATTTTATGGGATGCATTGATTAGGCTAATAAGCCTAAATTGGTGAATCAAAAAAGAAAGGTCAAATTTATTAATGAGAATAATATGTGTTTGCTTGAGGATGAAAATTTGGGGAGTGAGGTCATCGTGATGGTGTATGTACTGAAAAGGGTTTGTAAAATCTGATCATAAGTGTTCCAACATGTGTCGGTAGAATTCAATGATGACACCATTATGCCCAGGAGATTTATCTACACCTACTGCTCAATAGCATGCTTTATTTAGAATATGTGAAGATATCGATGAGGCTATTAGGATGGTTAATAAGGGTTGGACAAAGGATATCCCACTAGATTTGAAGATGGTGGGGATGTTCTGGTTGTTGTTGACAAGTTTTTGAAACTTTTCTAAAATATGTGATGTGATGATGTGTCTATTTGTTGTAACTTTCCCTTGGATATTGAGACTATGGTTGGAGTTATTTCTAATATCAATATTACAACATTTGTGAAAGAATTTGGCTTTCCATACTTCCTCTTTCATCCATGTATTTTTTATTCTTTGCTTCCACATGATCTCATTTTGAAGTAAATGATGTTCTATTTCTATTTTGACTGTAAGGATGTGTGCCTGATCTAGAAAGGGTCACTATCAAAATGGAGTAGTAATGATTCATTATCTTTGAGAACTCGTTGGATATTACCAAAAGTGGTTGAATTCCAAATTTTAAGGGATTTCCTAAAAAACTTATTTTTTTGTGAATATTACATCCCGATTCGAGAGGATTTGGTGGTGAGGGTCAAATTTGAAGGAGAAGAGATTTGAAGTCAGGGTGTTTGATCCAACAATGTTCAAAATGTAAAGGTTTTCTTTGCCCCAAGGCATGCATTTGGTATTAAGGAGAACAAGCAAGTGGTTAAATATTGGTCTAGAAGAGGTTGATGTAAATGTTGGATACAAAGAAAGCCATCAAGTTATCCCATAGATGTCCTCAATCCATGTGTATTCTGACTTTATGGATGAAAGATCAAGAAGTTGATAATTTGAGATGAAGAGGCTGAAAGAGCGTATCAAACATGTAAGGGTTTTGTCCTGGGTCAATGGTGTATTGAGGTGTTATGTGTTGTTTTTGGTTAGATTGAAAACTCCTCCAATAACCATGGCATGGATGAGAAGGTGTTTGCTATGTTGTGAATTTTTTCAAGAAACATATGTTTGTCTTTACTAGGTTCATAGTAGAAATCTAATGAAAGACCAAGTGAAATGGTTGTGGTGGTTTTGGATGGCAATAGTAATATTGTACTATCTCATGTTTTGATGAATTATCTTGAATTTTCTATTATTTATGACTACGATGATGCATCCTTTGAAGCCACATGGTGGTATCTGGATGCATTCATTTATGTGCTTGCCACCAATAGTCTAAAGAAGAAATTGGGATAAGTAGGTTTTAGTCTCCTGAAGAGTAATGATGTTAACTTAATTATTATAACTGAATATTTTAATGGATCTCCTTCTATAGGCACTGGAAGCACCACATACATTCCATGAAACTATAATCATTTTAGGATAAATGTGCTCTATGAAAATATTTTTCTATCAAACCATGAGTTCTTCTAGTTGTTTTGTGGCTATATTAACGAGTTTGGTGTTGTTCCACCCCATGAAGAGTTCAATCTCAGATAATGCACTGTTAGCATGCAACATGGTATCAAAACATATGCCTAGTTTTGAAGCAAAGTAGTGAATGCATGGATGTCAAGCCATAATGCTAGGTTTATATTACTATCCATTATATGCACAATATCATTATATAAGTGGTCATCCTAATTTGAATTAAAATATGACAATCCATGGAAGGAGTTTGTGGAAATATATGAATCCATACACATGCCATCATTTGCAATGTATTATTTATTTTTGATTCCCTAGTGTTGTGATAAGAAAGAGGAATGATTTGACTGTGAGTGGGGATTTGGAGAGTTTCTTCTATGCATGTCTATGTGAGGATTTGAGTTCTTTATTAATTTTAGTTTTTATTTGATCAATGGATTCTTTGTTCAGACAAGGTGATGTGTCTTCAATGGAGTTGGTGTGGAATGGGAATGGGTTGCAAGCTTCAATGAATTGGGGATACATGGATTTATGTTATGGCAATGGTTGATGAGGGCATTTGAGAGATTTGGGATTGTTCGGTCTAGATGATAGGAGATTATTAGGTTGGTGATATTTTCTTTCCCACACCATTTTCCTATCTTTTTATCTCTTAGGAATAACAGTGGTGGTGATTTTCTTACTATTGGTAGGATAGAACCATGATGGTGGGTAGCTAGATAGGTTGGTGAAGGTGGAGGAAATATTAGTGGGGTTCTCAAAGCCCAATTTGATGGCATAAATAGTTTCTCCAAATCTTATCTAAAGGGTGGTTGGGAGTTCATTGGCTTGTTTAACATAGAAGATGCAAAACCTCTGATGTTGGAAGGCTGGAGGATGTCATGGTTGACAAATTGGGGCATGGCTCTGATGTCGTGCATGATAGATCAGAAGATTTCAATCTCCCAAAGGTGTGGTGGAAGATCAGAGATGGACACCCATCCTGATCCTTTAGTGCCATCACGTGATGCACCTTGTTCAACCATCCATTTGGAGAGGGAGGCTTGGACAAAGATGTCACCACAGGAAATAGTCCTGACTGCGTAAAGATATGGTCAAGTTTGGTACCTTCTAGGACAAATTAAATGAGTTTGGAGGGTGAAAAAATCTTGGTTTTTAGAATAGTGTGTGTCGGAAGAAGATGTGAAACAACTTGAGTGACATCCAAAATGTTGACGGCATGATTGTCAATGTTATTTTGGATAGAGACAAGGACACTATGACTAGACTTTCAACAACTGCATTGAATTGGTAGGAAGATCAATGGGAAACTCAATGATAGAGTTAAGAGTGGGGATATTTATATTGTTGTTGGAGCACATAGCACTAGATATGGGGGTTTCAGTGATATATGTAAGCTATGAACATATTGAAGAGGAGGGGTGTGAATAAGGTTGGTGATGTGGCATGGTAGAGGTTGAAGTGACTAGTTGTTGTATAAGAATGATAGGTCTTGTTGATGAATTCATATTCATCCTAGTCTTAGTTGCATTTTTAGTCAAATTTAGCATTCATGTATCTTAGTTTTCATCAGGAATAGCTTTGTTTTGATCTAATTAGGCTTTTATGTTAATTTGTAGGAATTTGATACTTTTCTTGACTCCCTTTGCAGGTTTTGAATTCTATCACTCTGCAGCAAGTTTGCCTAGAAGGTCCCACTGCCCTTCAGTGGATGGGAGTCAAGAGGAGGATGCCTCTTGTGGGGTGCGGGGAAGCGCCTCGGACCAAACAAGATTTTGAGCACTTCCAGAAGGTAGATTGACGCACAATTTTTTTGGCCAAGGACAAACTCAACCCATCGGTCGACATGTCAATCGACCTTCAAATTTTGGCAAATACCAAACATCAATAGATGATCGACAAACAAATGCTCGACAACCTTGTCGACCTTCTAGGTCGATAACCCACCGACACCTCTATTGATCTCTCATGCTCGACATCATCATTGAGCTATAGCCGACAAGAAATCAACCATCGACCCTCTACTATCGACATGCTTATCGAAGACTACACTACTTGATAGTCTTGTCGACCCTCATGGTCGACAATCCTGTCGACCCTCATGGTCGACAATCCTGTCGACCCTCATGATCGACAATCCTGTCGACCTCTAAGACCGATAGACTCATCGATTGATAGCAATGGTCGACACCGATGGAAAGAGGTCGACAACCTTGACCCTATAAATAGGCCCCCAGCGTAGTCGTACAAATCATCTCAGAATTCTGGAGACAAACCACGCCAAAAGGTTGTCGCTAAGATTAGAGCAAGGATGAGACCTATTGACCAAGATAGTTCCATTGACATAGTTTGGAGACATCTGTCGACCTCCATCATAGATCGACAAATCTCTTTCATCAACAACTCCAAGACTATTGATCTCCTTCTCTAGGCAATCGATCGTTCCTCCCGAGTCACTATTCCTCCACCTACTTCTACTGCAAGTCAGGGTTAATACCTAAAGGAGAAAGAAGGAAGGAAGTCTTCCATCGTACATCATGCCAAACTGCTTCTGTTACCATCATGACTGTGATGGTGTCCACTTCCTCTATTAGTGATATTAATCTTGCCATGTCGAGGGAGTGGTCTTTTCATTAGGGTGTGGGGGCTAGCCCCACTACCCATTTAATTATTAAAATTTTATTCATATTCAAACTCTTATATGAACTCATTTATTTAATAACTAATCATATATCACATGTCTTGTGGATTGATCAACCACTTTACGTGATTTAGTATAATATTTTACCTCTAGAACTTCAACGTTTAATATTTGAATGTCGATTAACCTTAGTTGACACCCTGATAAGAACTTTTG
This sequence comes from Alisma plantago-aquatica, assembly GCA_963693085.1. Taxonomy (NCBI): domain Eukaryota; kingdom Viridiplantae; phylum Streptophyta; class Magnoliopsida; order Alismatales; family Alismataceae; genus Alisma; species Alisma plantago-aquatica. Next base: position 762,544,183 of record OY856411.1, read on the forward strand.
ATGAAAAGCCTCCAGAGTAGTGGATAGAAGATCCGTAAGTAACAAGACATTAAGCTTACATGGATATCTACTCATGTAAGTTTTTGACGTTGAAGGGAAAACTTGCATAACTCTAATTATATCTTCATACATGTTTAGATTTGAATGAATGTGCAGAATCGAGTAGTGGTGGTGAAACTCAGTTCCACCCTAGTGATTCCATCCATTGATAATTAGAACCTTAATCTAGCTCTTTTTATTCCTATAATCTTAGTTAAACAAACCAATCACAACTTTTGTGATAAATACTAGTTCTTGCTAAGTTACTTCGATTAAATAATTCTTAAACAAGCCGTCCCTTGGGATTTGATTCTTAACTATACTGTGATAAGATCCGTCCACTCGCGGGTGGTATTATTGCACTTTGGTTTTGATAAACTCTAGGAATTCTATTCCTAGTGAATTTGTAGTGCGATAATATTCCACGTCACTTGTCTTGTGCGTCTAGGGATTGGGAGGTTTAGGAGATAAGTTTGGATGATTATCCAGTTCATCTAGAGCATAAAAAGGATTTGAGGTCAAAAGGCCAGATGGACCGTCACCATGTGGCCAATAAGATGGATAATATGAAAGAGATTTGGAAAAGGAATGATGGGATAATCATTGGAAAGATGAGTTTTTCTTGGGACCCAGTGAGATATGCACAGAGTTATGTGGTATGTGAGAGCCGGGTTTGTAGATAGGTTTGGGGCACATGAAGGAGTAGTGAAAAAATCCATTGCATGAAAAACATAGGACATGAAAGGTGCAATGATGTTTTGCATGTCCAAAACTCAAGCACCACGTGCATCTATATGGTTTTTGAGGAGGTTTGTGAGGAGGATTACATTTGTGGGTTATTAAAGTCCACAATGAGGAAGCCATTGTTGTGGGGATGAATCGATTTGCAAGATGAAGAGAGGATTTTGGGATGTAGATGCAGTCCACAAGGGAGGAAATGAGGATGGGAATATCTCTTCAGATGGAAGTTGATAATTATGAATTGCTAAGAAACACAATGAATAATCAGTGATTTGTCTGATGTTGATATATTTCACTATACTTGATGTAGAGGTATATCAAATAGATAAGGGGGATGAAGATGATATGACATATGTGAGTCCATATTAGGGTCCATAGTGACATACCTAAAGGATGATTTATGATTCTCTTCATTACTACTAGCTGGGTTATGATAGCATAATGATGTAGTTGTATCTTGAATAGATGATTCCAAGTCTTTGGTTGTGGATGGATCAACCTGTAACCGGTTGAGCTCTAAATCAAAGGGGGATTGGTAGATGTCTCTCATGAACATGTGATCTTCTGACGAGTCTCTACCAAAAAGAGAAGAGTCACCCGATTTGCTATAGTATGGGGCAAGATGCATCAATGTTTCCACATGGTAATCTGGTATTTAGATGTTAATGGTGTTGTGATCTGCTAGCCATAAGTGGGTGATCTGTTTTTTTACTAGCCTCATATGAGTTATCATCTCCGTCCATACGATGGTGGATGTGAGTTTGTGGTGCTCATCTTTGATGAAGTGGATATAGAAAGCTCTATTTTTGGCCATCATGGTGATCACCCATGGATCCATGTCAAACTGTAGGTACCTCCAAGCTCTAGGAATTGTGATGTTGGACATGGTGTTTTCATCTAGGGTTATGTCCAAATATTGTGTTATTGAGAACATCCCTATTGAAGAGTGGGATGTCGTGGGACTAGAATGAGTTCTTTGGTTTTGAATATGAGTGTATTTGTATCTTTGTGATTTCTTGCCCTTCGTTCTGATTTTTATATGTTGGATGGTGCTAGGGCGGTAGATAGCAGTAGAGATGTATTGCAAAATAAGTATCCCTATACTCGTATTGTCTTGAAGTTCTGCTCAAGATGAAAACTTTTTAGGCATCATAGTCCTGTAGTGTATGCCGATTGATAACCATGATGAAAAATCAACTGGAGGAGCTATAGAACAAATAAATGATGTAGCCACATCAGGTGACCATTCTGTCTAGGGAATGGGTGAGTAGGTGTTGTTAGAAGCGAGTAATTGGTGCGGAGATGGTCTCCAATCAGGTATCCTCTATTGACCTAGATGTGAGAAGAGGTCATAGATTGTTGAGAAGACCAAGTGGTGCAGTCGCCGATGTTGCAAGCGATCTAGTCTGGTGGTCTAGAGAAGTTGTAGCTATCTTTCTAGAGATAAGTTAGAGCATTGTATTGCCTAGGGGATAATGGGTGACCAATGTCGTGTACTTCCATCAATAGATGAAGTTAAAAGGTCACCAATTGGTGCACTTACCATCACCACCATACTAGTCTATTATAAGGAATTGGTACCCCATGCAACAATGTTCAAAAACATCCAAGTAAATTTTTTCTTACAAATTTATGAGAAACACCATGTAGCAAAATGTACATGTATTAAATTTGCAGTTAGGCTCCCAAAAATGGGAAAATTGTATATGAGCCCATAAATGTACATAAAATCGCAAAACTAGAGCAAACAAAGTGTGAATTTGTTCAAATTTGAAATGTAACTTTATTAACTTTAAAATATAAACCAATGTTTAATTCGGAAATTAAGCTCCTAATTGAGAGAAACAAATATGTTTATAAATTAACCCAAGTCAGAGGCCTGACAAAATGATCGATGCATATTTTAAAAAATAAAAATAAATTGTATTTTATAATTTAGGGACTAATATATAATTTAATGAATCTCAAAATAATTTAATTTAGATTTTCCACACGTTTTCTTATACATTATACATATTGTAAAAAGTAACGACAAATGAGTAGTTTGAATACACATGGACCACTTGGTAATTCTAAAGAATAATGAAAAAGATTGCACTCAACCCACTATGCAAGCTTTCTTATATAATATAGACGAATCTTCTTATATAATATATACTTTTAAAGAGTTAAGACAAAAGTGCAGTTCATACACACATGAATTAATTTATAATTTTGAAAATTCATGGAGAAATTGCATTCATCACATATTTGGGTTTTTTTATTTAGTATAAATGAGTCTTCATATATGATACATAATTTAAAAAAACAAAAACAAAATTGTAATTTACACAAGGACCAACATTTAAATTTCAAAAAATAATTAAAAAATTTCATTCGATCCCCACATGCATTCTTATACGGTCTTAAAATCACGACAAAAGTGTAGTTAAAACACACATTGACCCTCTACAAACTTTCTTATGTAGTATAGATGAGCCTTCTTATATAATTTATAATTTTAAGAAGTAAATACAAAAATATAACTTATTAAAAAAATACTTTATAATTAAAAAAAAACATTCAGCCTCCACTCAGGCGAACTTATATAGTATAGATGAATCCTCATATATATATACAATTGTAGGTTACCTACACATTGACCACTTTGTAATGTCAAAAAATAATGAAAAAAATTTGATACAGCCCCTTAACGAGTCTAGTACAATATACATATCCGATGAAAACATGCTCTTGTTATTATCAATATAGAAAATTCAATCTATTATCTCCCACACCTTTCCTATACAGTACATATCACAATACAAAGACGATTTATAATTTTTTTAAAAAAGAAAAAAATTTGCAATAAAAACCTTCAACAAGGTTTTTCTTATACAGTATTGATAACATCGTATAGATAACTATATTGTATAGTATTGATAAAGATAAATTCATCAAAAAAATATAGTATAGATCATAATGCCATATACGATCATCTTAGTTTCATAATTGGGACAAACATGTTAATTGCCACTGTCCTCTCTCGTCCGTGATAGATATCCGTATGTTATCTATATCCTCCTGCGGAAAATGCGAGCAGCAGCTGCTTTTCCTGCGTAGTTCTTCGAGCAACCACTGAATACTGTCGGGAGAAGCAGAAGCCCGCAATGGCGACCATCTCCACACTCTCCACCTCCTCCTGTGGAGTCTGCAAAGCTATCCTCTCCTCATCCCCTCGCTCGTTGATCTATCCCTCTATCTCTCCATTCCCACCATCTTTCTTCCACCGCAAGGGAAGCCTTCCGCCGCTTACATTTTGCAGGGTAAAGGTCCCTAGCGTGGAGGTAAGGAAGGCGAGATGGATTATACGGTCTCTGGATGGGGAAACCGTAACTTCAGAGGCAGCGGAGACTGCGACAGGGGCTGAGGTTGTGGCGGAGAGCCCTGACCCTGCCTCAGAGCAGCAGCAAGCTGTGTCCGTACCCGTGTCCCTGTCTGACATTCTCACTATGTATTTTAAGGTTGGGTTTTCGAATGACTTGTCCTCGTTCATCATTATAGCTCGGGTACTGCGAAAATCATGATGTTGTCGGTATCGCTGGCAACACGATGTGTATTCTAGTGTATTTTCGTTCCCAATGAGTTGCGCCCAAAGCAAGTTACTAAAAGAGTTGCTCTTTTCATTGTAAGCTTGAAATATCTCCGAAACCTCCGCGCATAGACTGCAGAAAATGTTGTTTAAACGTCGTTCCCATCCTAAAACGTATCTACAACGCTCCTTGTCTCTTTAAGCTGAGATCTGAATATAATAATTTTTGGTACTACATGTTTGTGATAGGACGTGCGCCCGGTTTGCTAAAAGTGTTCGCTTGAAATATAAATTGAAGGTCCGGGTTGTCTTGCTTGCAAAGGACCGTGGGAATTAATCTTTTTCTTTGTGAAGATAGATTGGTTATATGTTGCCATTTGGTTGTGGTTGGTTCGTTCCTGTCTCATTTGTTTTTTTGTTGTGAAGGCCGAGGGGACAATGAGTGAATCAGCTGTATCCTCTGTCACAGAGGCTTTGAAGGTTCGATGAACAGTGCATTCTATATTTTGGTTATTTGAAGTTAGGTTTGTGACCCAAGCTTTCCTATAATTGTAATGCAGGGAAGTGAAGGAGTTACTGATCTTAACGTACGAGTACTAGAGGGGATTGCTACTGTTCAGGTAATTATATGGAACTGCCAGAGTAGTCCATGTCTTCTGGTTCTTCATCCTGGGATTATGTTTTACACTGCTCAGTCTGAAAGATGAAATCATAACTGAAATTGAAAGCTTGTAATTTTCAACAGTATAAAATTATAATGCCTGCAATCAGAGTTGATATTATGACACAATCTTAGTTGAAACATTGACTTAGCTAGTAGCTTTATGCATGTTTTCGTGCACCTTATGATCTCCTATACCTGCTGTGGCTTCCTTCTCTGGATTATGTTAAAAAGTGAGCTTCCAAAGCCAATGAGAATTGTAGGTTTGTGATATAGGAAGATTGCAGCCTTTTGGTGGCTGCGTTTGGATGCTATCTAGAAATAATAATCGTGTTCAAAATCTTTATGAAGAATTATCCTGTTTAAAAGTTTCCCTTGCTTTTGGCGTCAATGGATATTTTTACATTGGGTTTTGTAAAGCCTGTGGTTGAGTCCTACATTGACTAATGGCCTAAGAGATAATGCTTGATGATTGAATCTAAACGATATTATATTTCCTCCAATTAGTTTGTTTTGTTGTTTTTGTTATTTAGATTAAAATTAATCATAACTTCCCCGTCAGAGTGTGTTGTTTTAGCATGTAAATTCATGTGTTGCTGATATGTTATCTATCAATGTACTCTAAATGGTGTTTGATCAATAGGTTGGCATTCTTGTAATAGATTGAACCTAACCCCAGTAGTAGTTTGGTCAGTTGGTGAACACATCGTATCTTACTACGATTCTCAAAAATTTATTCATTGAAATGCTTGATCACTGGTTTTTCGTAGTGAAGACCCATGTTTTAACTGTACATGTGAGGTGATGTAGTTCCATTATGGTTATGAATTTTTATATCCAGCAATTGATAACAGTTATACTAATAGAATATCCAATATGCGAATAATTTGCGGGCTATTAATTAAATTGCCACATGTTTGATCACATAAGCAGATGTCAACGTGATAAATGAAAATACGTCAAAGTGTGTGGGCTAAAGACGGAATTCATATTAAAGGCTGGAAGAACGTTTGAAATTTGGGAGAAAGAATGATCACATCTTTGTTTTTACCTAAAAAATTTATGAGAATAGGAAAATGCCAAATGAATGTGTTGCTCTTTGTTTTCATTGATGAGAATAAGGGTTTGACCAATGAATGGATAACACTTAAGTTCTTATGTATAGAGGAGATATTTAAGATCACCAAAGCTGCATAAATGAATGTAAATATGAGTATCTAGGAAAACATTATACACTAAGCCCCTAAGGTGGGTGAAGACTATATCTAATTACCTCATTGGTTGATGCCAAGATTGTAAAATTGACTGTAGAAGCTATATTAATGAGGATGCTACCACAAACAAAAAATAAAAGAAATCACAACAAAGTTTCCTATTTTTCCTTTATCATAGGACTTCTTGGTAGGTGTTTTACAAGAAAGGTTTCCAAATAGATACGTCAATTTGGTCAAGGATATATTTTAGTTCAACCGCCAGTGTCAATGACATTAGGTGGGGACGAAGAGAAGTTCCCTAAAAAAGGTAGGGGTGAAGAAGGATGTTGTGTCTCTATTTGTTTGTTTCCATTATTATGAGCTACCTAGATATTTGTGGTAATACTCCTTTGTGTACATTTTTTATCAATGATATTGTGTTAATAGATGATATTCAAGGTGGGATGCTTCACAATATTGAATAGTGGAAAAAAGATTTCAATTCAATGGTTTAAAAGTTGACAGAATGAAAATTATCTGTGTTGCAACAATAGCCAATTTTGAAGTTTTATAGGGGATGGGTGTTTGGTCGAATGCATTCGTAGTGCAAAATATGATGAAATTCACTATTATGCTCCATATTCACGTACAATAAGTAGATGACAATGTAAAAAAAAAATGCCTTGTTGTATGTGTTTAGAGAGGGTTCCATATATCGTAAAGGTGGTATGCTGGTATACAACTACACACATGCGGTTCAGATCTTTAAACCATATTAATACATGTCTATAAAGATAAAGCAGTGACACAAACACATGCCTAAACAATCATGTAATGTGTCTCCAAGCATGGTCTAAGCATAGTTGGACGAAGTATATATACATGAAATGTTGAAGCTCTAATGAGAAAGAGAATTGTTTATTCAGTGAGTAAAACAGGTTACAGGATAGTCTCTAATATAGCTAATGAGAGTAGAGACATAAGTACAAGTGAGCAATATGGGACTAAAAGTAAAACAGTAAAACAACAAGTAACACAATAACACAATATATCTATACTCCCCCTCAAGCTGGAGCGTAGATGTCAAACAAGCCCAGCTTGTCAATTAGAGTCTGAAACCGAGCTTTAGGCAAGATCTTGGTGAAGAAATCTGTAAGCTGCTTGTCAGTGCCAATGTATGGAGTGCAGATATGTCCAGACAGAACTTTCTCCCGAACAAAATGGCAATCAACCTCAATATGCTTCGCACGTTCATGAAACGTGGGGTTGCTTGCAATAAAAATCGAGGCTTTGTTGTCACAGAACATAGGAATGAGACTATAATAAGCAATGTCAAACTCTTGAAGAAGGCCACAGACCCACAGAAGCTCACATGCAGTATGAGCCATGACTCTATATTCGGCCTCGGTACTGGATCTAGCAACCATAGTTTGCTTTTTGCTCCGCCACGTGACTAGGTTGCCTCCCACAAAGGTACATTATCCAGAAGTGGACTTTCGATCAGATCGACTTCCTGCATAGTCAGAATCAGAAAATCCAGATAGATTGCAATGGCCATGCTTTTTATACAGAAGAGCTTTCCTTGGCAAGCTTTTAAGATATCGTAGGATATGCCACATAGTGTCCCAGTGGCACTGCCGGGGTTTATCAAGGTACCGACTTATGAATCCCACAACAGCTGCTAGGTCAGCCCTAGTGATCGTCAGGTAGATAAGCTTGCCTACCAGCCTCCGAAACTGGTGATGATCATCATAAGGTGGAGAGCTATCATCATCCCAATCCATGTTGGGATCTAGAGGAGTGTTGGCTGGCTTGCAGCCCAGCATGCCGATTTCCTGCAATAAATCCAGAACATATTTTCTTTGTGAAAGACAGATTCCTGCAGATGATCTGGAAACTTCAATACCTAGAAAATATCACAGTTTGCCAAGATCCTTGGTGATGAAGTGTTGTGCCAAATAATGTTTGGTTGCCTGGATGCCCGCAGTATCACTGCCAGATAAAACAATATCATCTACATATACAATCAGAATAACAAGCCCTGCTGCTGACTTACGAATAAATACATAATGATCAGATTGTGATCGTTGAAAGCCAAAAGTAATTAAGATCTGACTGAGTTTATCAAACTAGGCACGCAGGCTCTGCTTAAGACCATAGATGGCCTTTCTGAGTTTACATATTTTGAAGGCAGACTCCCCCTGAGCAACAAATCCCGGCGGTTGCTCCATGTATACCTCCTCCTGAAGACCTCCATAGAGAAAAGCATTTTTGACATCAAGTTGATACAAAGGCCAGTCTTTATTTACAACAATAGAAATCAGAATACGAACAAAATTCAGGCGTGCAACTGGAGAAAATGTCTCAAAGTAGTCAACACCGTATGTCTGTGTAACCTTTTGCAACTAATCTGGCTTTCAGGCGTTCAATGGTACCATCCGGTTGATATTTAATAGTAAATATCCAGCAACAACCAACGGTATGGCACGAAGAGGGATGATCAACTAGATCCCAGGTGTGACGATCACAGAGTGCATGCATTTCTTGCTCCATAGCATGTTTCCAGGCAGGAATGCGAAGGGCCTCTTCGGCTGATTTAGGAATTGTCACAACAGAAAAAACAAAATTGAAGCAAGCAAAGATACCACAGAAATTGTCAGATGAACAAAAATGACTGATAAGATGCTTAGTACATGATCGAACGCCTTTTCGTAAACTGATAGGAAGATCCAGGTCAGAAAATACCTCAGTGGATGGTGGATCAACTGCAGACGCATGAGTTGGTTCGGCTGGGGCTTCAGAAGCAGTGTGGTTCTTTGACCTGCGCTGATAGACTTGCAATGGGCGTTCTTTAGGCACATCAGGAGACTGGTAAATCCTCAACAATTACCGGTAACGGTGTGGTAGCCATAATATCAGCAGACGAAGTTGCGCCATCAGTAGAATAGTAAGGCATATGCTCAAAAAAGGTCACATCCGCACTAACAAACCACTGTTTTTTAATAGGATCAAAACAACGGTAGCCTTTTTGTGTACATGAATATCCCAGAAAAACACATTTGACCGAGCGAGCATCAAGTTTGGTGAGCCCAGGACGAAGATTTTTCACAAAACAAGTACTCCCAAAAATGCGAGGAGGCAGAGAGAATAAGGGTTTATCAGGAAACAAAATGGCATACGGGACATGATTTTTCAAAACAGAGGAAGGCATGCGATTGATGAGATAGCAAGCCGTAGAGACAACTTCAGGCCAGAAATGATGGGGTACATTGTAGTGTACGAGAAGAGTGCGAGCAACCTCAAGTAAGTGACATTTTTTTCTTTCAGCGACACCATTTTGTTGAGGAGTGTAACGGCAAGTGGTCTGATGTATGGTTCCTCGGGCAGCACAAACGGAGGTAACAGATTGTTGCATGAACTCAAGTGCATTATCAATATGAAAATTTTTAATAGGTCGGTTAAATTGTGTGTGAATTTCAGCAAAGAAGGTACGAATAGTATCCAACACAGTATCTCGACCTTTAAGTAAAAACAACCATGTGGTGCGAGAATAATCATCAATAAAGGTCATAAAATATTTCACACCTGAGTGACTTGATACAGAGCACAATCCCCAAATATCAGCATGAACAATGTCAAAAATTTCTTTAGAAGCAATAACTTTCTTAACAGGAAAAACAGACCGAGTTTGTTTGCCTAAAAGCTAAAACACAAATTTCACAGGAAAAACTGTTTTCAGATAAAGTAGGGAATAAATGCTTTAATTTGGCAGCAGATGGATGGCCTAGGCGAAAGTGCCACTGTAGTCCCGTCACTGACGTAGATAGCATAGCAGAAGCAGCAGGAGGTCCATCCAGATAATACAGCCCATTTGGTCATTCACGACCCGAACCAATCCTCGTCTTAGTGCGGTGATCCTTCAAAACATAGCCAGAAGGATCAAATTTAACAGAGCACTTGAGTTGTTTTATCATCTTACCGACTGACAACAGATTAACAAGAAACTTTAGAATATATAAAACAGAATGCAATTGCAGTTTTGGTGAAATAGGAACCGTGCCAGTGCCATGAACAACAGTTTTGGAGCCATTTGCAACAGTAACAAATGATATAGTAGCAGTTTTATTAAGAGCAGAAAATAGACGAAGATCACCAGCCATATTAGTGGATGCACCCGAGTCAATGCACCACTGTTTGTTACCAGATGATGGAGAAACGAGCATGGAAGAGGGTCCTGGAGTAGACGAGGATGGCAGCCGTGCGAGACGCTCCTGGAACATCTTCTCGAACTCAGAATGTAATCATTCCACGTTTGCAGGAGCAGCAAGTGCGTTAGTGGTAGAGTCAGTAGCAGTTTCTGTAGCAGCTTGGTTAGCCCAAGCGGGCTTGCCGTGCTTAATCCAGCATCGATCTTTATTATGATTGTCCCGAACACACCAGTTGCAGTAGCGAGGGCCGGGAGGAGCACCACGTCCAGGAGCAGATGATCCTCGACCTCCCGAGGGAGGAGGGCGACCGCCACGGCCACGACTGCGACCACGACCACAGCCAGAATCAACAGAGCGAGCAATAAGCGCAGTGTGCTCAATAACAGGAGTAGGAGTCATGGACAGCAGGCGTTGGACTCGTTTAAGAACATCCCGAAGGGTAGGCAGCGGATCACTTGACAGGATCTGGTCAACCACACTAGAAAATGAGGCAGGAAGAGCATCCAAAAACTGAACAAGTTGCAGTTTGTTGCGTTGCTTCTGAGCAATTTTGATGTCCGCCGTCAAGGGGTGGTAGAGTTCAAACTCATTCCACAGAGCCGAGCATTGATTGTAGAAGTCATCAATGGAAGTGTCAGGGGAGAACTCCTTTTTAGCCAAATTTTTGAAAATTTCAAAAACTCGCTTGGGATTCTCCTGATGAGAGTAGACGTGGGACAGTTGATCCCACATAGCCTTAGCATCATGAAGACAGAGAAGAGATTGGCTGATCTGGGTATCGGTACTGTTGAGGATCCAAGACATCACGCCGGATTCATCCTTGGACCATTGTGCATAGCTTTGTCTGGTTTTGTCATCCACATTAGCAGTAGGAACAACATGAGGCTCCTCCGTAAGATGGTGATACCGGCCGTGTGCTTTGACATATAGAACAAACGACGCCGACCACAGATGATAGTTGGAGCCGCCGTCGAGCTTCACCGTGGTGACACACAAAGAGCGAGGAGGCTCAGATAAGGCCATGGCAGAGGCAGTAGTCGGCGCAGCAGCAGGGTAGATCAGAGACCCACAAAGGGGCAGATAACAACAACAGGGATCTGATGAGTCAGATCAGAAAACCCGTATAGGATAGAATATGCATATATATAGAGAAACCTACGCCATCATGAGGAAAGCTCAATGTTCTTTCATGAGGCGCATGCAGAGAAGACAGTGAGACGAAAGACTCTCAACTTAGACGACCAGTGGATGTCCGAACTTGGATACGAAGATCACTCGGACGTAGAGAAGAGAAGAGGCAAAAACCAGTGGCAGCCGGAGCAGGGATGGGAAGAGGAGCCGAAGGGGAGGAGGTTTGGAGGGAAGGAGGGGCAGGAGGGTGGCTGCGGGGAAGAGGAAGAGGGAGGGGAGAGGTGGCGGCGGCTGGGAAGAGGAGGAGGGAGGGGGGTGGTGGCGGGAAAGAGGAGGGAGGGGGTGGCGGCGGCTGGGAAGGAGAGGAGGGGGGTTGGCGGCGGGAAGGGGAGAAGGGGGGTGGTGGCGCCGGCAGGTGGGGGGAGGGAGGGGGCAGGGGCAGCGGCGGGCGGGGGGGGGTCGTCTCACGTCATTTCGGACGGGTGGGTGGGAAAAAAAAGGAACCTGCTCTTGATACCATCTAATGAGAAAGGGAATTGTTTATTTAGTGAGTAAAACATGTTACAGGATAGTGTTTAATATAGCTAATGAGAGTAGAGACATAAGTACAAGTGAGCAATATGGGACTAAAAGTAAAACAGTAAAACAACAAGTAACACAGTAACACAATATGGTATACAACTACACACATGCGGTTTAGATCTTTAAACCATTTTAATACATATGTCTATAAAGATAAAGCAGTAACACAAACACATGCCTAAACAATCATGTAATGTGTCTCCAAGCATGGTCTAAGCATAGTTGGACGAAGTATATATACATGAAATGTTGAAGCTATTAATGTAATTATGTCTAAAAGCATGATATTAGAGCATAACATAAACATGTCTATAAATATAACTAACTAACAAGTAATTATCCTACAACTAGAATTCTCATGGTAAATATAACAAATTACAATTAAACCTATAGATAAATGGGAATTGCTTCTTGAATGAATAAACCAGTGTACAATACATTCTCTTATATAACAGAAGGGATTAGAGACTAAACTAGAGGTGAGCAGTATGAGACTAAACTACAGAAGTAAAAACATAAGTGAGGCACATGCTATGCACATGACACTCAACAAAACACAACATATCTCTATACTCCCCCTCAAGCTGGTGCGTAGATGTCGAACATGCCCAGCTTGTCCACTAGCGTATGAAAACGAGCTTTAGGAAGTATCGTGGTGAAGATGCCTGCAACTTGCTTTTCAGTGCTGAGATATGGAGTGCAGATACGGCCAGAAAGAACAGTTTCTCGAACAAAGTGACAACCGACCTCAATATGTTTAGTCCGTTCATGAAAAGTGGGGTTGCTCACAATTAGGGCTGTCAATGGGGAGGGTATGGGGAGGGTAAGGTCTTACCCTTACCCTTACCCACCAAGTCTGGCGGGTAAGGGTATGGGTAATTCCCCACTCCACCAATATCCTTACCCTCCCCTTACCCTTACCCTCTTACCCACAGGGTAAATGGGGAGGGTAAGGGTTAAGTGGGGAATTTATATGTCATCTTCAAATTTGTGGTAATATTAACAATAATGGTCTAGCTAGTACATTCATTTATTTGAGTGAAATATCAAGATGTTCCATAATGGATTTTAAATATCCAAAATGTTTCTAAGTAATATTCTACAATTGTTGTATTGAATGCATGTACAAATGGTAGTACCCTAACATTGGTGTGTGAAAAAATAAATTATTCCTAGTAGATTAAGACTTCTATGTTAAAATGATATTAAAGGACAATATGTCATAGAGAGTTATTCTTAGAAACATGCATATCTTATACCCTCTAAAATGTTGTAGCATCCAAAAAAATAAAGCACAAATAAAATAGATAACACTACCTCACATATGTATTAAATGATACATTAAAGATTAAATCTTGTTATTATATACATGTTTGCCTTACACCACAAATAATTTAATGGAATATAGACTACATATATACATGTGTCTTGCACCTCCAAAACTGTGTTGCATACACAACCAAGTTAACTATATAAGAAGTAGAAAAGAATATCATGTATTATTTAAAATGATGACCCAATAAAATTAAATATTACATAGATTCAAACAACATATGACCATACATTCAATATATTATACATAAATGTTGGTGGGTAGCGGGTTAGAGGGTATGGGTAATGGCTTACCCTTACCCTTACCCACTAAGGTAGTGGGTTAGAGGGTAGCGGGTAGGCGGCTAAAGGGTAAGAAATCCTTTACCCTTACCCTTCCCCTACAGGGTATGGGTAAAGGGTAAACGGGTTTACCCTTACCCATTGACAACCCTACTCGCAATAAAAATGGAGGTCTTGTTATCACAGAACATCGGTATAGGGTTGGAATAGGAGATATCGAACTCCTAAAGGAGACTCTTGACCCACATAAGTTCACATGCAGTATGGGTCATAGCTCGGTATTTTGCCTCTGCAGTAGATCTGGCTACAACCGTCTGCTTTTTGCTTCGCCAGGTAACTAAGACTTCCACCCACAAATGTACAGTATCCTGAGGTTGACTGACGATCAGAATGACTCCCTACATAGTCAGAGTCTGAGAAGCCAGATAGATTTTGGTGACCATGCTTCTTATATAACAAGCCTTTTCCTGGAGAGCTTCTAAGATACCTCAGAATGTGACATATAGCATCCCAATGACATTGTTGGGGTTTATCAAGGTACCTACTGATGAATCCCACAACAACAGTGATGTCAGCTCTTGTAACCGTCAGATAGATCAGCTTGCCTACCAGTCTTCTGAACTGATGATGATCAGCATAAGGAGGAGAAGTTTCATCGTCCCAATCCATATTTGGGCCAAGAGGAGTGTTGGCTGGTTTGCAGCCCAGCATATCAATTTCTTGCAAGAGATCAAGTACGTGTTTCCGTTGAGAGAGGCACAACCCTGCAGATGATCTGGAAACCTCAATACCTAATAAATATCTTAGCTTTCCAAGATCTTTAGTGACAAAATGTTTTTCTGAGTAGGTTTTAATTAATTGTTTGTATGCCCACTGTATCACTGCCTGATAAAATAAAATCATCAACATAAACAATAAGAATGACAAGTCCAACCACTGTTTTGCGGATAAAAATTGAGTGATCAGAGTGACAGCGACGAAAGCCAAAGTTGACTAAGATCTGACAGAGCTTGTCGAACCAAGCACGTGGGCTTTGTTTGAGACCATAGATGACCTTTTTCAGTTTACAGACTTTAAGAGCAGACTCCCCCGAGCAACAAAATCGGGTGGTTGTTCCATGTAAACCTCCTCTTGTAAATCCCCATAGCATTTTTGACATCTAACTGAAAGAGAGACCAATCTCTATTAACAACAGCAGAAATCAAAATTCGAACAAAATTTAGTTGTGCAACAAGAGAGAAAGTCTCAAAATAGTCAACACCATATGTCTGCGTGTAGCCTTTTGCAACAAGTCGAGTTTTCAGGCATTCAATTGTCCCGTCAGGTTGATACTTAATGGTGAAGACCTAGCGGCAACCAACAGTAGGGCATGCAGGAAGGCGATCCACAAGTTCCCAAGTCTTGCGATTACAGAGCGCCTGCATTTCCTGATCCATTGCCTGTTTCCATGCATGAATAACTAGAGCTTCTGTAGCAGTCTCCATAATAGTGGCAGCAGAAAGCGCAGAAGTAAAGAATGCAAAACTGTTATGTAGATTGATAGAAGAGTAGAAATGACTGATAGGATGTTTAGTGCAGGAGCGAACACCTTTGCGCAGGTTGATAGGAAGATGCAGGTCAGAAGTTACCTCAGTGTTTGTTTGATCTTCCGCAAACGGAGGAATTGGTTGTGGAGGGGCCATGGAAGGAGTGCTTGTCTTTGACCGACGTTTGTATACTTGCAAGGGGCGACCTTCAGGCTGGTCAGAAGAAGATAAGTCTTTAACAATATCTGGTAGAGGTGTGGGTGACAACATATCACTGGATGGCGTTGCACCATCATTAGAAAAGTAGGGCATATGCTCAAAGAAGATCACATCCGCACTGACAAACCATTGTTTGAGTACCAGATCAAAGCAGCGATAACCTTTTTAGGTTCTAGAGTATCCCAAAAAGATGCATTTGGTGGACCGAGGATAAAGTTTCGTCATTCCTGGGCGTAAATTTTTAACAAAGCAAGTACACCCAAAAATACGAGGAGGAACCAAGAACATGGGTGCATTAGGAAACATAATGGAGTAAGGAATATGATTCTGTAAAACATAGGATGGCATATGGTTTATAAGATAGAATGCAGTGGAAACTACCTCAGGCCAAAAATGGCGAGGGACTTTATAATGAATAAGAAGGGTGCGAGCAACCTCTAATAAGTGGCAATTTTTTTCATTCAGCAACACCATTCTGTCGTGGAGTATAAGGGCAGGTAGTTTGATGAATAGTGACACGATTAGGACAAAAGGATGTGACAAACTTTTGCATGAATTCTAGTGCATTATCAGTGCGGAAAGTTTTAATAGGTTTATTGAACTGGGTCTGTATTTCAGAAAAGAAGACATATAAATTCCAAAACAGTGCCACGATCTTTGAGCAAAAACAACCAAGTAGTACGGGAATAATCATCAATAAAAGTCGGAAAATATTTGACACCAGAGTGACTCAAAACAGAACATGGACCCCAAATGTCTGCATGAACAATATCAAAAGGAGCCTTAGAACCAATTTCCTTTTTAACGGGAAAAACAACCCGCGTTTGTTTTTCCAAAACACAAGACGTACAAGAAAAATTGTTTTCAGATAATGCAGGAAATAAATGCTTCACTTTTGTAGCTGACGAATGACCCAGCCGGAAGTGCCACTGAAGTCCTGAGACTGATGTAGATAGAAGAGCAGATGCTGCAGGTGGTCCATCCAAATAGTATAATCCATCTAGTCCTTCATGGCCCGAATCAATCCTCGTCTTCGTGCGAAGATCCTTCAAAATACAACCAGAGGGATCAAATTTAATAGACCACTGAAGTTGCTTTACCGTTTTACTGACAAATAACAAATTAACAGGAAACTATGGTATGTATAAAACAGATTGCAGATGCAGTTTGCGAGATAGAGGAACAATGCTAATGCCATGAACATGAGTCTTAGAGCCATTTGCAACAGTGACAGATGGAATGCTAGAATTTTTAGTCAAAGTAGAAAATAATTGGATGCCGCCTGCCATATGGACATACGCACCAGAATCAATGCATCATTTATTGTTATCAGCAGAAGGAGAGGCAAGCGTGGCGGAGGAACCAACATCAGATGTCGAAGGTAGCTGAGTCATGCGCTCCTGGAAGAACTTCTCGAATTCAGAGCGAAGCCATTCAGTAGTCGGAGGAGCAGCCGGTTGGTCGGATGCAACATAAATAGCAGTTTCTGTAGAGGTCTGGTTAGCCCAGGCTGGCTTGCCGTGCTTGATCCAACACCTATCTTCAGTGTGATTATCACGACCACATCAGTTGCAGTAGCGGGGACCAATAGCTTGACCGCGCCCAGGAGCAGTAGAGGAGCTGCGTCCACGAGTGGGACGTAGACTTCAACCGCGGTGGCGTCCTCGACCGCGACAACTAGAGCAGGATGCTCAATAACAGGATTGGAGGTCACATATGGTAATATTTGTACTCGCTTGAGGACGTCTCAAAGAGTAGGCAGAGGGTCACTTGACAGAATCTGATTGACGATGCCGGAGAAGGAAGCAGGGAGCGCAACCAGAAATTGAACCAGCTATAGTTCATTGCGCTGCTTCTGGGCTTCTTTGATATCAGTTGTCAACGAATGGTAGATTTCGTACTCATTCCCGAGAGCATAGCACTGGTTGTAGAAGTCCTGAAGAAAACTCCCTTCTTGGCCAGGTTTTCGAAAATTTCAAAAACACGTTTAGGATTTTGCTGATAGGAATAGACGTGTGAAAGCTGGTCCCACATTGCTTTAGCATCATGAAGGCATAATAAGGACCGACTGATCCGCGACTCGGTGCCATTAAGAAGCCAGGACATAACACTAAAGTCGTCTTTGGACCATTGAGCATAAGTTTGCTTATTCTTTTCATCAGCAGTAGCAGCAAGAGGATCAGTGGTAAGATGTGAGTACCAGCCTTGGGCCTTGACATAAAGGACAAAGGACACCAACCACAGATGGTAATTAGAGCCATCGAGCTTGACGGTGGTAACACACAGAGAGCGAGGAGGCTCAACCGATGCCATGATGAGCAGAAGTAGGGCAGTAGTGAAGTGGCGGCGCAGCGGCAACATGCAGTGAATAAAGAACCCGCTATGGGGCAGTAGCAGCAGCATGGATCTGACGCATCAGATTAGAAGAGACCCATGTCGGGCTGATAGACTGATAAACAAACCTACACCGTCATGAGGAAGATTAGCATCCCATCATGAGGCGCATGCAGAAAAACAGCCGGAGAGATAGGAGACTCTCAACGTGGGATGGCTATGGCTGTCCGGATGGTTGCTCGTACGAAAAAGGAGCAGGAGGAAGCACGAGAGGAGTAGGACTGCAGTGCAATGGTGGAGGGAGGAGGGGCGGCGACTGGTGGTGGAAGGAGAGGGCGGCGGCGGGTAGGGAGGGAGGTGGTTGCGGCAGGTGGAGGTGGTGGTGTGGGTGGCAGCGGGCAGGGAGGCTGGAGGCGGCGGCGGGTGAAGGTGGTGGTGTGGCGGCGGCAGAGAGGGAAGGTGGAGGCGACGGCAGGTGGAGGGCCTGCGGCAGCCGGGGGGGTGTGGCGGCGGCGGTTGGGGGGGTGGTGGTGGGGGGGTGTGTGGTGGCGGCGGCCGGGGGGGGGGGGGCTGAAGGCTTAGGGCATAGGGGTAGGGTGGGAAAAAGGAACTGGACCTGCTCATGATACTATATAGATAAATTGGGAATTGCTTATTGAATGAATAAACCAGTGTACAATACATTCTCTTATATAACAGAAGAGATTAGAGACTAGAGGTGAGCAATATGAGACTAAACTACAGAAGTAAAAACATAAGTGAGGCACATGCGATGCACATGAAACTCAACAAAACACAACATATCTCTATAAAACCGTTATTGTGTAATTATACTATATTGTTAACTTACAATTTATATCTTATATTGTCTAGTAGCATTTATGAAAAAATTAAACATCAATTTTCGTTAATAAAATATTAAACAACCACAACATGTCTCATGGGGAACCAATTCCTGAAACAAATCAAACAATCAAAAGTCTGCATGGACGACCCAAGACTAGTATTCATAATGACAGACTGAAAACACTAGTTATCATGACATTTACAGTTGCGACGAATTATATAGCAAATGACTTTGCCTAGTATCAAACATAAATAAAATATACAAATAGGGAACTTACAAGTACGTCCCTACTAGGTACCTAAAATGGCTAAATCAACTGAAGTCAAAACAAAACCCACTAATTTAAGCTGATGGGCCCGCCTAGTCCCTTATAGGTGCTGCCAAGCCTGATTAAATTGTCCTACATTATTTCCTCTTGGTTGAGAAAGATGAACCTTTGGCAAGCCATGTGGAGATTTGTGAAAGATGACCCAAGATGCCGCAAGGGGTATGTACCATATGGCACATCACAACAAATTGACTAATTTGAATGCTAGAGGAAAATGCTTCCAGGAATAATGAATAGCATTGGTGATGAAGATATGCTATGCTCTATTGTCATACTCAGTGTCATAATAATTGCCTTTTTTTGAAAAAGTCATGTTTAATAAGCGAATCACCCCAGCCGTATGTGACAGACAAACCACTTCCATTTCCTAAATAAAAAATTTCATTAGCGTTATCTGCAAATTATCCACATTATTCCAATTTATAAACTTCCCAAATTTTTCCTGTTTTATACTGTGTTTAAGGTGGATTTCGTTTTATTGTACATTAATGTGTATCTATATATGTAATACACATTTATGTATATATAAGTGTGCAATAGATATGTATATATGTGCCACATATAATATGTGTAAGATATGTGTGTGTGTGTGTATATATATATATATATTTATTTATATATATAATGAATAGTCTCTTTCTATGGCGGTTCCAAAAAAGCGTACTTCTATGTCAAAAAAACGTATTCGTAAAAATATTTGGAAGAAAAAAGGATATTTTGCCGCGGTTAAAGCTTTTTCCTTAGCTAAATCGGTTTCAACGGGGAATTCAAAAAGCTTTTTTGTTGTATATATATATATATATATATATATATATATATATATATATATATATATATTAGTCAGGCTAGTGTACACTCGAGTGTACCGGAGGCACCGTACACCTCAGCCATTTTTGAAGATGCAGTAAGTTTTTGAAAAATCTAAACCGTTGATCTTCTTAATTATAATAAGAACATACTATATAATAAATTTTAGCTCATTTGGACACTTATAGGTCGTACATCTAAAGGAGGCAAAAATCATGTATTTCAAATTAGTTTTGTGCGTCGATTTTGTTATCCTTGGATGAGTGACTTACACTCATCCAAATGAGTTCAAATTTTGTATGTCACCTATTATTATTGTAACCATGAAGATCAATGGATTAGATTTTGGAAAAACATGGTCTAGATAGGCAAACACCATTGGGGTGTACGACGTGATCTGTACACTCGAGTGTATTCTAGCCCGACTCTCTCTCTCTCTCTATATATATATATATATATATTTGTGCCTCTGTGTGTGGGGGGGGGGACGCGTGTGTTGTACACATTTATGTATATATAACACTGCAATATATATGTACCTATGTGTGCAATATGTATATGTACCTGTGTTTACAATATATATGTACATATGCGTGCAATATGTATGCACTTCTGTGTGCAGCATATATGTACATATGCGTGAGATATGTGTGTATGCATGCATATATATTTGTGTGTGCGTGCATGCATGCACATGTGCCTTTGTGAGCGAGTCTATACACATATGTATTGCAATCTGGTAAATTTTGTTCTGAACCCCTTTAAAAGAGGGACAAACACACACAACAACACTATTGTGTACAACTCAACACTTCGACCAAATACAAATGTAGCTTACTCGTAACTGATTTACAGATTTTCCTTGCAATTCTCAGTCTCGTTACACTTGTTATCATGTTTCCCCATGTTTCTTTCTTTCCAAACATGAATACATCGTGCTGAATAAGCTAGCAGAATCTTCATCTTATATATATATATATATATATATATATATAGAGAGAGAGAGAGAGAGAGAGTCAGGCTAGAATACACTCGAGTGTACAGATCGCACGAATACACTCAAGTGTGTTTGCATATCAAGACTATTTTTTGCAAAATGTAAACCATCGATCTTCACTGTCATACTATAACTAGACTACATACAAATTTTGAGCCCATTTGGATGAGTGTAAGTCACTCATCCAAGGGCAACGAAATCGACACGCAGAACTAATTTGAAATGCATAATTTGTGCGGTCTTTATAACATGACCTATAAATGTCCAAATGTGCTCAAATTTTGCGTATGAGCTATTTACAAGATGTTTAAGAAGGTCAATGGATTATATTTTTGAAAAAAATATTACATCATGAAAAACTACTTGAGTGTATTCAGCTCCGAATAGACTCGAGTGTATTCTAGCATGACTCTCTCTATATATAATATAATATAATATAATATAAATATATATATATAGTGAAGCTGGAATACACTCGAGTGTACTGGAGATGCTATACACCTCAGTTGTCTTTCAACATGAAGCAATTTTTTTGGAAATCTAAACCATTGATCTTTTTAAATATCTTAAGAACATACTACATAATAAATTTGAACTTATTTGTACACTTACAGGTCATGCATCTAAACGAGACAAAAATCATGCATTTCAAATTAGTTATATGCGTCGATTTTGTTGTCTTTGAATGAGTGACTTTCACTCGTCCAAATGGGCTCAAATTTTGTATGGGGCCTATTGCTATTGTAACAATTAAGATCAATGGACTAAATTTTGTAAAGATATGGTGTAGATAAGCAAACACCATTGAGGTGTACGGTTTAATCTGTACACATTAGTGTATTCTAGCCTGACTCTCTCTCTCTCTATATATATATATATATATATATACATACATAGTGACAAGTTCGGGATTCAACAATGTTTCAGCTGCCCAGAAAGACTCGGAATTTGGAAATATCGGGAAAATTCGTGAAAAAGCGATACGTTTTGGTCAAAGTTCGGTCAACTATTTGGAAATAATCAAGAATAAGTCGGCTGTATATATACATATATATATGCATCTGTGTATGTATGCATGTATGTATATATACATACATATCCGATACATGTACTATTAAGGTTACAAGACATACATACATATCCGATACATGTACTATTAAGGTTACAAGACATACAATCTTATTGAGTGAAAAGTAGGAAAAGAATTAAAGAATAGCTGAGCAATAACAATGGACTGTCGGGAGAGTGGGGGGTTGGAGGTTTAGTGCATATCAAGAGTTTTGTGTACATATCTTGGTAAAAAAAGAGCAATCGACTATAAAGAGTGAAATCGTGAAAAATGGTGAAAAGTCATGAAGAATCGTGAAAAATTGCATAAATTGTGAGAAAATGGGATAAATAGTGAAAAGTCGTGAAAAATCGACGACTGGCATATTAATCACATTGAATATTTGGGAGCCTATAAAATCGCGAAAAATAGCCGACTTTTCATAAAATTTTCAGACTTTTGTTGCTATGAATATATATATATATATATATATATACACACACACACATACACACACACATATATACACACACACATACATACATATATACATACAAATACATACATACATACATATACAGCCTGGGTGCTTGTGGAACTGGAAGCTGAGGGAGAGACACCGACGGTGGTTTGGCTGGACGTCAAAGGAAGGAACTCCATTCCGGTCACCATAGTTTATGACCATATCCCAGAAAGGTGCATGAGCTGCAAGGCCTTTGGCCATGGAGACGGACACTGCGAGGAGAGATCGAGCCAGAGCGAGAAGAGGAAGACTACCCAGGCTGAGAAAGGGAAGGGGATTTGGAGGGAAAAGCGGACTGCAGACACAGAAAAGGAGGAGGTGAGCAGCAAACAACAAGAGGCAGAGGAGGCACAAGAAGGATCGAGTTCGTCGGACAAGACGAATATTGAAGGGGAAGAGTTGAGGCATGATGCAGGTGAACTGAGGGGGACTGACGCCCAGGCTGCACATCACTCTAACGATGGAAACAGAGAGGAGGTTGTAACGAGGCCTGATAGCAATGATGAGTTCATGCCGTCAACAAGAAAGAAAGGAGCAAAGAAGACAGGGATTCCTAAGAATGTGGGTGTAGGCACAATTCTAGAGACTACGAACAACTTTGAAACTTTGTCTGACTCAGATAAAGAAGGTGAGGTCGTGAGGCATAAAGAACAAAATGCAAAAAAGGACAACAGGAAGGAGTCGAGTAGGCGTACGAGGGCAACCAAAAACACTTAATATGTCCATGCTTCTATGGAATATTAAGGGAGGGTGTGACATGAACTAAAAGAAGGAAATCCAGGAGTGGATTGCTGGTAGTGGGCACTTTGTAGTTGCTTTGGTAGAGGCAAAAATAAAGGTGCAAAATAAAAACAACATTAAATACCTGTTTCCGCAAGGATGGGAACATGTATCTAATGTGGAGGACATGGGAGTGGCTAGAGTCTATGTGGCGTGGAAATCGAATGCTCGGCAGGTGTCAGTGATACAGACTTTAGATCAGCAGGTCATAGTTGATTGCAGAAATAATGGAGGCTTACATATATGGTTGACAGCTGTGTATGGTCACAATTATGGTAAATCCAGACTGAATCTATGGAAAGATCTAATCTCCTTCTCCAAGCAAGTTAGTTTACCGTGCCTGGTTATTGGTGACTTTAATACTGTCCGGTTACAGGCTGAGAAAAAAGGGAGGAGATTGGCTTTGAATGCGGAAGTTGATGCTTTTAACCAGGCTATTGATAACGCAGTTCTTTATGAACTTCCAATGGTGGGAGGCGATATGTTTACGTGGAACAATGAAAGGGGTCCCGAACACAGAATTGCTAGCAAGCTTGATAGAGCGTTAGTGAATGATGATTGACTACAAATTTTTCCTAATGTACAGGTTAAGGCAGGAGGTTCTGATCTCAGTGACCATGCACCTATCTCGGTCCATATTACAGAAAAGAAAAAAAAGAGAAAACCTTTCAGATTTTTGAATTATTGGGCTGATTGGAAAGGATTTAAGGAAGTGATAAAGGAAGGATGGGATACACAGGTCTCAGGAAACCCGATGTATGTGTTTGCAAAAAAGCTGGCAAGTACAAAAAATCTGCTGAAGAAATGGGCAAAGGGGAAGGTAAATATTCCAGATCTGATTAAAGAAACAAAAAGAGAATGTAAGGAGATTAGAGAGCGGCTGCTAAGTGACCCCCTTAATCCAAGTCTTATTGTGAAAGATAGGGAGCTGAAGATGATGTTGGAGGACTTGAAAAAAGCTGAGGAAAAATTCTACTGGCAAAGAAGTAGAGAGAAGTGGATGGAGGATGGTGATAGAAATACCAAACTATACCATTCTGCGGTCAAAAGGAGGGAAGCTGGCAACATCATTTCTGAATTGATAGATGTTAATGGGAGAGTGGTCAACAAGCAAGAAGATCTGGAGGAACAAGCCATACATTTTTATACAACACTTTACAACAAAAGGTTTGATGAGGATATAGAGGAGGAGGACATGGAGTGGAGGTTCAAGCTTACAAGCACACATAATAATATTCTCACTCGAGAAATTAATGAACAAGAGGTTAAAGATGCACTATAGATCATTGGCAACAATAAATCTCCTCGGCCTGACGGGTTCAATGCATTTTTCTACAAGAAAACTTGGGACATCATCAAAGCTGATTTGATTGTATATGTGAGATGGTTCTTGGAAGGAGGCAACATGGTTAGTTAGGTTAATCATTCCTTCTTGGTTCTTATTCCTAAGAAGAAAGTCACCTCCTCTCTTGCTGATTTTAGACCTATTGCATGCTGCTCGGTACAATATAAAATCATTGCTAAAATTCTGGCTGCTAGAATGAAGATGGTTCTCCCATTGCTTATTTCTGGAAACCAAGGGGCATTTGTGGCTGGGAGAAGTATTAGTGATTGTGCTTTACTGGATGGAGAATTTCTTCTAGACTATAATGTAATGAGGGGCAACAGGAAAGCTTGCTTAAAATTGGATGTTTCTAAAGCCTATGATAGTGTCAGATGGGAGAAATTGTGGTGGATTATGAAACAAATGGGATTCAATGAACAATGGTTGAACTGGATGAAACAGTGTGTTGGCACTACTAGCTTCTCTGTTCTGGTTAATGGCACGCCCGCAGATATGTTCAGAGGGGGCAATGGGTTGCGCCAGAGAGACCCCCTTTTGCCTCTTCTTTTTGTGATTGTTATGGAGTATTTTACACAGAAAATGCAACAGGCGGAGAGGAAGAAGGAGATCAAACCGTACAAAGTTCATGGAACGAAGGTAATGACCCACCTGATCTTTGCAGATGATGTGTTAGTTTTTGTAGAAGCCAAGCAACATTCTCTTGAAAATCTCAAAAATCTTCTGGGAAATTTTGGCAAGCAAACCGGGTTGTGCATGAATGCAAATAAAACACATATTTTCTTGTCCAAGAATGCTACCAGATGGAGGATAGATTAGTGGAATCTATGGGAGTGGAAAAAGGGGAATTCCCAACAAAATACTTGGGTTTTCCTCTAGCTGGAGGTAATCTCCAAGTCAAGGATTTTGCGGATTGCATTGACAAGATGGAAGAAATGATTAACAGATGGCCTACCCAAAAGACATCTATGGCGGGACGTGCAACTCTCATAAAGACAACCATTAAAGGATTGCTTATTTTCTGGGTGCAACAAGGTGAGATCTTGGGCTCCGTCTTAGATAAGATGGAGATGAAGATGGCAAACTTTTTGTGGGCAAGCACATACCATCCTATGAAATATGATAGAATAGCTTTACCAAGAGAGGAAGGAGGATTGAATCTAAGAACACCCATAGATATAGCGAAATGGGGGACAATGCGTAGAGTCATCAAATTCCAAAGAGGCATCTCAACTTGGGGGCAATGGATGAGAGAGAGATATCCTAGAGGACTGGACTTCATCCCGAAGACAAGAGAAGGTTACTCGAGAACCATTAATGTTATGACTGAAACATGGCAGCAAGTCATATATCTTTTTGAGATCCAAGACACAGGTATATGGAGGCTTAAAGATCCAAAGACATGTGTTTGGGAGGTGACCAGAACAAGGGCACAAAGGACAAGTTCGGGGAGCTGATTTGGACGGGAGTGCATGTGCCAAAATGGAGCATGTGCATGTATACAATTCTGCACAACGTCCTTGCCACACTTGATAGGATTAAGAGATGGAATAATGATACTTCCACGTTATGTTTGTTGTGCCAAGAGGAGGAAGAATCTCATTATCATCTTGTGGGTAAATGCAAGCTCACAAGGGATATATGGGATATACTATGCAAAGATTTCAAGCTGCAAATTCAGATTGTGGGGGACCCGAAGATGATGTTGACGAAATGCGGTAATGATAATAGATAGATACTGTTGTTTGCTGCACTTTGCTACTACGTATGGGAGGAAAGGAATGCTAGAAGGCACCGTGGTACAGCTGCAAATGCCACTAGTATTGCCGTTAAAATATGTAAATGTGTTAAACGCAAACTTCGCATTAGATAGTTGAGTGAGTTGTATCTTTGCTATGGGTGTATGGCGTTGGGCCTAAATGTAACTCTTGACCTCCTATATTTTTAGGAGGAAGTCAGAATATATTTACCTGATTTCGATACATACATATATATGTGCATATATATATAGAGAGAGAGAGAGAGAGGCTAGAAGACACTTGAGTGTAGCGCTAACACGGTACACTGGATACAATTTGGACCGTATGACTAATTTGTTTTTTTTCTTGAAAATTCTAACTGTTGATCCTCGTCAGTGCCATGAATAGTGTACACACCAAATTTGAGCTCATTCGGACACCTATAGGTCATGAATTCAAAAGCTACAAAATTCATACATCTAAAAAATTTGCCGTGTATCGATTTTGTGATACTTGGATGAATGACTTGCAAATATTCAAATGTGCTAAACTTTGATGTGTAGGCTATTTATGTGATGCTTAAGCAGATTGTTGGTTGAAAATTTCCAAAACTAGGCCTTGATATGCAAATGGCGCTTGAGTGCATAGTGTAATATATACACTCGAGTGTATTATATATATATATATATATATATATATATATATTAGTTGGCTGTACTTCTGTCGTACTTTGACCAACTTTTACCCATTTTCTTGCATAATTCAGTAATTTTCATATTTTTGTCTTGGTCAAACATATCCTAAATACTGAATTTGTGAATATGGTCGTACTGCCCCGACTAACCTAAGGATACGTACATCAAACTACAGGGTAACATACCACACAAGACCATGTCAACATAAATGCCATGGTGGGAGAAAATTGTATAACATCTTTGTGTGGGTGTTGTCTATCTAGAACAAGTGATAAGGTGATGGGTAGGATTTTGGTTACAACGCCATGATTTGGACCATGACTGTAGCGATGACATTAGTGGCACTATCAATGTAGATGGTGATCATGAACGTACACCTTGCACTCTCAACCTCCGAACGGAATAGTCCAATGCGGGTGGGATCTCACTGTGGAATCTTGAGTGCATTAGCATGATCATTGGGTTCATTCAATGGGTGCAGATCCTCTTACTGCACATCATCTTCCTTTTTGTCTGACGTCACTATCATCTAGAAACTAAGACATTGGTTCGAGCCGTGATCGTAGCTTGGTGGGAAACATTACGCCATGTTTGGCATCAATGTAGTCTTTGAAGACGACGCTATAACTTGTAAGGAGGATTAGATAGATACTTCCTCTCATATATACAGTTCTGATGACAAAAATTCATGTAACTCTGTAGAGGAGCATCTTGTAAACAATATTTGGTATTTGTTATTTGGTTAAATTGGGATCCTTGGGAATTTTAGGTAATGACTCTCAACTTTTTGGGTCTTTCGTTAATTAGGGGATGCTGAAAGGTGAGGTCTGGTAGCAAATGCAATATTTGCATGTTAGGCATTAGTCATGGACACTTCTCTCCTAGACACTCAGGGCAACACACGTCAGACATGTGACACTGCAGGTGCCTCTTCTTTGACAACACAGGTGCCATGACCTCAAGAGGCGAAGCAACACACTGGGGCCACCTTCCACAACATTTCACACAGGAAGTGCCCCACACTGTGGTGCCTACTTCTGCCTATGAACAACCTCCTCAGCCTGAGTAGCACGCCCCAAATTTTGACATGGGGAACCTCTACGAGATGCTGACAAGCATCCAACACAACCTGATGAGCTTCCAAGCAGATTCATGTCGCCGTTTCGATGCAGTGGAGCAAGATGTGCGGTACCTTAGACAGAGGTTCGACACAATCTTCCCGCCACCACCAACTCCAACCTTCCAACAACCATTCCAACTGCCACCCCGGGGCTTCACCAAGCCATCGTTGCTGAAGTAGTACAAGAGACATTGTAGATAGAGGCTAACATCACCAAGTGGCAGAGTCTCTCCTACAAGATTAACACTTCTTCTTATGTTCAATTTGTCCATTTGAGTCGCAACATGGACAACATCATCCATGCTGTAGATGTGCGAAACTATGAGCGCCCATATATTGAAAAAATGTAGCAACATGTTTGTTAGTGTACTTCATGTTGTTTCTACAACACCATATTCATATTCGTATGCAATTATGAATAGATATATAAATATTTTCAGAACATTTTTCAAAATAATTCCAATACATACATGCATGCATTACGCTTATGTGTATATATTTAAAATATATTTTTCCCTCACATGCATTATATACACACATGATGATGATGCATTATATACACACATATATGTATGTATTTAAAATATATTTCCCCCTCACAATTTCGTGTGTCCTATATTTTAGAAAATTGCATTTTCTTGTGTCTGTGTCAGTGCCATTGTCTAAAATTGTATCCATGCTTCCTTGGTTGTACTCAACTTTGGGTCTTGATGTAGCACGGGGAAGGGAGAAATGGCTCCACATATTCAATTCGAGGCAAAATGCCCTGCTATGGCTACAATAATAACAACCTATTGGTTGACCACGGCGAAGCCTCGTGCTCCCTTTCATCTATGCCCCTATCAATTTTTTTGGCAAGTGACTAGGGTGGTGGCACTCCCAGGGTATTGAGTTCCCTCCTAAAGCTTCTAACAATCTCTCAGAGGCAAATTGCTTCTCTGGCAGTTAATGTGGAGGACAACAGATGGTCATCTGACCCTTCTAGAGGCATGTCAATGCCCCTAGATGCCCTTGGGTGGCTGCTAGGGTTGCTAGGAAACAACTGGTGATGGTAGATGGGTAGGCTACTATTACTGATCAACCCCTTCTAATGGTTTTTAAGAGAAAAGGAGGAGAAGAAATGTAACGACCTCACTTTCTGCATCCCCTAATTAAGGAAAGACCTTCAAGTTGAGAGCTATTACCTATATTCTCAAGGATTCAAATTTAGCAAATAATAATAATAGTATTATAATTTCCATTAATTCCAACAATATTTTACAAGATGCTCCTCTAAGGGGTTACATGAATTTCTATCATCAAAACTGCATATGAGAAGAATGTATTTAACTAATCCTCTTTTGTTTAGCTTTAATGTCTTCAGTTGTTTTCATTTGGTGCATCATGACTTTGATATCTTCACTTATGTCATTTACCTAAAATGGTATGAAACAAATCACAGATTAGTATATTGCTATACTGTGCATATGGGGTGCAAACAAAATATCTGCATGTAGGTGTAACAACATAATCATCCATAATAGCAATTATCATTACAAAATTGGAAGAAGCATTTTCTTTTCTAACTTTTCGGCCCTTATCCTTTTACTCTAATGGTGTGCCCTCTCTTTAGTGGAGCCTCTTTATGGGGAACCCTCTCTTTAAGGTTTGGTCCTTGCACTGTACGTTCATAACCTTCCCTCACCCGGGCTTGATTTCATACATAGGCCTTCCGGGCTTGGATGATCTTCATTTTCGAGCTTAATCACTAGTCATTCCCATAATAACTTCTTTCAACCCATGCTCTCTAACTCACCAGAGATCCTATTTAGGGTTCGAGCAAGTTACATTTATATATGATGATACTCAATAGTGACTTTATAGATCGTAGGAAGTAAATAAACAATCAAGCAGTTTAATTGCAATCCATTCAAGAAACTTTGAAAAATCACGAAAGTCGTTTAACGCGAATATTCATAGGACCTTCGCTTTCATGCAGAATAATTTCAGCATATACAACCCAATCAACTAAGCATGGTTCCAATCAATCATTCAATCTGCATGTATGTAAAACCTAAAGTGTCACCTTCACATTAATTGGATCAAACCCTACTCGGGTCCTAATCCAGGGGTTTATGTTTTCTTGGTATCGGGTTATCATTATAGTCATGCTTTGAAACCCTAATTCCCGTGTTCATTGATTTAAAGACTCCAGAATCCTAATTCATATTAAATGTGACCATGATTATCAAATCTTACCATGTTATTGTATTAGGAACACTTATATCAGATTTGTACATTAAGGTTATAGAAAGTTACATCATTGATGTTCAAGATCCTAATTATACATATTAATGACCATCCACTCTAGAACCCTATTTATCATATTATCATTATCACCATCATCTTGATTATCATTACGTTCAACCAATGTTTTGAAAAACGTTAAGCGGTAATCGTGCGGACAGCACCTTGTAACTGGTTAAGCGGTAAGCGGCCGATTAAGCGGCCGATTTTTTTTTAAAACGGGTTTTAATTTCCTATATAATTTTATACAAAATTACATATATATGTATATAAATACTAATACTCTTTGAAACTTTTATATATATCTAAAGATTCTAAACACTCTACCCAACAGTAAAAACACCCAATTAGTTTATAAGATAGCTATAAGACAATAATTATAGCCATAATATAATAAATAATAGATTTGACATAGATAAAATACCCCACATACATGATTCAGAAATATTTTTGCATCACATGTTTACATAGTTAAGCAGTAAACAATAGACTCATTATTGGATACCTTTCTAACTTATTGTTATATGTGCATATCATCAATTAGTCATACATTACACCAGTACAATTAACTAAAGTATGCATTCTAAAATTAGATAATAGTTACATATATTTTACTTGTATAAATTACACTTTACAACAGTACCCTATTATCCCAACTTGCATACAGTAAACAATAGACTCATTATTGGATACCTTTCTAACTTATTGTTATATGTGCATATCATCAATTAGTCATACATTACAGCAGTACAATTAACTAAAGTATGCAT
Source organism: Alisma plantago-aquatica (assembly GCA_963693085.1). Taxonomy (NCBI): domain Eukaryota; kingdom Viridiplantae; phylum Streptophyta; class Magnoliopsida; order Alismatales; family Alismataceae; genus Alisma; species Alisma plantago-aquatica. The sequence continues at coordinate 762,575,284 of OY856411.1, forward strand.
TATAAAATTAGATAATAGTTACATTACATATATTTTACTTGTATAAATTACACTTTACAACAGTACCCTATTATCCCAACTTGCATACAAGTATGCATTCTATTAGACTAGGCTTATCATAGGATATTTAAGTTTAATATATTATAGTCAGTAATACTTGGGACCATATAGTTTATATAAAGTTACAGGTGTACAGCAAAATTTTAAAAAAACGGACAAAAAAGGCCAAAAAGCGGGAAAAAAACGGGCAAAAAAACGGAAAAAACGGCCGATTAATTACAAAAATGTTAAACGGCGATTTTTCCAAAAATCGAACGGCTGGGCCATTGGGCCGATTAAACGGCCGTTTAATCGGGCGCTCAGCCCGTTTTTCATTTCACTGCGTTCAACAAGATCAACTGATAGCATAAAAGAAAGGTTTTTAACGTTTTCAACACTTTAATATCCAAATCTAGGGTCTCCATGTATTAATCATCACTTTAACATATATTAGCATTACTTTCGGAATTGAGATCAGAATTAGGTCTTAATTATAATTTATTCGTGCTCCTCTTGTTTTCCTGATTAAAGGTCCATCTTAATAGGAACTACCCGTTATTAGTTACAATTATTGTAAGATAAACCCTAAGTAACCAATCTATGCACGTCAACTCAGCAAAATTACCTTTATCTAGTAGCGGCCACGTGGTGTGGCTCATCCAATGAACGCTCGCTGCTTCAACATTGGGTTCCAGTGTATCCACGCATCTAATCCCGAGAAAAGTCATCTATTCCCTTGTTAAACATGCAACGAGGGGTGTCTGAGTCATTTGACCCCAAATCATCTTCCTCTTCGCGGTGGAGGAACAGGTACCCCGTCCACCATAGCCTGGTCAATGGCAGAGGTTAACTCTCCCCTTCTTTTTCGAGGATACCATGTGAGGGTCTAGAGAGCTTCGCTAGTCTTCACCAGACTTAGCGAGACTTAGATCCTTACCTGGGCTTGCTCCGGTTGGGTGAGCCTGGGTCGAGCTTTCCTCCGCTCCGACTATGGCCAAAGAATTGGCTAGCAGTCCAAAGATCCCACCGTGGTGCCGTCGTCATGCCTAGGTGAGTGCTTCCTCTGATCCGAAGTCATCCAGACCTTATATAGGCATGAAGCCAACAAAGGGGGTGCCCATCGACTCCCTAGTGAAATTGGGGAAACTCTGGTTGCACACAAAAACTAAGGAAATCTAGTATAGGTAGGTCTGCAAAGACCTCCCGAATTCAATGAATTTGGTTTCGTGGAGTTTGGTGCAGGATAGAGCGAGAACGAGATGCCAACAATTCGTAGTTACTGTTGGTCCGTGTTTTCTGTTTAGCTACAAGCTAGGAGATGACCGAGAACTGGTGGATCTCAGATCCACAGTTAAGGGTCCGCACGTCACCCCAAAGGGCTGGGCCCTAATTTTCCGAATCCGTATAAAATGCGACAATGTATATTTCCTTCAATCCATCACTTTAGGGAAAACTTAGTTAATTCACATCTCTCTCCTCCTTTATCTTTTTGATCCCAAAATTTAAAGGAAAGCTTTTAATACTTAAAACTCGGCGCGGGCAAGATTTGGTGCCAAAATACAAAAGTTAAAAAGTACTTTTGTTTGCCTTTAAGTATTCCCTTTATTTGATTTATTTAAGGCATCAAATAATTCCTTTTTCCATCCCAACTTAGCAAACAATCCTATTTTCGTATATTTTCTCTTGAAGTGCAATATTGAGCTGAATAAAACTTATTGGTTGCTTTAAACTTGCTTTTCTAAAGATTTCTAAGACAATTCCTTAATTAATTACCAATTGTCCATTACGTTTAGCAATTCCTTCATTATTAACTTTTCTACTCTTTCTTTAGCCAATAATTATCATTGGTCCATTGCAAACAGTAAAACACATGAACGCCATTTTACATGGAAAATTTGCATTCTCAAACTAAAACTTTCAAACAAGACATATAAATACCAAGATTTCTAATATGCCTTCAACAATATATTTTTGCATTCAAATATATAAATATATGTAAAATCTAGGTTATAACAAGAAAGGAGAGGGGCAAGGGAGAAGAGTCCTGCATAGTGGAGGAAGATTTCAAGGAGGAAAAAGGTGGTGATCAAACATGAATTTATGATGGCATATTGTTCAGGAAACAATACACGAGATCAATATTGTTGTGAATGGATATGATTAATCCTAACCTAGGATTTTGCACTAATTAAGGGTAGGAAATGTTGAGGTTATGCCTAACCTAGGGTTTTGGGCCTTTGGCCATTTCTTGGATGGATGTCCTGAGATCTGGTTCTAGGTTTTAGATCTCTGGTTCTGATGGCAACTGATTAGTAACCAATTTGCAAAACAAATCCAATAATCAAGTCTTCCCATAATGTTTGTAGTAGAAGTTTCAAACCCTACTTATTGCAACATTTGAGACTAATTACCTAGATAATTACTTATTCAATTAACAAATCAAACGGAGCCCTCGCAAAATTTTTTGACCATGGAATTTTGGAGGATGTCAGGAACTTGGGAGAAGACAGACCGGCTTGGAGGTGATGGTCGATCGACAACAAGCTCAATGAGTAAAGATAATAGGTGGTTGCAGCAGTGTGGCACATGGAGCAGCGGCGAGATGGAGCTTGGATGATGGCGATGACGGTTGTTTGCTGAGGATGCTGGATTTCAGTGGAGACTTGATGATGATCGACTACCGTATGACTTGTCTATAGCGGAGGCTCCTGTGCGGCTCCAAAGATGTTGCAGGCGATGAGGCTGTGGGTGGAGCCAAGTGCAGAGCTTCTCCATAAGCGACAACGAGGGGTGGATAGACGATAATAGTGACAACGATGATGGCGCTGATTGCTGCGACTGGTGGTGACGTGATGCGACAATGACGTTGATGGCTGTCGCTGGCTGCGGTAGTCGCTGCTGATTGGCGGCGGCGTCTGCTGTTTGCTGGAATAGGCGGAGGTGGCGTTGCTGTTGTTCGGTGATCTGCGAAGGCGACTATTGATGCTGGCCAGTGACGGCTGTCGCTGCTATTGCCGGCGGCGCCATGTTGTAGGTGGCCAGTGGCGGTTGTTGCTGACCGGTGATGGCGCGGATAGCTGTCGACTGGCGCCTTTGATTGCGCGGGATAGTGGTACGACGGAAGCAAGGGACTGTACGGCGGCGACTGGAGCGTGATAGCCGAAAATGATAGCGTTGGGAAGGAGACTGCCGGCATACTGAAAGATTGTTGTTATGAATTGAGAATAGAGATGACCATGGAGTTCGGGATATGCCTAGCGGGCGGCCTGCCTAAACCATGGCTACGGCGGCCGCTGCCCGTAGCCTCTCTTGGAGAGAGGAGTGGCGACTGCTAGGGTTGCGTGCGTGGAAGGGAGAGGGAAGCAGACGTGGGCGGATAGGATTCCTTCTAGGAGTGAACTCACTCTGATACCATGTGAGAAACAATATTAGATGTACACCCCTGTCCTATATATAGGAGCAAGGGAGAAATCTTGAGACTTGGGACATAAGTAATCTAGATGGGCCAAGACAAAAGGCCCACTAACTAATACCTATTAACTACATAGGCTAATATATACTCTCTAACGCTACTTATTACAACATTTGAGACTAATTATCAGCTAATTACTTAATCAATTAACAAACGTGACATAAATATACTAATAGTGCACCTAAATATACACAATGTGCGATTTTCTAGTTATGTTGGGATGAGGGAATGATTCATCATAGCTCTTGCGCTTATTCCCTATAGTAAGATGGTATTTCTAAGCATAAAAATCATCATCTCATGACATTTCATGTTCACTTGCCATTCATGTAAAACTCCCCAAATAACTTTGTCTGAAGTTGTCCTGATCGCTTGCTTTCTTATCAATCACCAACTTTCTTTTATTCTTAAATATTAATCATCTTTTTTTATGTTACATCCTTAGAATAAGCCATTTAATCTATCTCCTTGGGTTTTCGGCTGCGTTACCTTCATCCATAATTTTGACCCCAGACTGATAAGCTTTCCTCCTGAGTGCTTAAAATGATTTTTTCTAGGATACTCTTATTCTCATAAAGTTCGTGTCTTGATCATGCAATTGGTCTCTTATGTTTCGGCTGACGTCACCTTTCACAGAGATGAAATTTTCTTTGCTCTTTTCTCTATCTGCTACAATGTCCGCTGATGAGATAGTTCCTATACCCACCCATTTCTTGTGAACACACCACCTTCTCCATCACCATCAACAACACCTACACCGTCTTATTTCTTTTCCTAGGTTTATCACTAGTGCCAGGAAGTTGATCCATGGGCATCTGCCCTTTCTTTCCAAATTTCCCATACAAAAAGTTCTAGGCTCCTGTGCTATATAACACCCTATTTCTGGCACTTGCTATCTTTCCTGCATTTTTTCTGTTGCACATGCCTTTTCCACATCATTAGATAATTCCTATCTGCCAAACGCAATCGATGCCCTTCAACACTCTAGGTGGAAGGCTGCTATGATGGATGAGATGCATGTCCTGCATGAAAATGACGCATGTGATCTGGTTGATCCGCCACCTGGCAATAACCCCGTTTAATGGTGGTCGGTCTTCTCTGTCAAAGATTAAGTGATGGCTCTGTCGGAAGACTTAAAACCCTATTTGTTGCAAGGCTCTACCCAAACATTTGGTGTTAACAATTTTGAGATGTTCTCCCCAATCACCTGATCTGTTTTATCTTGATCTCCTCGGCTCTGGACTGACCTCCCTTCCAACTCACATAAAAAATATGCTTTTCTCCACAGTGATCTCGGAGGTCTATATGCATCAACTTTCGGACTTTGTTGCTGAGCGGAAGTCTTATTACATGGTTTGTTCTCTTCGCCGCTCACTATATGACCTTAAGAAAATCTCCATGAGCCTGGCTCAATAAGCTGAGCACGGTCCCTGAAAAGCTAGCCTTCAAGAGGTCAACTATGGATCACTTGTTCTTCTCCTCTTGTCTGGATGTCACATTCTTCAAGCTGCATATGTGGTTGACATTTTGGTCACTGACAACTATAGAGAGGGCATCTCAAGTTTGAAGAGGGCCCTACAGGCCTACTTCCACACTAAATGGGTAATCTTTGATAGTTTCTCACATAAAAGTTCTTTGTTCCACCATAAGGATCAATTTATCTCAAAGACGCTATGTGGGTTGAACCTGCTTTTAAAGAGTTTCAGATGACAAATGTCAAATCACTATCCACTCTGACGAACTACCACCAGATAGCCCCAAGTGAGGGGGAGTTCTTCCGTGGTCCATAGAAGTATCACCATGTGGTTGCGAAGATGATTTCTTTTACTATTACTTGACCAAGTATCACTCGTGCAATCAGAGTAGTCAGTCAACATATGAGTGCGTCTCTTCAAGCTCACTAGTGGAATGTTCAACGTATCTTCCGATACCTTATGAGTGCTCCAGAAAGATGACTATTCTACAACTAGTTAAAGCAGAGGCCTTTTCTATCTCTAGCCATGCAATTTGGATAGGAGATGCTCAAGACTGCCGTTCCACATCTGGTTTATGTATCTTGCTGGGCAATCACCTTTTTGCATGAAGAAGCAAAAACAATCTTTTGTTGCTAACTCTAGCATCAAAGTTGAACAGCAAGCTATGGCCTGCACACGTTGTGCCCTACAAATGGGTGAAGTATATTCTGATCAAGTTTTGAGTTCTTGGCTTCTTGCTAGACTCCATCAACCCTCTTTGCTGTGACAGGCCACCATTCACATTGCCGATAATCCAGTCTTTCATAAATGCGCAAAACACATTGAGGTAGATTGTCACTTTGTGCGGGACCTGGTCAAAGAAAAAACAGTTGTGACTCCTCACATGCAAACATGGGATCTAATTGCCGACATTTTGACAAAACCCTACCTCCAGCTCTTTTTCAGCATATGGGTGTCAAGTTGGGACTACACAATGTGTACTCTTCAGCTTGAGGGAATGTTATTGGAATTAGGCCCATTGTCATTAGTCAATATTATGTTTTCTATTTTCCTTGGTACACTTAGGTGAGGTTCTATTTACCTACTTAAGTGTATCCATGTAGTAGGGCTTCTGTACTCTTGTTTAACTAATGAGGCATCTCTCTAATATTATTTATAAATATCAATATAAAGGTTAGTTGGAAGACTGATATATCTTACAATTGCCAAACCCAATATTTCTTATGTTGTGGGAGTCCTTAGGCAGATAGTGGATACTCCTAGACAAAGTCATTGGGAAGTTGTTTATGTTGTGTGCTACGACATCTAAAACAAGATCTTGGCAAAGGGTTGTACTAGTGGCATAGTGGACACTTAAGTATCAGCGGCAACTGTGATATTGGTAATGCATGCTCTCGCTTTAACGAAAGATCTACTTTTGGGTATTGTATATTTGTTGGTGGCAATCTTGTTACGTGGTGAGCAAGAGACAAAGTGTAGTAGAAGATCCAATGTAGAAGCTGAATATAGAGCAATGGCCCACACCACATGTGAGCTTTGATGGGTCAAATCTCTTCTTATTAGACTTGGACATTCTATGATAACACCTATACCTATGTACCATGACAAATGCGCTGCGACCTTTATTGCTAGCAATCCCATTTTCCATGACCGCACCAAGCATACTGAGATTGATTGCCACTTCGTCTGTGTTGTTTTACTAGTAAAATATGCCAATCTTCTTTTTAAGACACAAGCCAACTAACATCTCCACCAAGCATCTCACTAGCAAAAGAATCAAAGGATCTTTGCAACAAGCTAGCAATATTAACATCCATGCTCCTACTTATGTGTATGAACGCTGCATTCCTTTTTCTTGTTTATGTATTTAGTTATTTACCCTTCTATGTCACTCTTTATTCTTTATCCCACACCGTGTATTTTTGTTTCTTACACTTCCTTAAGTACCTATGGATAAGCGTGTCTCCTACTAAGTAAAAGATAACATAAATGTTTCTCTATGATAACATTTGTTTGAGACATTCTTGCATCTAACTTGGCTCATGCTCCTGAATTTATCTGTGATTAAAATGGCAAGTATATGCTATATCTTATTTCTACTTTCTGGAAATCTTAAAAACTTCTAGATTTTAAAACATCTATCCATAATTTTAGTTTGTTGTCATTGTATGCACTTAGAAGAAAATGGGCGTGTATGTTAAGCCAACGAGCAATACTTTCTCCATACTACATTGAGTTCGTGCAGTATTCCATCATCTTCAATTTCGGTTGTCCTCTTGGATTCCTGATTTACTTGGCTACCAACTGTAGTGATGGCAATTCAAGGGTTTAGGAACTTTTGTTCAGGCTACAAGCCAGCAATGTGAGCATATTCTGACTCGGTAGAGCTCTCAAATAGGCCTTTTATGAATTTTCAATTAGGTATTCTATATAGCAGTAGATAGTCTCAAACCCAAACTGGCAACCAAATGAACAACCCCGAGAAGGATCAGTAATCCGCATCAGCATTGCAGTTCTCTGCCCACCAGTGTATTGAATTTCTGGTTCAACTTCAATAACATTACCGTAGAAGTCAGACAACCTGAAATGATACCCAGAGAGGACCTAAATTGCCAGACTAAAAATGACCTACAAAGTAAACAATCAGCTTTGATCATTAGAAGCCTTAGTCCATAGAACCTTGAATCTTTAGAATGGACAAAATGGATGCAGCAGATACCCTATGTTCCTTCTATAGACAATGGGTCGTGCTGCTGATCTCTGAATGCAGACTTCAGATTGGGGTAGCATCATCCTACATGGTGAAAACTGGGGTTTTGGTTCTCCAGCAGGGTTGTAGTTGCGGGAGGAGGGTGATTTGACGGAAGAAACAGGTCTGAGGGACGGTGCTTATGAGGGTAGCGTAGTTTGGACATTATTATTGAAAACTCTAATCCTGTAATAAACAATTTTAAAAATTACATCGAGATGGAAGACAGACAGGCAACAAGCTATGCCACCAACTCTTTCGGAGTAGCAAAACCAATCCTCCAAAACACCACATTCATAGACTTGGGGGTCATTATGTTATTATACATATATCGTTTTGAACCCTCTTGAGAAGTTTCACAGCCTCCGGAACTAAGAAATCAAAAGTGTCAAACCCGAAAGGTATAAAACGTGTTGATTATCGATGCACGCTTTCTCATGCTTGGCTACTTTGGCTGAGACAGCTTTAAGAGCTCACTTTCTATCCCGAATGAGCTTTGAGTTGTCACTAATATTTCAGTGTCAAACCCGAAAGGTATAAAACGTGTTGATTGTCGATGCACGCTTTCTATAGTTTGAGTGTATTATTTTTTAAAACAAAAACAGGCTGGGAAGAAAGATATTACAGCTATTACTGGTATTCCCTATGAATTATTGTATGTCGATGCACGCTTTCTATAGTTTGAGTGTATTATTTTTAAAACAAAAACAGGCTGGGAAGAAAGATATTACAGCTATTACTGGTATTCCCTATGAATTATTGTATGCTGTTACCTGTGCGAACCCGTTTTTCATTTTATTTATTCTGTGCCTGGGATTTAAACAGTCCACATTAATGATGCCTTTAATAAACAGAAAGGATATATTTTAAAAAAATTGAATTGCTAAGATTTTTTTGTACTTGTGGAGTTTATTCTTGAACTAGTGAAGTTTAGCTAACTTGTCAATTTGACCTCAGACGTGTAAATCGCTGAGGCTGAGATGTGGTTCAGTTATAGATATGTTTTAAAGAAGTTGAATTGGAGAACATTCTGACAAAATAATAACAAAACGTTTTTGAATCAGAACTCTTTTGATTTTACTTTTTCTACTACTTTAACATGAAATGCAAGAACTGGGCTGCCATTTCTCTTTCATTCATATTCAGTAAATAGTCAACTTGGGCAACAAACGATGGAAGTCACTTGGAAGTTATCGTTCCACGGCTTGTGGGTTGTGGGCTCGCCAACCAACATTTTGATGCATTATTAAGCCCCTCTCTAGCCCTAGCTTCTGATATTTCAAGAATACAAAAGTTGATTAGTCAATCTGTGTTAGCGCATACCAGAAGTTAATCGGGATTGCTGATAAAAAATAGTCATGCTGGATTCTCTGCTCTTGTATCTTTGTGGTTTGTACCTAGTACTATTTTTCTAAACGTTGTTTCATGGGTCTGATAGTTATCTTTTAATTTGTTCTATACTCCAAAGGACACAACTATTAATGCTAATGATTGTTTGTCTGGTGCCGCCCTCTAAACTTTGTGTTTATACGTATTATAGTTAACGAAGCAGACAACCGTGCAAGCTACGGGAGAGGCGTCCAAACTGGTTGAGATTATACAAGGTGCCGGCTTCAAATTGCAATCGCTGCATTTGAGTTTTGATGACGGGGAAGATGTAGTGGCTGGTGCTTAATTCTTCGTGTCTCTTACATTTGTTTTGTAACATTTATGTACTTCAGACCCATAATCAATCAATCAGTTGCAGCTTACATCTTGAAGTTCTGACCAGCTTTTCTTAATATATCATTTGACAGATATTTTTGTTGGCTATGTTTGCAATGACAGCTAAACGATTCCAGCAGGGGAAGTGATTTTTTAGGGTTGGTTAAGAAAGTATACTAAGAGACCTTCGAAATCAAAATCATTTATATAACCTACCTACAATATTTACGAAGAACAAAATTAAGACAAGGGGAAAACAAAACTGGGAAAAACGTGGGTTTAGTTCTTTTGTATAATCTCAAATTTAGCTGTCGTGCTTAGGGGTTAGGTTCTGGTCCATGTCCAAACCAATAGCATGTGATGTCCTACACCTGACACTACACTGCCAGGACATTACCGTAGCCAGTTTGAGTTTCATAAACAATAAAAAGCTGAAACAAATCTCTTAAAGTGGATAGCATTGATTTGTTGCAAACATATAGTTGGTGATTGTTCTTTTAACAAGTAGTCGCTTGTGCATCGTTACGTAAGGTGCAAAGGTGGTTGTTCCAACTAAATTGACGTGTCAAAGAAAGTTAAAAGAGTGTTAACATCTCTGTGATCAGATTGTCTAGTTAAGCCTCTGTAGCAGTAGCAGCTGATGTGGTAAAGCTTCATTGTTGTTTCCGGAGCTGGAGAAATGTTTCCATCCCAGCATCTATAGACACCAAGAACTAAAGAACGACGCTCTATAAAAAAAGAGAGGAAAAACTTGTTTGTGCTTGTCATTGATCGAATTTGAGTCCCTCTATGACAAATGCTTATATGGAACCTGGGTTGCAATCATAAGTGGGATGCAGGTTTGTTTACATAGTCGGACTTTAAATATATAACCCAAAACATTGGATCCATGCTTCCTAGAGAAGAAAATTTAAAAGACTGAGACTGATGGAGATGACATTTAACACATTTAAGTCCAAAAGGATATGGGTAATGAGCTAGAGCCATAGAAGAAGAAGCATTATGGAGGATTTGAGATATTTGTGGTGATACTCCCAAGTCATTGGATTGGTTTATCTTGGTCAGAAGTATGGGGAGAGAATAGACCTAGGGTTTAGAGAAGATTAGCAGTAGGAAGGAGTGGTAACACTACGACTAAGCATGAATGCTCTAATCCTTTTTAAAGAGATAAAATGGGGAAAATCCTACTTGCATTTTTCATTATGTAACAAGATAAAAGGAGGAAAAACTTATTTGTGCTTTTCGTTAATTGTATTTATGGATGATTATCGAGTCAGGTTATATCGTGTTTTAGCATGCCTATTTTTAAGCTCATATTGCTAAAGAGGTTGTAGGTTGGGTCTGAGAACCATATAATGTTTGTAAATCTTATCCCTACATGGATGGCATACTGGATATGGGTTTCTAGTCAGGTTTGGGCAATGCATGAATAACACAACAAAGTGAAGATATTTTCAAACATATATGTATATATGGTGATATCATTTAAGAAAGTGTGTACCGATTGGTCTATGTAACTTTTATGATCTATGTAACTTTTATGAACCAATCCTAAATTTGGTACATGTACAACTTATTAACTAAATCCAACCATATGAATGCAAATGACATTGTCTATGTTAGATATGTTTAAAAATCATATTCACATCCCATGTATTTTAGAGAAATAACTATCGATCATCCAACAATTTGTGAAATTGTTGCAACTTATTATTGATTAGGAAATGCACACTTTATTTTAATAAATGGTATAATAATGTCTGATTGAGATGATCCTTAAACCACATCTAATATAAGTAGTAAGAATCTCTTCTATAATGCTAGATGATGTTGTAGACACTACAAACATCTTAAACGAAAAATGTTACAACTCATATGTAATTTTGTACACTATTCTTATAGCCTAATTAATATGATCGACTAAATATATTTTTTATGAATGTATTTTGGAAAGTTTTATACTTAAATATATCTTAAAATTGATATTATTATATATAAACACGTGGTTATATATCAATGTATATGTAAGGAATTTGGGTTATCACGTCTAGGTTTACCTCGACCTTGACTCGACCCACATATAATTTAGGGTCAATTTTTTCGCCATGGCCTGTCCATGTATAATTGTGTGTCGAGTCTAGACCAAGTTATGCGAGTTGGGAAGTGAGTCAGATTGGGTTGGCTCTATCCAATGCTCATCCCTAATCATATCTAAGTACTTTTGGTACATGGGGTTATATAGTACATGGACATGAACCCTAAATGGATTCAAAGTTCACATGAGTTATTTTATATACAACAACAATGAATACTCATTACAACCTTAGATATAAACAACTAAAATTTTAGCACATTATACCAAAGACATTCGATAAATGAATGCCAACTAAATCAATATTTATTTTTGGCTTCAATTGAACATACATCACTCCACCTTCTCCACAAAATGCGATCAAGCCACCGAACACATGAGGAAAAATGTAAGACCAACCATTGTCTAAGATCATCCGTTAACATCAATCACTATCATTGATGCCAAAAACTAATTTAATGTAAGCTATCTCACCGATCCATCTTGCAAACCTCTCACCTATGACTATATATGTGCAAGTTGGAACATGACAAATGTATCCAACAAGTTTGTCGCATACTCGACAAGACATATAGAGAATGTATCAATCTCCCTCTACACATGTCAACATGTCCACATGCGATTCTATAGAAGGCAACCTTCAAGCCAATATCCAAATTGCTTATCTAATGTCTACTCCCTCCTCCCTCTTATAACTCTACCGACCTACCTCTACATTCTTTTAAGAAAAGCTAGAGGCCTTAAAAATGAAAGACCAAATTTCAAAGACTAACATGTAGTCTAGCCTCTCTCCTCTCCTTTCCTTAGTGTTGCAAAATCTCATACCACCTCTCCATCCTTGACATGCCTCTTATCGCCATGTCACTTTTTTTGACATGTCTGAACAACCTACATAACATACCACATAGATTGTGTACTCTTTACTAAATGAGCATATAACAGTTTGCCATATCACCAATCAATGGAGATACACTAAGGGGAACTCCTTGGCACAATTATTGAAAAAACAGTCCCTGTTAGAAATTGTTTTGAATAATAGAATTATTCTATCTTTGAATTTCAATTCTCACATTATAATATAGAGACAAGATATTTTTTATTCTAATTATAGTAAGTTTTAACTATACAAAGTGTAATTTCCTTATAATCATAGTCATATTATTCTTTGTAACACATTAGTTATATTGATGTAGTACCTAAAATTAATGATTTTCTTGTGCTCATGAATCTTCAAAAAGAAACTTCCAATATTCATAAATTATTATTCACCCTACCAATTGATAAAACTTTGATACCAACTTAGAAAATCACAAAGAAAACCTACCTTGATACATAATGAAATTCTGACAAACTAAAATTTGCATTCAATACTGGGAGGAACCAAATTGAGTCATGGCCCTAAAAAGAGGTAGGAATTTGCTATGGAATTTAAAGTTAGTTTGACATTTGGTGATCAACAACAATTCATAGGTATTAAGGGTAAAAGATCCAAGGAATGATAAACAAGTTTGAAAAATTAGCAAACATGTTGTATGCCACACCTTCTACCATGCTTTCAAATAAATACAAGAACATGAGAAAGTAAGAAAGTGCTTGTCTTATATTAACTCTAAGAATAAAAATGTATAGATAGTTACCATATGCACATGTTGCCAATTGACACAACAATGAGTAGCGGTAAAAATCACATGCCCTAGAAAAACTTCAAGTAATTTGCATTTTCTAGTTAGTTAGCCTAATGCTATCTATTTTCCTAGTAGTGTATAGGGTAGTTATGTGGAGTTTGAAAGTTGATTGTTTGATTAAGGACTAACAACAAGTAAGACTATGCATAAAAGGGCAATTTAGGTTATAAGTTTCAAACTCAAGTCAAATGAAGCAACAATTTGTAACTAGTGGATAAGAAATGATAAATACGAGATCTAGAGAACTCATGCAATATTTATGTATGGAGTGGGTACCGAGAGGGGACCACTCCTTAATTTAAGAAAATAAATTGAATAAAATCTCATTCATCCATGAATATAATAAATGATTTTTAAATAAAAGTGGGTGCATAATATTTTCTCAACAGATGGATAAAAAAGCATAGTATTGTTGTGGCAACACATCCCACTATCACACAGACAATGAGGTGTTACACAAAAACATGCGGAAAACACCATAAACCACTAATTACCAAAAACATGAGTTAATTAAAACTGATTTGCAGAAAGTGGATAAACCAAGAAACTATTACATTTAGATCCTCATTCTGCAAGGAAACAATTATATAAATATTTACAAGTTTTGAAACGTGTCCACAACTTAGGAGATCAGCTGTCAAGCTATCACATGAGTTCATCACCTGTTATATATACATAACGGCCCACATCCGGCTAGCAGCAGGATATACAAAGCATCAACAGCTATACATCATGAAACAACGTCAAAACACCTCCAAGGACCTGAGAGTACAGGGATGACTCTAAGACTCTACTATAAAATGACCAAAACAGCATCATGTCCATCTCTTGCCTTCTACTTCTCTTCTTGCTGCTCGGCCGCAACTCCGCGACCACCACCACGTCTAGCTCGATCACCTAAAAAGGTTATAAACCAGTGGGGTAAGACACACAGTCTCAGCGATAAACATAACTCCCCGCCGAAACTACAAAACCTCAAAAAGATAAGAGCAACAATAGCAGATAACTGATAAGAGGTATAACAAGAGCAGTTTATAAAGTAAAGCTATTCATACCATCAAGCTTACCAAGCTATACGGAAGGTAGATAACTAAGTATTTCTTTATGGAACATGATCAACAAGATAAGATTTAAAAGATCTTACCGCATAACATAAGGAACATATAAGTAACTGCAAGTATAAAAAGATTAACTACGCAAACAAGGCCTCAAACAATATTCCGTGTTTTGCCTTATGCAGTAAATACTAATCGGCTGGATTACGTATTATTATGCCCTGAGGAAGTGAGCCGTACTGCTCAAATCCAACCTTCGGTTGCAAAACCCAAGCCAGTGCCATACAAGGTCAATGGAAGAGCCGGACTCCACGACCTCCCACCTCATGGTCAGTGCACGAGTACAACATAAGCAGGACCGCAGTTTCATGCTTAAGTGGCCTCAACCACAAGGTCAGGCTACCCTCTGCCTAGCCCGCCTCGGTACATGTATCGACGCTAGTGAAACTGAGCCACGGGCCTATTCACCGTGCTCTGAGCCATGAACGCATTCATGCTCTTTTTATCACACATTCCGAGCCATGGGCCTGTTCACCATGCTCCAACATATTGAGCTACGGGCCTGAAACCGCACTCTGGAGTCTACAACCAAAGTTGCACTCAAACCTCCTCATTTTCAGCTAGGAGCAACCACACATATTCAATAATATGTGCTTCTAGGTTAACCCGCAGGAGAACCTGTTTCACCATCACTAGCTACTAACGATGATGGATCTATGGCCAGGGCAAACTACATGATTTGTTCCACTGTGATTAGTTAGTATATTTTAAGTGGATTGCAAGATTCAGCCAAGTTGTATAATATGCAAATAAGAACAAGAATAAACAACATGAAACTCAATATCATGCTTTTACTGTCATCAACATCATCCTGATCCATCACCAGGATCCAACCTTACATGTTACCACTTGGCCTCTTGCCAATCATCTAGATCCATCACAAGGATCATCACATTGCCATGGGATCTCAATCCCTCTTCACATAGTACCACTATCTCTCAAGGCTTACATCATCACCATGTGATAGCAATCCCAAGTCATCATCAGAGGATAACACCTCATCTAGGCACTTTTTTGCCATCCCAGGTCCTCAGACCAAAACACATCAAGCATATTAGCTCATCATCAAGAGTAACCATAAAAGTAGTGTTACTCAAACATATATATACCTCATAGCCCTTATTCCTGGCTATGCAACTGTATGAGTCACCTGCATGGTTAATATACACACTCATCATGAATTAACAGAATATTCATATTATCAACATAGGGCAACATTAATGATTATATACGTTATCATTCATGACTCAACATGTGACCATAGACATAGGTCATATCATTAAGCAAAACATCTTATATTGCTTACCATTTCCTTAGCATTATACAGATGATTCAAGATGATCATAACACATGTATTATCATGGCAAGATACATAGATGTAATCTACTATCACGATTACCATCAAGCATGTCAAGGGTTACTATCAAAAACCAACGTGATTCATGAACAAGAGCTAGCGTATAGGTTTTCCATAAGAGACAAGACCCTCACTAGAAGTGCCCACTATCCTCACCAAAGGTGTGACGGGTAGGGCACCTTCACTAGAGATGGTATCGGGCAGATCACTCCCCACATTTCGCCCAACACTACAACCACCTTACGCCCAAGCATCCTCTCTACATATAAGCCAAGCACTCAGTAGGGTATCGGGCTACTACGTGTATCGGTCAACAAGGAACCAAACCATCTCGAGCACTCATGTGTATAGTGCAACGCGTGCCGTGCATCTCTGTGTCATGCAATGCTGTGTCATGCACCACATGCATATCGGGCAACCAAAGCGTAACGACCATCAGCATAACGTGCAGCTCAGCCAAAGGGATATCGTGCAACGACGCGTGTGCGCAAGGTGTATATCGGCCTCAAAGCCTAGCGTGTAGCTCCTCTACAGAACAGGTCACACAACAGTGCGTCGTGCCCTAAGCCTGTATCGTGCAACCAGTATCGGGCATCCATGTGCAACGTCACATCGGTCAACAGACGTAAAAGCTAGGGTTACTATCGGTCATCGCCACAACGCCATAACGCCCAACCCAAGCTAGCCAATGAGCTCCCTATCGTCCAGGGTGCAACGGGTACTAGGCTATCATATCAAGGTTAAGTGCATCGGGCATCACAATAGGGAACAACGCCCAAAGGTGCAACTCATCCTGACGTTCTTCCAACCTAGCCATGACCTATCGGCCAACACTCAAGGCAACAACTAAGGTGTAACGCCCGACACACGAAGGTCAGCAACCAGGAGCAATGCCTGACACAGCCACAACATGTGTCGTCCAAGGCTCAAGATCAAGAGGGGATATCGGGCAACACCAACCCCAAGGCCATATCGGCCAAGATGCAACCCGACAGGGTCACCACCAAACTCAAGCACAAGGGCACCAAAACCCTAATGGATCAAGAAGATGACTCACCTCTCAACTATCAAGAGAGAGGGGTCTTGCCAAGCTTCTTAACACCAATCGGGAAACACAAGGTTCAACCACAACCAAGGTCTACAACCACTACAAAGCTCACCTCTAGAATCCATGGTGAGAGAAGGGTGTTGCTCAAGCAACTAGAATACAAGCTCACCTCTCAACTCAAACGAGAGAGGAGTATTGCTCATATTTCTAGAGTTCAATCTCACTTCTCAAGACCAAGGAGGGAGAGGTGTGTTTCTCAACAAGAAACCCTAGAACATGGTTCGGCCAACAAGAAGCAACTAAGCAAGAAGCTAAACTAGCAACATGCATAGCCGATATGATCACAAGAAACATACAAGAACATAGAAGAGGTAATATAGTTAGGGTTAGGAGTTATGTAACCCGCCTTAAGCAAGCTCCAAGCTCCAAGCACCACCAAGGAAGAAGAGCAAGGCACTCTAGGGTTCGGCCACCACTAGAGGAAGAAGGAGACTCCAATGCAAGGATCGACCACCAAGCTTGCAAAAGAAGAGGGTGTCGTGCACCAAGGGAGAGCGAGACTAAGGAACTAAAGGGATCCTTAGCAAGAGAAAGGGAACACATATATAGGAAAGGATGGAGGAGAAACCAAGGAAAGATAAGGCAAGGTGTCGCCCACCTAGGGACACTTGTCCATGGGCAATGCCACCACTCCAACATGCCCTAAACACATGTCCAAGGCCATTGTCACATGCAAGCATCAAACGCCAAGTGTCCACTAGTGGTGACACAAACGAGGTCAAAAGAGGGTCAAAGGGTCCATGGGGGACACACCTCCACACCATGGCCGACACACCCACACCATGGCTGACACACACCCTGGGCGACACACCACAGGCCGACACAAGCACAGGCCGACACTCCTAGGCCGACACAGGGCACTCTTGCCCGACACAAGGTCCAAAGAAGCAAAGACAAGGCACCACAAAGCCCAACAAGCTCAACCAAGCCCAAAGGAACTCAAGCAACGAGCCCAACCCTTCCTCTCAACACTAGAGGAAGCAAGGAGAGGGAGGAACACCTCACAAGGTGACAAACTTGCCCAAAAACCCTAGACTTGGGTTAATTGCAAGTAGAACCTCCAGCTCTCAACAAAGCACAAACAAACCCTAATCACCACTAAAGGTGATTAGCAAGCAAATAAGCATCAAGGTTAAGCAAAGCAAACAGGATAAGCCCTAAACGGAGGTCAGGATCCTTACAAAATATCCCTCTACAAAGGGATTTCGTCCTCGAAATCCGAAGAGAAAAGCGAGGGATACTTCCTCCTCATCTCTTCCTCAGGCTCCCACGTGGCTTCCTCAACGCCACGATGATGCCAAAGAACCTTCACAAGAACCAGGTCCTTACTCTTCATCTTCTTAACTCTTTTGTCAAGGATCATCACATGACCTTCCTTGTAGGTTACATCTTCATCAAGCTCAACTTCGTCTGGATGTATCACTGTCCCTGTATCCAGATGACTTTTCTTCAGCATACTGACATGGAACACTGGATGTAACCTGTACAACTCTGGCGGCAACTCTAACTCATAAACTACCTTGCCAATACGTGCTATGACCGGGTATGGCCCCGTATACCTGGGTGCTAGCTTACCCTTCCGGCCAAACCTTAGAACACCTTTCCACGGTGAGACTTTAAGATACACTTTGTCTCCTACCTAGAACTCCAAAGGTCATCGATGATTGTCTGCGTAAGACTTCTGCATGTCCTGTTCTGCTTTCAACTGTTGCTATATCACTTTGATCTTTTCTGTCGTCTGTTGCACTAACTCATGACCCCAAAAGTGATATTCACCAGACTCATACCAACACAACGAAGATCTGCACTTCCTTCCATATAAGGCCTCATAAGGAGCCATGTCAATGCTCCGCTGATAACTATTGTTGTAGGCAAACTCTATCAAATTGAGATGTACGTCCCAATTGCCTAGGAACTACAAAACACAAGCTCGAAGGAGATCCTCTAGAATCTGAATAGCCCTCTCAGACTATCCATCTGTCTGTGGGTGGAAGGCAGTACTAAACCTCAACTGTGTTCCCAACGCTTGGTGCAACTGTTCCCAGAAACGACTCATGAACTGAGGACCTCTGTCAAAAACTATCGTTGCTGGCACACCGTGAAAACATACTATCTCATCTACATATACTCGAGCAAGCTTATCGGATGTATACGTTGTCCTTACCGGTATGAAATGGGCAGACTTCGTCAATATGTCCACTATTACCCAAATGGAATCATGATTCCTAGTTGTCCTGGGCAGACCAACTACGAAATCCATGGTTATATGATCCCATTTCCACTGCGGTATCGACAGGGGTTGTAACGTACCTGCCGGATTCTGATGCTCAACCTTGACTTGCTGACATACCGCACACCTAGCCACAAACTCTGCTACATCCTGCTTCAAACCTGGCCACCAATACAAGTCCTTCAGACTATGATACATCTTGGTGACTCCTGGATGCATAGCATACATCGATGTGTGTGCTTCCTCGAGCACTAGCTTCCTCAGATCATCAGCATCGGGGACCACCATCCTATCATGATAGCAAACTAGTCCATCCTTAGACTCATGGAACCCATCACGCTTTTCGCTGCCAAACTCTGATCTGATCAACTGTACTGTATCATCTGTCTGTTGTGCATCTTTGATCTGTTGTCTCAACGTAGGCTTGACTTGGATATGTGCTAAAAGTCCAGCTAACAGGGAAACTTCCATCTACACATTCATCTATCGTAGGGAAACAAACATATCTCTCCTATGGCATACCAAGGAACTTAACTGTGCCTTCTTTGTAAGAAAAGAAGAAGACTTTCAGCTAAGCACATCAGCTACCACATTCGCCTTACCAGGATGATACTCGATGGTACAGTCGTAATCATTGATTAGCTCCATCCATCGGCGCTGTCGCATGTTTAGCTCATTCTGTGAAAAGATATACTTCAGGTTCTTATGATCTGTAAAGATCTGACACATTTCCCCGTAAAGATAGTGTCTCCAAATCTTTAACGCATGAACCACCGCTGCCAACTCCAAGTCATGAGTCGGGTAGTTCTCCTTGTGTTTCTTAAGCTGTCGCGAAGCGAAAGAGACCACATGATCTTCCTGCATTAGCACACAACCTAAACCTTTCTTGGAAGCATCACAGAAAACAACATAGCCCTTCCCAGGCTCTGGCAACACTAGTACTGGAGCACTAGTCAGCTTTTCCTTCAAACTTTGGAAAGCTTGCTGACAACGATCATCCCAGACAAAAGGTACATCCTTCCTAGTCAACTTCATCATTGGCATCGTAATCGCACTGAAGTCCTTGATAAACCTTCTGTAGTATCCTGCTAAACCCAAGAAACTACAAACTTCTGTCAGCGTCTTAGGCTGTTCCCATTCTGCAATGGACTCCACCTTCTTCGGGTCCACTTTGACTCCTTTTGCAGATATCACATGACCCAAGAAAGTCACTTCTTCCAACCATAACTCACACTTACTGAACTTGGCATACAACTGATGTTGGCAAAGACGAGTCAACGCTAGCCGAAGATGTCTCTCATGCTCTTGCCTGTCCCGACTATAGATCAAAATGTCATCTATAAAGACTACAACAAACTGATCTAAAAAAGCACGGAACACTCGATTCATCAAATCCATGAAAGCAACATGCGCATTGGTTAGCCCAAACGACATAACCACAAACTCGAAGTGACCATACCTCATCCTAAAAGCTGACTTTGGTATGCCATATGCCTTAATCCTCAACTAATGATATCCGGACCATAGATCGATCTTTGAAAACATAGTAGCACCACACAACTGATCGAACAGATCATCTATCCTCGATAACAGGTACTTGTTCTTGATCGTGACCTTGTTCAACTGCCGGTAATCTATACATAACCGCATCGATCCGTCCTTCTTCTTAACAAACAACACTGGAGCACCCCAAGGCGACGTGCTTGGTCGGATGAAACCTTTCTCCAACAATTCTTGCAACTGCTTCTTAAGTTTTGCCATCTCTACGGGAGCCATCCTATACGGTGTCTGTGTAACTGGATGCGTTCCTGGAACCAGATTGATCTCAAAATCAATCTCTCGGGGTGGAGGAACACCAGGGAACTCATCAGGAAACACATCCACAAACTCTCAGACAACCGACACCTCTTCAAGGCTAGGACCTTTCGCCTTGGTATCCACAACGTGAGCTAAGAACGCCTCACATCCTTGTCGTAACAACTTTTCTGCTACCATAGCTGATACTAGACATGTCGGAAGAATCTTCCTATCTCCTTGGAAGATCCACTTCTCTCCATCATCATCAAACACTTCCTGCTTGGAACTACAGTCCATGGCAGCCTTATACTTTTCTAACTTATCCATCCTAAGGATCACATCGAAACCATGCATATCAAGTGGTATAAGATCCACTTGTATACTGTGCCCTGAAAAAGATAAGACACAAGATGGACACTCTTCTCGAAGCACCGAGGAACCATCAAGAGGGGTTTCTAACAACAAGCTATCCTTTTTACAACTAACAGGTAAACAATAGTTTTCAAGCAGACAATACACGATAAAAGAGTGTGTAGCACCCGGGTCAACCAGAACAGATATAAAGCAAGAAGAAGACATATCAGAATGAAATAACTCCATCTGACCTACCACCACTCGCGGGTTGACTATCACCTCCGGCTGACTCATAGCATAGAATCGATCCGTTGCTTGCTGTCCACGTCCTCTGCTTCCTTGAGCAGACGATCCCGCTTGTGATGCTTGACTGCGTCCTCGCCCTCTGCTACCACTGGGCTGTTGTCTATCTGACCCTTGTTGATTCTGCCTCAGCTGTTGCGTCACTTCAACATCTCTGTTTGGGCATGTTGACCGCCAATGCCCGATCTGACCACACAGATGGCATGACTGGTCTCGCTGTTGTGACCTAGATGGCCCTGTTACTGCCACAGAAGCTGTACTATGTGCCTTAGACGGTGAAGAAACATATCCTCTTCCCTTACTCAGAGACCACTGTGATGGTACACTGGAACCTCTCATCACAGAAGGTGCTAAAAACCTTGACTTCTTGAAGCCACCAAACCTCCGTCCCTGGAACTGAGCAGGCCTCTTCTTAGACATGGATTCTCTTTTCTCCCTAACTGACTATTCGATCCTTCGGACAGATTCCACAAACGTAGTGAACCACTCTCGATTCTCCAATGCAGAAGCATGTGTTGTCAGTTTAGCACTCAGACCTTTCTCAAAGCGTCTGATCCGCTCTTCAGCTGTTGCTGCCATGTGAGGACAAAACCTCAACAGGTCCATGAACTTGGCTTCATACTCGGTGATGTTCATCGTTCCTTGGTGTAAGTGCTCAAACTGACTGATCTTCTCATCCAAATACGTCTTCAGAAAATATCTGCTGATGAACTCGCACCGAAAAACCTCCCAACCGATCACCTCACCAGGTCACTTCTCCTCCTCGATGGTCCACCACTGACCAACACTACCCTTCAGAAGGTAGACAACGTGCTTTACTTTGTCTTCTTCGGGGATGTCGAGGATCCGGAAAGCCTTCTCAAGACTTTTCAGCCACAGATCTACATCCGCTGGATCAGCCATCCCAACATAGTCTGAAGCTCTGACTCGGCGAAGCCGCTCAAAGGTCTTCCTAATACCCAATGTTTCACCATGGGGAGCATGTGCTCTTGACGGAGGCACTGGCAATCTTTCTACCATGAGATTCATTGTAGCCATCATCTGCCCCATAAGCTGTTGATAGGTAGGGTGTTCAAGAATGGCTGGGTCAGGTTGGGGGACCTCAGGCACCCGATCTTCATGTGCATGTCCTATAACTCCATCAAGTGATGCATCATCGTTGTTCTCAGCAGCATGTTCTTCATGGTTTCCAGACATCTTGGCTTTTCTTCTGCTGAGGGCTGAAGATGATTGTAAGAAAATCTAGAAAACTCATAAGAACAGACAAAACCTAGTCCTAAATCCCTATAGACTCAGCGAACCTAGAGCTATGATACCAAAACTTGTGGCAACACATCCCACTATCACATAGACAACGAGGTGTTACGCGAAAACATGCATAAAACACCATAAACCACTAATTACCAAAAACACGAGTGAATTAAAACCGATTTGCAGAAAGTGGATAAACTAAGAAACTATTACATTTAGATCCTCATCCTGCAAGGAAACAATTATATAAACATTTACAAGTCTTGAAACGTGTCCACAACTTAGAAGATCAACTGTCAAGCTATCACATGAGTTCATCACCTGTTATATATACATAACGGCCCACATCCAGCTAGCAACAGGATATACAAAGAATCAACAGCTAAACATCGTGAAACAACGTCAAAACGCCTCCAAGGACCTGAGAGTACAGGGATGACTCTAAGACTCTACTACAAAATGACCAAAATAGCAGCATGTCCATCTCTTGCCTTCTACTGCTCTTCTTGCTGCTCGGCTGCAACTCCGCGACCACCACCACGTCTAGCTCGACCACCTAAAAAGGTTATAAACCAGCGGGGTGAGACACACAGTCCCAGCGAGAAACATAACTCCCCACCGAAACTACAAAACCTCAGAAAGATAAGAGCAACAATAGCAGATAACTAATAAGAGGTATAACAAGAGCAGTTTATAAAGTAAAGCTATTCATACCATCAAGCTTACCAAGCTACACAGAAGGCAGATAACCAAGTATTTCTTTATGGAACATGATCAACATGATAAGATTTAAAAGATCTTACCGCATAACATAAGGAACGTATAAGTAACTGCAAGTATAACAAGATTAACTACACAAGCAAGGCCTCAACCAATATTCCGTGTTTTTCCTTATGCAGTAAATACTATTCGGCTGGATTACATATTATTATGCCCTGAGGAAGTGAGCCGTACCTCTCAAATCCAACCTTCGGTTGAGAAACCCAAGCCAGTGCCATACAAGGTCAATGGAAGAGCCGGACTCCATGACCTCCCACCTTGTAGTCAGTGCACGAGTACAACATAAGCAGGACCGCAGTCTCATGCTTAAGTGGCCTCAGCCATAGGGTCAGGCTACCCTCTGCCTAGCCCACCTCGGTACAGGTATCAGCGCTAGTGAAATTGAGCCACGGTCTTGTTCACCGTGATCTGAGCCATGAACGCATTCATGCTCTTTTTATCACACATTCCGAGCCATGGGCCTGTTTACCATGCTCCAACATATTGAGCTACGGGCCTGAAACCGCACTCTAGAGTCTACAACCGAAGTTGCACTCAAACCTCCTCATTTTCGGATAGGAGCAACCACACATATTCAATAATATGTGCTTCCAGGTTAACCCGCAGGAGAACCTATTTCACCATCACCACCTACTGACGATGATGGATCTATGGCCATAGCAAACTACATGATTTGTTCCACTGTGATTAGTTAATATATTTTAAGTGGATTGCAAGATTCAGCCAAGTTGTATAATATGCAAATAAGAACAAGAGTAAACAACATGAAACTCAATATCATGCTTTTACTGTCATCAACATCATCTTGATCCATCACCGGGATCCAACATTACATGTTACCACTTGGCCTCTTCCCAATCATCTAGATCCATCACAAGGATCATCACATTGCCATGGGATCTCAATCCTTCTTCACATAGTACCACTATCTCTCAAGGCTTACATCATCACCATGGGATAGCAATCCCAAGTCATCATCAGAGGATAACACCTCATCTAGGCACTTTCTTGCCATCCCAGGTCCTCAGACCAAAACACATCAAGCATATTAGCTCATCATCAAGAGTAACCATCAAAGCAGTGTTACTCAAACATATATATACCTCATAGCCCTTATTTATGGCTATGCAATTGTATGAGTCACCTGCATGGTTAGTATACACACTCATCATGAATTAACAGAAGATTCATATTATCAACATAGGGCAACATTAATGATTATATACATTATCATTCATGCCTCAACATGTGACCATAGACATAGGTCATATCATTAAGCAACGCATCTTATATTGCTTACCATTTCCTTAACATTATATAGATGATTCAAGATGATCATAACACATGTATTATCATGGCAAGATACATAGATGTAATCTACTATCACGATTACCATCAAGCATGTCAAGGGTTACTATAAAAAACCAACGCGATTCATGAACAAGAGCTAGCGTATAGGTTTTCCATAAGAGACAAGACCCTCACTAGAAGTGCCCACTATCCTCACCAAAGGTGTGACGGGTAGGGAACCCTCACTAGAGATGGTATCAGGCAGATCACTCCCCACATGTCACCCAACACTACAACCACCTAACGGCCAAGCAACCACTCTATATATCGGCCAAGCACTCAGCAGGGTATCAGGCTACTATGTGTATCGGTCAACAAGGAACCAAACCATCTCGAGCACTCATGTGTATAGTGCAACGCGTGCCGTGCACCTCTGTGTCGTGCAACGCTGTGTCATGCACCACATGCATATCGGGCAACCAAAGCGTAACAGACATCAGCATAACGTGCAGCTCGGCCAGAGGGATATCGTGAAACGACGCCTATGCGCAAGGTGTATATCGGCCTCAAAGCCTAGCGTGCAGCTCCTCTATAGAACATGTCACACAATGGTGCGTCGTGCCCTAAGCCTGTATCGTGCAACCGGTATCGGGCATCCATGTGCAACGGCACGTCAGTCAACATGAGTAAAAGATAGGGTTACTATTGGTCATCGCCACAACGCCATAACGCCCATCCCAAGCTAGCCACTGAGCTCCCTATCGTCCAGGGTGCAACAGGTACTAGGCTATCATCGCAAGGTTAAGTGCATCGGGCAGCACAATAGGGAACAACGCCCAAAGGTGCAACTCAGCCTGACGTTCTTCCAACCTAGCCATGACCTATCATCCAAAACTCAAGGCAACAACTGAGGTGTAACACCCGACACATGAAGGTCAGCAACCAGGAGCAACGCCCGACACAGCCACCACATGTGTCGTCCAAGGCTCAAGATCAAGAGGGGATATCGGGCAACACCAACCCCAAGGCCATATCGGCCAAGATGCAACCCGACAGGGTCACCACCAACCTCAAGCACAAGGACACCAAAACACTAATGGATCAAGAAGACGACTCACCTCTCAACTATCAAGAGAGAGGGGTCTTGCCAAGCTTCTTAACACCAATCGGGAAACACAAGGTTCAACCACAGCCAAGGTCTACAATCACTACAAAGCTCATCTCTAGAATCCATGGTGAGAGAAGGGTGTTGCTCAAGCAACTATAATACAAGCTCACCTCTCAACTCAAACGAGAGAGGAGTATTGCTCATATTTCTAGAGTTCAAGCTCACTTCTCAAGACCAAGGAGGGAGAGGGGTGTTGCTCAACAAGAAACCCTAGAACATGGTTCGGCCAACAAGAAGCAACTAAGCAAGAAGCTAAACTAGCAACATGCATAGCCGATATGATCACAAGAAACATACAAGAACATAGGAGAGGTAATATAGTTAGGGTTAGGAGTTATGTAACCCGCCTTAAGCAAGCTCCAAGCTCCTAGCTCCAAGCTCCAAGCACCACCAAGGAAGAAGAGCAAGGCACTCTAGGGTTCGACCACCACTAGAGGAAGAAGGAGACTCCAAGGCAAGGATCGGCCACCAAGCTTGCAAAAGAAGAGGGTGTCATGCACCAAGGGAGAGGGAGACTAAGGAACTAAAGGGATCCTTAGCAAGAGAAAGGGAACACATATATAGGAAAGGATGGAGGAGAAACCAAGGAAAGACAAGGCAAGGTGTCACCCACCTAGGGACACTTGTCCATGGGCAATGCCACCACTCCAACATGCCCTAAACACATGTCCAAGGCCATTGTCACATGCAAGCATCAAAAACCAAGTGTCCACTAGTGGTGACACAAACGAGGTCAAAAGAGGGTCAAAGGGTCCATGTGCGACACACCTCCACACCATGGCCGACACACCCACACCATGGCTGACACACACCCTGGGTGACACACCACAGACCGACACAAGCACAGGCTGACACTCCTAGGCTGACACAGGGCACTCTTGCCTGACACAAGGTCCAAAGAAGCAAAGACAAGGCACCACAAAGCCCAACAAGCTCAACCAAGCCCAAAGGAACTCAAGCAACGAGCCCAACCCTTCCTCTCAACACTAGAGGAAGCAAGGAGAGGGAGGAACACCTCACAAGGTGACAAACTTGCCCACAAACCCTAGACTTGGGTTAATTTCAAGTAGCACCTCCAACTCTCAACAAAGCACAAACAAACCCTAATCACCACTAAAGGTGATTAGCAAGCAACTATGCATCAAGGTTAAGCAAAGTAAACAGGATAAGCCCTAAACGGAGGTCAGGGTCCTTACAATTGTGGTAGGAGAAAGTATATCTAGCTATTACAAAGTTTCATGTCCAAACTTAAAATAGGGGCCACACATGGAAACTAACAAGATATGATTATAAACTAATAAGATTGAATTATGGTGAGAAACCTTCCCATTTTGGATGTCATCCTTGTAGCTAGTTTTGCACAACACCTTCTTCTTCCTGAATCTCAAGATGATCTATCTCTAAGTGGGTTGGAAACGAAACCCATCAATAGACTCAAACAAGAGAAAGGACATCAGGATAACACTAAGTAGATGTAGATTAAAATGATTGGGCATTAATTAAATGAAGAGAGGATTCAAATAAAGAGATGTCAATAATGAGACATCTAAAGGAGAAGGATTTCCAAAAGATTTTGCACGTCCAAAGGATGATGCATTTATTAACAAGGATATGATTATAAAAAGAAGTCTTGCCATATACTTGTACATCAACAATAACACAAAAATAAATAGTTACATGGTGAGTAAGACATAGACTGGCGTATACTAAAAAGTAGGGTAAGAACCCATATATTCCATACTAAGGGAAGGAGGACTAGAACCTCAGTGCCAGACAAAATATAGTAGTTGTAGGAGGACTAAAGCCTTAGTGCATTGTCAACATGATTAAAACCTCAATGCCTAAATTAATATATTGCATGAGGACTATGACCTTAGTGTACTAGAAGGAGGACTGAGACCTCAGTGCCTCAAACAAACATGGTGTCACTATTTATAGTCATGTCTACTCAACCACACATGCAAATAGGACATATAAGAATAAGGTATAGTTATTTTCATGCAAATGATAAGAACATTGAGTTGTCATCAAATGGGTTCCAAGGACCCAAATCAATAATAAGATTAGGTCAAAACACCATTAATGTGGTATTCACATATCAATGTTAACAAATCAAGGAGATATTCACAAGGAAGAATACGATCGTAAGATGATATGAATGTTCACAATTCAGTAAATGCCTCATATGGGAAAAAGATATTTAGTCCTAATATTATGCCCAATTTAAATATAGTGGATACACATACTTTAAATTGAGTATTAAATCAGAAATCAAAATCCACCCTTCAACTCTAAAGTCACCTGAGACCTTCATATAATGTTTTGGTACATAGATCAGGATTCAATTATGTTACATAGGATGAAATCCTAGAAATCTAAACCTTCATTAAAACCATGTATTAACTCTTGATATTAACCTAAGATATGGTTTAGGGTGACTACTCATAAGATTGACCCAATTTGTTAACTTTGATAATTATAACATTTTCCCTAATTATTAATAAGAGAATAATAAAGAGTAAAACATTAAGAATCACATGTTTAAAAGTTTGGATTCAGGAGATTAAAATCATACAAAGAGATAGAGAAATATCTCATGATTCTAGAATATATTATTTTATAATTTTTGGAGCTTCCGGTAAAAATTTATGCTTTTTATAAGTTTCATATTATTTACTCATTTATTTATGCAAATTAATATTCAAATGACCATTATGCCCATGCATTATTATTTTGGAACTTAGGTAGTGACATGAACTTATCGTCATGACGATATCCAATAAAGTTCATGGTTTAATAGAAAGGGAAAGGTGAATAGCGGAGGATGCCCTTGAGTGAGAAATATAGTAGTCGAACGACGCATGTGCATTTTTGTAAAAACATGCAAGGTGATCATCTCCTTCATAGAGCCACGCCATGGCTATCTAACACTAGCAACTTGTAGGCAACATTTGGGGGAATATGTGACTATTAATCATTTGCAAATTTGACCAGACAACAACGAAGATCAGAGATTAGGATAGCTTACCCGAAGAAAAATCAAACTCCAGCGAAGCAGAGTGTTGGGGATAAGAAACGCAAACACGGGTGAAGAAATTGGACTTGTGGTTTTGTAGACAAGACTCACGACGCAATTGATGCCAGAGAACGGTCGCTAGTGGTGAGGCAAGATATATATAGAGTTGCGTATGGGATCGGAGCTCTGAGGTAGTCTTGGGAAAAAGACCAGGCATATCATAGATATTCGATCAAAAAATGAGATTTAGGACTAGTTAGATGCAGAATCAAATTTATAATCCAACCAGACCCATACATTGATTTACTGTTCACACACACGAGTGTTTCTGATCTGAGGTAGGAGGCGACTCGTGAGTCGCTTGGTCCACAACCGACTGCTGTGAGTCCAATAAACAAATGTGTAAGTATTTAATACTCATAACTATATTTTGTTGGTGCATTAAATTTATAAAACTTCTCCTAATCATTTGTAGGAGAATTTAAAGTCCAAATAAGTCCAAATTTGATAGGTTATAATTTATGGTCACTTATTCATTGTTAAACATATAGAATGTTACAGGGTGTCAAATACCTAGAAGGCAAAGTTACACCACCAGTTAATGCTAGGTCCAAATGAAGATATAATCAATAGAGCTTGCAAGAATGGAGAGTAATAGAAATCCATGGTCTTAAATTTTTTTAAGATTACAATAAAAATGTATAACACAAATTTATCTCATAGAGATTAACTAATTTAATCAAAATTCAAGTATGGATACAAGAACATACACGAAACATGCATAAAGAAGTACAACCACGATAACATGTACAAGAATGAATAAATCATAACCATGAGTGCATGTAAATATTTATAACCAATTGCACAAGGTCATAATATAGAAAACTAGCACAATAAAGACATTATAAGACTAGAGAGAAAGTAAAGTGGGGAAATACAAAACATGGAGGAGAAATGAGTGAGAATGAGGGTGGAATGCCCGCCTCTTCAACCTTAAATTCTTTCCTTTCAATTGGCTTCTTTTCTTTTTGGTACCTTGGTATCATCATGTTTGTCTAGTGATGGTGGAATTGATATAGGAAATGAATATGGAGTGTGTAATGGTGGTATGCAGGAAAAAAAAGAAAACAACCTATCAAACGAGATTCTTCAAACTACAAGTGAGAAAATGCCTTGTGGGTCACTGTAGACAAGGGAAATGGTTTGGAAAGTGACAACAGATGGAATGGAAGATTTTGAGTGGTGGAATTGGTGTGTATTTGAGGGCCATACTAGTGGGAATTATGATAAGAGATTAGTAAATAGTTTTGAAAAGATGCTCCAAAATAGATAACCTCTCCAAATAATCCTACTCAAATGGTAGTTTTTGGTTGATGGACGATGGGCAAGGGTAGGTTGGTGAGTTTTGAAACATGTGAAGGTTGAATGGATGGATTTGGTGGAGGGACGTGAAAATGGTGGGCGAGTTCCATTCCTCTAACAGGTTTGGAAATCAGACCTCACTACAAGTGAGATTTATATTATAAATGCTAGAAATTAAGTGGGAGATGAATGGGTGAACTTAGAAATAAGGTTCTAGGATTTTGAAAACTTTTTAGGGCCATGAAAAATAAGATCCCAAAATGGGCCCCTCTCCAAAAGTTGTAAATCCAAAAAGTTGTTGTTGCAGCCTGTAGAACAATAGATCTAGGGTCCTAGACCAACTCATCTAGTAGCTATTGTGCCAAAAACATGTTGCTAAAGATAAAGAAGTGTTCTCTTAATATGCATATGATGTTTTGTAGAGAGACAAAAGATCCAATGGTTTGAAAAATTGATTTAGACATGATAGAATGCTCCATGTACATAAACTGACACTAAAAATGCATTGGGTAGTAATCAAGACCAGAAGCAAAAAACAAAGTGAAAAATTAAACGAAGATGCTAAACAATGTAAGAAAGTGTAGATAAACCCTATTGAATGTAGACCAAAGTTCACTCATCATTCTGCAATGTATCACCTTTATTTTACCCATATTAATGGTGCCCACCGTAGACATTGTCCATTAAAGGGAATGTGTTACTTGAAATGGGGGTGCCTACCCATCATGTGCGTGGTAGTCATCTTTCAAAAGTAGACAAAATCACATAAACTATATATATAGATCTGTAAGCACATGGTCTTGGGGAATAGTAGAGTAGTTAAGTAAGGTTCAAATCCACAAGGACGGTTCTAGACTTCTATGCAATGGGGTTTTCTACATTACTAGATGTGTACATTATAATTTTTAGGGATTCAAGGTTAGTTTGATCAATTAATCTATAGGGCATGAAATTGATTAAAGTTTAATTGAGAATAAGTCATAACTTACATTCATGACTAACAAGCTAATTAGAGAAACAACTAATAAATACAAAGCAAGATTAACTAACTACTCTAAACTAGCAATTATCAACTAGAGATAAGAAATTGATGAACTGAGCAAGGTAACCAATGTAGTTAAGAAACTAACTCAGAATCATACACAAGTATCCAAAATTAGAACTAAGTTAACCTAGCACAAACTATTTACCATGCACAAGCATTTAGAACTAATAAAGAAGAGAAAGCAAGAACTAGCAATCAAATAAGAAAGTTAGGGTTTGTTATTTAAATGAGTAGTGGGATTTTTAGGGGATATGGGGTGTTTAACCATGCATTTGGATGTAGTCACCAACATATGCTATATTTAGTTCTACTAAACCAAATGAAAATAGTGAGTTCTAACTAGAGCCCCTACCCTACTTATTTCCATGGGTTATATATGCATTATTTTGGGAACGAGTCCCTAAATACCCCCTATCTAACCTTATGAAGCTCTCTTGAGAAAGGATTCGATGAGTCTAATTAGGACTAACCCTTTTATAAGTTTCTAATAATAACTCTCTAACCTCACTTGGTGTCAAGGGTTGGTATAGGGTGTGGGAAGATGGTTTTCAACTCTTATTACCTTAATCCAACCTCTAAGAGTTATCATTGACAAGTGAGAGTGAAGAATCACACTGATGTATTTTGATATCCCACCTATATCTAGTGGGATAGAAATGTATTAGGGTATAAAGGAGAACTAGCCAAGGTTCCATAAGGGACGTGGGTATTTTTTATCTCCTTGCCTTATGTTCCCTCTTTTCTCAATACCTTAGGCGGTACCAAATATCAAACCCAAAAATTTAAAGATAGGGTGAGATATAATCATGAAAATATTACTATCAATGAAATATAATGTTTTGCATGAATATTCTCAATGTACATGGTACCAAAATCCAATATTTAGCCCCCAAACAACCCACAAAGGAGGCTTAGATAGTAATGATCAAGAAGTAAACAAAAAAGAGAAAAATATAGAAGAATAAGCCATGCTTATCGATGGATGCCGCTTCTTCTTCATCTCCGATTGTTGGATGGATGAACTCTCTCCCAAAGGGTGAAATGATATGGAAGAATGACAGAGGATGGAACGAAATGATAGTGTTTTTTGGGTGGAAGGGAGGCAAGAGATTAAGTGATATGTAGGAGAGGGTATGTAGTATATGGGAATTGTAAATGAGGTCGTCCCTCGTACCCTAGTTACCCTAAATCTTTATTTATTGGCCAGGGTTTCTACAGTTAAGTAGGGTGAGAGTGGGAAATCAATGGAAAAAGAAGGGTTGGGGGTTCAACAACTATTCTGCCCCACCATTAATATTTTACTGAGATGTTAGAATGAATGTTTCACCCAGAATGAGAGTGGTGAAAAGTCATGCAAATGGAGGAATTTTGGTGGTGTTAAAAATTTCATCCTAGAGTAGAACAACTGTTCATATTGAGGGTGGAACAACCATTATGTATAGATTGGCCTTGGTGGAAATTGGGTGGATGTGATAGGGAAATTGGGTGGGGGGGCTTGTCTTGAGAATGATTGTGGCAAGGTAGAACAATAGTGGCAAGGCAAAATAGTCATTCTAGGCCTCTTCTAGACTCTACCAATTCATGCATTTTGGGAGATTTTTAGAACGATCATTTGATGTTGCCATGACAAATTTGAGGGATCTTGGTGCACTTAGTTTCTTCACTTTAGATAATTGCCTTGGCTTGATTCTTGATCATCTTAGGGTAGGAGTGAGGATGACTCCGAGTGGTCTCTATCCTCCTCCAATGCTAATGTAGTCCTCATATTATCATTCTTTACCTTCTTCCATTAATAAAACTTCAATGCCTATAATAAAATGCAAATAGACTCCACAAGTGATTTTAAATATAGTAGAGATTTATTGGGAATAAAAAGCATGCATTTTGTCTCTCTTAACATGATAAATTAGCATAAAGAATATAAACAGAGAGCCAAACTAGCGCTCCATTACCACACAAACTTAAAAGATACTTTCCCTCAACTAAGGTATAATTAGATCTCCAATCAATTTCAATAGATAACAAATGGAAAAAAAATTTGGCCGACAAAGAAATGGAAATTTTATGCAGAAGAATATTATCAACTCATCAAGGTGAAAAATGGTTTTACTCATAAATCAACTTCTCTCCTCACCAATCCAACAAACTAGTTGGAATCAAAGAAATAAATCACAAAATTTTTGTATAGGGTGTCAAAATCTTATTCATAACAATCTATCATTCATGAGACTTTGGGTAAAGTGTCTCATAGTAGGATTTGTCAAAGTGGTTGATAGAATAGTTTTTATTGATAGTTTTTGACCTTATATGTTAATCCACCATACTTGATCTCTTGTCTATGTGCAAGGGTACAAGGGGCCACCTAACCCAATGGATATGAAAATGGATGAAGGAGGTTATGAAAAGAGAGCGGAGTGTAACCACACTAGAGCACTCTTATTTTCTTTGCTTTGTCTTCAGTTCAGTTACATAGGAGAACCTTTATTTTCTTTTTGCATTTCTTTCTTTTTCTTAGCACCTTTGTGTTTTAGGGTTATAGGGTGGTAGGAAGAAATAGAGAGGAGGAAGGGTTGGCCACCCCAATATTTTGGAAGATAGACAAGGATTACTCTTTTAGTTTCATATTTTTGGTGTGGTAGAGATATATTAAATGATGGATGAAAGGGGGAAAATAGAGAGGCCAAGTAATACATATCTTTACATGGCGTATCCTATAAGCAAGGAAACCTAGATGACTTCCCCATCTTTGTGATGCAAACCATTATGAGAAAGCAATCATGGTAACCATATGTTCCTCATACCTCTTTAGCAAAACCCTATGTAAGACCCATGACCTAGATTTGTGCTTGATTGTGCTTGTTTTGCTTAATGAGATTCTTAAACCTTAATCTAATCTCTTGAGATGCCTTAATAACATGTGACAAGTTTATGTGTTCAGTTTGGTCCTATTTGGTTGATGTTTGAGCTAGTTATTCTTGTTTTGGACCAAGTTGCAATTTACCCATGTTGAGGGTCTATCTTGTAATTTTTCACATGTAGGTCGTTCCTTTTGTGCCTTATCATCATCAAAGAGAGAGAATGATGCTTAAGGGTTCCTTGTTGGGCCTTGTTTGATGGGGTGGCATCATGAAATGATGTTAGGATTTGTATGGCTTTTTGTATGGATGCTTGAGTTTGATGGCGTATCGACCTTGTGAGTTGGTTCTTGGGTGTTGCGACTGCAACACTTCCCTTAGTTGATGTTTTTTGTGACCTACAGCCTCAGACATGAGTGTTGGTTGCTAGGGTTGTTCAGTTGAGAGGTGTTGTGACCGTTTGGCTTTGATGACCTAATGTAGCGGTCGCTACCTTGTGTACACCATGTTTTATTGCGACCTAGGGGTGTAATGGACCTACGTGGTCGCTATAATACCTTGTTCTTATCACCCTTTATTGCATGCAAGTCTAGATTTCTTTCTAGGCCAATTCTTTAGTTGACATGTGTCCTTTTGGTGCTCTAACATCTTGACACCTCATGGTCTTTACCTCCCTCCTACCTTTGAGTATATAAGCTCTCTCTTTCACATGCAAGTATCTCTTTTAGATCTTTTTCCTCTCTTCTTCCTTGAGTTGAGCTTGGTTGATATAGAAAGGTGGTGATCTTGGAGCTTTGGTTGTCGATCATCTTTGCATGTGGTGGTCTTGAGCTTGATCATCTCTCTTGTGGTGATCCTTGCTGATCTTCCTTCTTGGTAATTGGTTATATACCTTTGATCTTGTTTCCCTTGAACCCTACCATCTCCTTTCTTGGTTGTAAGACTATGGATCACCATGGTGGCTATCTGGAGAAACTTCTCTTAATAAATGTTGAAGACTATGCTTTGACCATGGTAGTACATAAATGAGATGAAGCTTTCTCCCCTTTCTCCTTCTTTCGTCTCTCTTTTTGGCCTAGGGTTTAGCTTTCTTCACCTTGAGTTTTCCTTTGACCGTGGTATGTTTTCTCCTTCTTGAGTGACCTTCTGGCTGAGGATTTGACCCAAGTTTGGAGTTCTACTTCTCTCTTGGAGCTCGCGGCTTTGGAGTTTAATTTTCATCTTAAGGCAGGTTTCTCCTAAACCCTAATTTCATGCACCCAATCTTTATGTGATAGAGGAGTTATTATTTCTTACATGAAACATAATCTTTGGTTTTATCACTATGTTATGTCCCCGTCTTCTTATGATGTTGGGGTTTTAATCTTTGGATACATGAGTTGGATGCATGGTTTTCCTTCTATCATCATGGTTTTCCATGTTTGTCATGTCGTGTTTGTTTTAGGTTTTTGGTGTCCATATATGTGTGGAGTTTTCCTTCTTGATTATTCTTAAGTTTCCTTGATGTTATCAGTTATTTTGACCATGGTTTTACTATATTTTGGAGTTGGTTGTGTGCTGTCTGGAGTGGGCTGATCTTGTGGTCGCTACACTTACCTTGGTGCTTGAGGTCACTACATCTTGTTGATGTGTGGAGGTCACAGCAACCCTAACCCTAGAGGGTGGTCACAACACATGCATGAATCTTGGTTTGGTCACTACACATTGTCTTCTTGTGGTCGCAACATGTGTTTTGGTTCATGGTTTGGTCACAATATGAGTCTCTTGTGGTCACAACATATCCCTTGGTGGTTTGGTCGATACATATGCATGAGTGAATGGTCACTACACATGTTTTAACCTATCTTGGTCACTACACTTGTGAAGGTTGGTCGCTTCCTTGCATGTTCAATACATAGTGCTTCTTGGGATGATTGATTAATCATGATTAATAATGATTCATAACCTTTGTATGTTGTACGAGTGTGAAAGATGATGTGTAAGACCCCTGACCTGTGTTTTGGGTTAACCCTATTTTCTTTGACTTTATG
Source organism: Alisma plantago-aquatica (assembly GCA_963693085.1). Lineage (NCBI taxonomy): Eukaryota > Viridiplantae > Streptophyta > Magnoliopsida > Alismatales > Alismataceae > Alisma > Alisma plantago-aquatica. Next base: position 762,611,561 of record OY856411.1, read on the forward strand.
ATGTTCTTAGAACCTTTATATAATCCTTTGAGATGATCTTAGAGCTTTTGGAGAGCTTAAGTCTCCAGTTTGAGCTTGTTTTGATGTTGTTGTGCTTTGTGTGCTTGTTTTGGAGCAATTTGCAATTTACCCATTTGTGGGGGTATTCTTGTAAATTTTCACCTCTAGAGTGTTCTTTATCTCTCTTGGCTTCATGATGGAGAGAGTGTGGTTCTTTGGGGCTCCTTGTTTGACCCTTAGTTGGGTGGTGTCACTCTTAGTGGTGATGAGGGTTTCTAGGGTTGGTGTGCCTAGACCTTGTGACCCTTGTTGGTTTGTCTCGACCTAGGTCACAAACTAGGGCTTGGTTGGAGGGCTTTGAGGTCGAGACACCTTCCCTAGGAGTGATTTTCATGATCAAGATGGTCTTCGGTGATCTTGGTTCAATAAGGTTGACTTTGTGAGTGGAGTGTGTCGACCTAGGGAGTGTGCTGACCCCTTGTCGCAACCTTATTGTTGTGTTGAGTGGTGTGTTGCGACCATGGGTGGTTCCCTGGGTGGGTCACGACTGTGACATAGGTATTGGGTGGTCTAGGTGGTCGAGATCCAACCTAGAGTGTATCACCATCTCATGCATGTGGGCTTTATGTGGTTGCATGTTAGTTTCTTGAGTGGACATGTTTCTCTTTGGAACCCTACCTTGTTGACACCTCATCCCTTACCCTACCTCTCTCCTCCTTGCTATATAAACCCTCTTCTCTCCATGTAAGTGATCTTTTTTGGCCATCTTCTTCCCCCTTCCCTTGTGCTCGTCCTTGGATCTTGGTGGAGCATGAACAAGATGTTCTTGGTGCTTTGGAGGTGGTTACACCTTGCATATGTGGAGTTCGTGGGGATCCTTGGTCATCTTCAACCTTGGTGAGTGTTTGCCTTTCCTCTTTGGTGTTTTCCTTGGACCGTCTACCCCATCTTCTTCCCCTCTTTTCTCGGCCCTAGGCCATGGTTCCTCCATGGTGGTCATTTTGGGAGAGAAACTTCTCATCACTAGGGTCATAGACCATGTTTTGACATGTTGGACCCAAGTGTGAGGAGAGTTTCTTCTCTCTTTCTCCGTTTCTCTATTGGCTCGACCAAGAGATTTTTGGCTCTCCTTTTTCTTGGATGATATTTGAAATTGATGTCTTCTCTTTCTTGAGGTGTTCTTGTGGCTGAAGAGTAGAGATTTTGGTGGATCTTGATCATCCTTGGCGATCTTGTGCTTGGAGCTTGCCTTCTTTGGAGTGATCTTCCTTAAGGCGGGTTATATAACTCTTAACCTTCTCTATTAATGCACCTTTCTTACATGCATGCTACTGTTTCCTCTCTCTAATGTTTCCTTAACATGCTAGTAAGTGGTGATAGACCTTATAACTTGGATGATGTTTTAGATCATGCTTGGGTTGGATGTAATCCGAAACCCTAATTTCCTTTGTACCTGATTTTGGTGTTTGTTGTGCATGGTGGTTTTTCTTCCTTTCTTGATATTGAATTGAGTTGCATGCATGATGATCAAGTGTTTTAGTGTTCCATGAAGTTTTGGGTCAGTTTTAGTGGAGATGATCTTGGTTCCTCTCTCTTGTTGAGGTTCATTTTCATGGTGCATGCTTTTGCATAAGGTTTTTCCTCCATGGTGATGATGGGTTTTCCTTGTTTTGTCTCATGTTTTAGCCATGGGTTATCTCTGTTTTGACCTTGGTTAATCTTGGGTTGGGTTTGGTACTTATTCTCAGTGGAGGCTTGACCCTTAGTGGTCATTATGCCTTGTTTTTGTCTTAGGTCACAACATCTCTTGGCATGTTGGTTTTGGGTTGAGATCGCTGACCTTGTTTAGGTCACGACATCCTCATCCTTGATGGTCGCGACACCTACTTCCTAGAGGGTTGAGATAGACCCTAGTTTTGGTTGACATGTTTCCTTATTCCATGGTTGGTCGCGACATGGTTGGGTCTTGAGGTCAAGATATGTTCTTGTCACGGGTCAAGGTGAGTCCTTGTCCTTGCGTCATGACATGCTCTACCTTGAGTGGTTGAACCCTAACTCTAGCTGAATGCGACCTGGTTGCTTGTGGGTCAAGACATGGTACACCCTTTGGTGGGTGGCAGTCGCGACATGAAGGAGGTTTTCTGCAATCACGATGCCATGTGATATGGTGGCTGTGACCCATGTGTGGTGGTGGTCACGACATACATGAGTGATGGATGGTTGAGTAACATGCTTGAACACTTCATCAATGCACTTGTATGAGTAATGAATGAACCATGTATAAGCCATGTGTAGTGTTATGTGGATAGTTGTTTTTTTAAGCTTAAAGATGATCCTTAACTCTAAAGTGTTCCAAGAATGTGGGAGATGTCCCACCTAGGGATTATTGTTTGTATACATCTACAAAACCCTAGTCGGCTAAGTATGTAGACCTAATGTTAGTTCTGAGACGTTTTTTACTTTCTCTCTCTAATGAGATGTTCATTATGATGTAATGCTTCTCTCTCTTGTTTATGAGCATCTAACCTTGCATGTGATATGTATGCCATGACTTGTGTATGCTATGGTGGTGATTATGTGATACAGGGTGGTGCTTGTCCACACCGATGAGGCACAATGTGGTGATAAATATGCATGGCTTAATGTTATAGGTCCTATGACCTAGTGATGTCTTGATACCTATTGAGAGGTGATATCCTCAAGTGATGTGATTAAAGGATTGATATCCAATGGTGATATGTGACTTTGATTTTTGCCTTGTGAATGGCATAGAAATGAGTATCATGTGGTGATTGTGTGATAAATTCACACTTGGCACGTTTTATATCTTCTAAAGTTGCAACACACCCTTATTCTTATGGAATTTGTTTTATCTTTATATGTTGTAACTTGATTGATGCTAAAAGTAACCCAATTGGCTAAGTAATCAAGTGAAACCTAATCATGCAGTTTTCCCTGTGCCATAGAAACATTCCAGTGTTAGCTTTATTTTCTAGATTGGTGAAACAAGTTTAACTCATAACACATATTTTTTTGAATATGTAGGGTGGAAGTTGAGTATCTCCTTGCGTCCTTTATTGCAGTTATATGAGACATCCATGTGTGAGCTGATCTCCCAGTGATATGGATGGTCATGTACGAGCCACTCCTTTTAAGAACATCCATGCATGAGACTGTTCTTTTGGCACCCTTACCAGTACCAAGGTGGGCTAAGTGTTTATATATGGATGGCCATGTGTGAGCCGATCCTTCAATGACTATATGTCACCTTTTACAACTGACTATTATGTCTCTGTAGTGTTCTCTTGTGTTAACCAAGGAAGGTTGGAGAGCTCATGGATTATGGCTCTTCCATGGACCTTGTATAGCACTGACAATTGCCCTCCATAGGGGGTGGTTGGATTTGGGTGATATGACTCAAATCCTCAGGGCATAATAAAATATGTAATCCATTCGTGCAATATATATGCTTAGGGTTACATACGTCTCACATTGGTTGAGCCTTTGCCTTATCTTTTATTTATTTATTGAATTATAAGACTGTAAGAGAAGTCAACTGTTATAAATGTTCTTCATATAACTTTTTAGAATATAACTTGATCTACTACTCAGTGGTGGCTGCCTAGTCTTGTCTAATATGCTTTACCTGTTATATACATATCTTTTAGATGAATCACTCAACTTGCTAGTATGTTGTTTCACCTACTTAGCTTACCTGTGCTTTAATAGTGTTGACGGAGAGTTATACCTCTCGCTGTGACATTTGGTCTCAACATGTGGGTTTCCACATCTTTTAGGTGATCGTGCACAAAGAGGTAGAGGTCGTGCATCTGAGGAAGAGAAGCAACAAGAGTAGTAGCCGATAAGGTTGGATGTGTTGCTAGTCTTTTGGTGTTAGAGTCCTAGAGTTGTCCATGTACACTCAGGTCCTTGGGGTGTTTTTCTTTTGAGATGTTTCTTGGTTATGTGATTGATACGAGGTTTTGGTATGTGTGCCATGGTTTTATAGTTATGACATCTATACTTGTATATGTGGAACCAATATCTTGTGTAACAGGTTGATGATAGGAACACTGATCTACAGTGATGTAAGCACCACGTGACATGATATGTGCTACATGTGGCATGCCTTGTGGACTCATATGTAATAAGTTTTTGGCTTATGGTGCTTTAATGAAATCAGTTTTAATTTCATGTGTGTTTGGGTGATTTGCTAGCTTAGTGTTGTTTCTTCTTTTGTTTTGAGTAATCTCATTTGTGGCGTGTCAGGGCATCACAATTTGGTTAGTATAAGAGCTTTAGATTTGCTGAGTCTACATGGACATAGGAGTATGGTTTGTGTATATTCTAGAGTCATCCAGTCCATCTTATAATTACTTCTGCTTATGCAAAAGAAGAAGAGTAAAAAAGATGATTGGAGAACATGAAGAACACATTGTAGAGAGCAGCGTTGCTACACCTGGTGGTGCTGCGAGGGCTCAAGAAAGAGAAGATCGGGTGCCTGATGAGCCCCAATTTGACATGTAGAGAACCCTACCTTCCAATCTCTATTTAGGTAGTTTATGGCAACGATGATGTACATGGTAGACATAATGCCTACCCCTCAACCTAGGGTAGCTGTCCCCGGTGCCAAATCTCTAAGAGTTAAGAAGACCTTTGAGAGGCTAATACACATTGGTGCGGTGGAGTATGCTGGTATGGCTGATCCAGTAGATGCTAATATTTGGATAAAAGATTTAGAAAAGGCTTTCAAGATCCTTAATATCCCTGAGGCCAATAAGGTGAAGCACGCGAACATTCCCAAACAAACAAAACTTGTTTGCTTCTTGGAACCTATAACTCACCTTCTCTAGAGTGGTAAAAAATTCCCTTATGATATCAACATTTACATCATGTACATTCATGGTTATATTCTTGAGCCCCAATTGATCGATGAAGGCCATATATGAGGGCTTGATCCCCATTGCCACCATTAGGGCTGCACATGCATATCTTATGGAAAGAACTTTCTTTGATACATTTTGAGGACATAAAATAATCTTGTTTCTTCTTCCTCCCATCGGTCAAGATGCCCACCACTTGTTCCATCTCCTCATTGTCATAAGCTTGATTCACAAATCATCATAATCATACCCCCAACACGTGTAACACTTTAGTAGAAAACTCCTTGGATAATCATGGATGTGATCGATACACATCATGAATCATTAAGATCCTCTTCATCCTCTTCAATTCACAACTTCATTCTTGTTATTATCAGTAAAGGCTGTAGTTGGTCATGTGGCAAAACTTGGGAGGATGAAGGATCATGTCTCCCCTTTATTTGTTGCCTACTTGATTCTATTACTCAATAGAGTCCAATAACTCTTCCATATCATTTTCAAGAAGAGGTTATCCTTCTCCTTGGTATATTGAACCCTCAATGGAATAATCATAATCATGGGGGAGGGTGGAGTTGGTGTGTGTGGTGGAGGGGTTGGGTATAGGGATGGTGTATGGGTGATTGATGATGATTGATGGCTTTCTTTGTTCGAGAATGATAGGGAAGGAATTCCAGAGGCAATTTCTTTGCAAAAACTCATCATGTTGTAAAAAGACCAAACATTTGATGGGCATGGAGGTGGAGTTAGGGTTGGGAAGGAGATTTCCTCCCTTGAGGATAGGAAGAGTTTATAGGTGGAAGAATATTAAACACAATTGTAAGAGGTTGAGGAAGGTTATAGAAGCACTAAGAAGGCTCAATGAAGCTTCAATCTAGCTTTAGAATGTTATGATGGCATTTGGCAATAGTTGGAGTTGTTCTCACAGTGCCAAATACCAAACGACCCTAGAAATTGAGTAAAATGTGTGGGAAGTTTGTGGCTCACTCCCCAACTTAAGTCACTTAGGTTGGGTGGGTCCAGGTCCATAACAATTTCTCTAGGTTAGAACAGATGTTCTGAGGCATGATTGGAATGGTCATTATGGTTAGAATAATCATTTTGGACTCTTTTTTTTCTTCCTTCTTTGTTAGTATTCTCTTCAATCACCACAAGTGTTGGGGATAAAGACCATTCTAGAGAGATGTCGTCACAACTTCTATAATGTATAACAAACACTATGAGGGGGTTCAAATCTACTAACTTTTCTAGAATTTTCTTCACTTTTTGACAGGAAAGTTCTCAACAATACAAACAGTTAACGTTGAGAAATCACATACGTATGAGGAGAACAATTATTCTCTCATAAACTCAAATTAACATATATTTGCATGGATTTTGGATGATATCACCATGATGAATGCATATTCATCTAAGTTTAGTCACATAATTACACTTTCTTGCATCACATTTCACACTTATTCCCTAGTTTTAGCTTAAATTGTCTTTTATTGTTTTATTATACTTTTATTGCATTTTGATGAGAAATTGCTCGTTTATTGTAGGAAATGCACAAATTTCAGGTGATGTCTCCAAAACTACCTCAAGTGATGTTAGAGAAATATTTGAATCATCATTCCCCATCCCTCATTTATCGAAGTGGTAATCACCTCATCTAGGCTATTGAATATAAGTCCTAGACATCCAACGGTTGATTGGACCCTTCAACTGATCGACTAAATTGTGCCTAAAGAAGCACTAAAGATAGCCACTGAGATGACCGACTTACACAATGATCTAATCAACTCACTAGCATTAGGGACATCTCATTATCACCTCACTTTAGTGAGTCATTTGAGTGGCTCTCTTAGTTAGACATATTGTGAACCACAATAAAACATCAGTAATGTTTGCCATTTTACATTCTTACAAATCATTCTATAAGTGAATTGATTGGAAATTTCATCATATGATAGGTACATGAACGAATTGATCGACTCACAATATGAGTTTGATCGGCTAACCATTCATCAGGATACAAGGCAAAAGTCTAGTTAACCTGCTCATTCACCGAGAAGATTGATTGGACCCAAGGATTGAATACTGATCAATTACTAAGCCTACCGATTGGCCACCCAGTCAGTTAGTTGGGTTTTATGTTGCACATATATCAATGCTGACTAACCACTAAAGTAAATACGTTGTGGGTCGAGTTGCAGAACTACTGAGGACCTTTCAAACTAAATTAGAAAAGAATCTATTTTTACCCTAGAGAACCTCATTTGACTTCTATGATGGAGTGAAGGAAGGAACATAAGATGACACATACCCCTATGGTTATGTTGTGCTTTATTTTCATCATCTGTTTGTAGATTTATTTCTAGAGACTACGACCCCCGTCCTCTATGAAACTGTGATGATGTATCTTCTATTTTTCTTTTGTTCTTGTGTTTACTTCTCAACCATGAGTGAGTAGTTCTCTTATTGGGGTGAGCGGATTATCCCTGTTACCCCTACTTTGCATCTTGTTTTATTTATTATTGGTTTCCTGGATTGGTTTGATTATGAAGAACTATTTAACACATGTTTCCCAGATTGATCACCCATTTTGCATCTTTATAATAGTTATAAGCATAAAAAACTTTGAAACATATATTTAAAATAATATTTAATTGTGGTTGACCCTAGATGAGTACTTCAGAAGGGTGGTCTCTAGGGAAATAGATTCATAATCCTGAGTAGCATGATAGTGAGTCTATGATTATATCCTCATTCTAATTTCTTCAATCCAAGAGGACTGGAAAGTACAAGTCCCAGATCTATCATTTATACAAGTGTTAATGCAAGATGATATGAGAGTGCAAGTAGCGGTGGTGGAGCCTAATTCACCCCAATGCTTCCCATCTTTAATTAAATCTCTATTAGATTGAGATTTATTTTTGATTGCACTTAGTTTCATCAACCAATTAAATATTGAGTTAAATATTAGTATTAACTTGTATATGACTTGATGGGAAACATTACTAAATAGGTTTTCCCTTGGGAGTTGGCCCTTAATCTATATTGTAATATAACCCATTTGCTTGCAGATGTGATTTTGTTACACTTGAAATTAGGCAAAATCTAGGGATTTCATCCCCATTGAATTTGAGGGTACAAGAATACCACACCCAATTTTAGGGTCATTACTAGGGACGCTGAGATATTTTGGATTTTGATTTTCAAGATAAAGTTAGGTTTCACCCTTTCCTAGTTTATTTTTGTAATTTTTAGTTTCGTTTTATTATTTTGTTTAACTTTCTTGGATTTTTAAACTGTTAATCTCTTTTATATTTTGATAATTTCTTATTTTCTATACATATGAAATCAATTTAAATCTTTACTTGTTGGTCTATTTTATTTTTGAGTCTGATTGTTAGTTATCTACTTTTTAGGTATTTAGATTAAATATATAAAATGTCTGACACAACAAAATATACAATGTCAATCACGTTGCTTCAATATGTGGGGTTGCTCTGAGATGAATATGTTGATATGTATGCCCATAGAGACAATCATATGATGATTGCAATGGCATAACATGTAAATGATTTTATTAATTACAAAGGCAAGCTTCCAATTTATTTTTTATATTCAGTTATGAGATAATGAATAACATAATAAATGTATAGAGAATGATATTACTCAATGAAGAAGGACAAATCCATGATGGCGATCAACTGAAGTGAGTCCTAGAGCAAAGGCAAGGTCAAGAAGTGTTTTGAGGCTAAGCCAATCGAAGTCTTCTGCACTCAATATATGGAAAAGGGTAAGTGTAAAAGGAATATGTCCTTTTCACATAAAGGATAAAGAAAACAAATTGCCTCCATTGCCACTTGTCTGGACATTGGAAAGAACTATCCTCCTTATAGAGGAACTCAAGAAGAAGATGGAGATAGAAATCTCTACTTCAGGACCTAAGAATAAGAAAGCTAGAACTATGTGGAGCAAGGGTTTCTACCTTTATAGTTGGGAGTTGTCATTCATGGGCACATAATAAAATTAGTGAAATGATATTATGTAGATTCCACGGATGAAAACATCATAGGTTTTGTATGACAAGAAAATTATATTTCAGTTTAAAAATATGATCATTTATGGAAATGCCCTATGTCTCATAAACTATACTTGATAGTTGTAAAGACAAATATGTGTATGACACATACACTGAATGACTTAATAACTCAAACAAATTGAATACCTACAACACTGTCATCTAGAGTGCATAAATGAGAAATGCATTTTTTGAATCCATATCATGATTACCTAGACTCTTTTGGTTATTGAACCAATAAAGACATGCATGTCTTAATTATTGTGCAATATGACAAAAGCATCTTTACTAGATGTAGTGGGAGACCGACTAATCTATTAAGGCTAGTACATACTGATGTACACAAGACCTTTTAGAATGAATGCTAAAGGTAGTTACAAGTACCTCATTATATTTACTGATGTTATCAGTGGATATGATAATTTTTATTTAATGAAATACAAGTTTGGATCTATTGAAGTGTTCAAGTAGAACATAAATGAAGTATGTAACTAACTTGGTAAAAGAATTAAGATACCTCAATATGATCAATGTTGAAATATGTACACCAAGAGTTTGAGGACCTTTTCAAAGATCATGGTAGTGTATAATGATTAAATCCACCGGAAACACAATGATAATGTATCATAAAAAAGAAATCACACCATGTTAAGTCATGGTGTGATTATTAACATATCTAGCTAATCTTCCAAAATTTCTTTTGGGCAAATGCTTTACACTAAAACAATGTACCGTATAAAATGGTTCAAAGGACACCATATGAGATAAGGCAAGGGAGGAGTCCCAATGTGTCTTTTATAGTGACTAGGATTGAAGGCTTATAAAAGAAAATTGTTTGTTAAAAGGCTTTATCCACAAATCACATGAATGTTATCTTGTTGAATACTACTTATATTCCATCCCGACAACAAAGTGTTTGTTGCTAGAATAGATGAATTCCTAAATGAAAATTAGTTCCAAAGGAATCAGTGGGAGTAAAAGTAGAACTCAAAATGTTCAAGACAAACAATAAAACATAGAACCTAAAGAGGTACAATAGAAATAAGGAGAATTGCAAGTTGTTGTGGAATCTCAAGCTCCTTATGTAAACACATAACTCATAGTTCTAGTAGAACATGCCTTGAGTTTGAAAGATAATGATATCTTATGACTCAAAAGGTGGCAAGTTGATCATAGAGATAAGTCAACAAAATACCTAGAAACTATTAAGGGACCAAAATTTGAGAAATAGCTTCAGGCCATGGGATCAAAGATGGACTCCGTTTACACCAACAAGGTATGACCTTGCTGGATCCACCTGAAGGGGTAAAAACCATAGGGTGCAATTGGGTTTTGTAAAAAACCCAACATGGAAAGGTAAATTGGTTGAAAAGAGTTTCAAACTAGTTCAAGATGTTGAACATGATGAAGTCATTTCACCAGTACCATGGTTAAATCCATATGGATCATGCTTGCTGTTGCATCTTAGTATGACTATGATATTTGGCATATGGATATTAAAACCACATTCCTTAATTGGAATAACTAAGAGGATGTGTACATGACACAACCTAAATGGTTTTATAAATCCATTAATGCAAATAAAGTCTATAATCTACAAAAGTCAATCTGTGGATTGAAGCAAAAATCTCAGAGCTAGAATCTACAAGACAGTCAAAGGGTTTGACTTGAGTCAGAATGAAGATGGAATATGTGATTACAAAAGATTTAGTGGGACCATATTAATATTCCACACAATGATGTGGAATGACGTCCTTTTCAGGCATAGGTTAAAACTTGGCAAAGAAAGTACCTTCTATTTGAAGGGTTTAGGCGAAGAATCCTATGTGATAGAGATTGAGGTCTATAGAGATAGATTTTGAAAGCTTCTTGACCTAAGTAAGAGAACATACATTGGTAAGATGCTGAAGGGTTCATCATGTAAGACTCAATGAGAGAAAACATGTCCATGATACATGGAGTTAGTCTCTCAGGAGCCTAGTGTCCCAATTCTTATGAAAAATAAGAACACATGGATAGATGACATATGCATTCACAATTGTATCTATCTTGAATACACTGTTATGTACTTATCCTATTATCTAGTATGTACTAGACATGATGATAAGATATCCAATAATCTCATATGAATTGGACATGGAGAGAGGATATCAAGTCATCTCATATGTATTAGACATGATGAGAATACATATATATATATACCTACCTAGAAATCCCGTATGCATCAGACATGAAGAGAGGGTATGTGTCAGACACCCGTGAGAGTCACTGAACTACCATAAATAACATCCTTAGGTGCTTATGAAGCACTTAAGGATTGGTTCCTTGTTTATGGTAATAAGAAAGAGTTGGATGTAAATGGTTACACCCATGCAAGCTTCCAAACTGACAAAATAATCACAATCTAAATTTATATTTGATGACAAACAAGAATTGTAAGCTCTAAAGGGTTCTGAGCTAATAATAGTTGTTCAAATCTACATAAGAAGCCAAGTATCTCTGTGTTATAAGAACAAATGAGGATACTATATGGATCAAGAATTTCATATGGGTGAACTCGTGTGAGGTTCCAACCATTGATGACACAGTAGAAATACTGATGACAACAATGGAGCTACTTTTTAGGCTGAGAATCTCAGATAGCATACTACAACACTTTCATCTCATACGAGTAGTCATACAATGATGAGATGTGAAAATTTCACAATATCAAATTAAAGAAAATGTTGTTAAACCTGATATTAAAGTACTTGCGCAACAGAAGCATGATGGTCATGTTATGTCACTTGTGATGAGATCCGTGGGTGATTGTCTCTAAGTGAAAGTGGGATTCTGTTAGTATGTATGCCCAGAGAGCCAATAATATGATGATTGTAATGGAATAACATGTAATTATTTGATTAATAACAAAGGCAAGCTTCCAATTTATTTTGTATATTTAGTTATGAGATATTGAATAACATAATAAATGTCTAGAAAATGATATTACTCAATGAAATATGTCTTCAAGTATGTGACTTGGAAGAAATGAGATCATACGAATCTTAAGAGTAAATATACATATTCTCATTATGTCCATGATCGATTGTCATTGTGGAAGGTTGATAGAAAACAATGACACATAAGATTAGAGTGTGAGTTGGTTGATGACAAAGTCTCATTAGTCATGATATGGCAATATCAAACCAAGCACACATATACATGTTAGAGAACAGTGTATCAGAGAGACCCACCATGTGATTGACACATGGAATCCATCATCATAGAAGTCATACTAATCTCTCACCGTGATTATGTGGTTGTGGTTCTTAGACCTAAAATCACTACACTCATCACATGTCATTGGGTACACTTTGACATCATTAAACGTAGTCCTGAAGCATGGGTTGTTATAACGGTGATGATTGGGTGACTTTAACACATGGAGAATGACTATGAGTGATAGAGAAGGGATTTGTCCCTCCTACATGAGTATGATATCCAAGGCCTCTAGATTATCGAGACTGCGAAAAGTATGGCCATACGCATGTGAGTCAATATGTGATATTGAGCTTACATATATATCATGTAGTCTTCTCTGATTCAAGAAACAAGATTGAATAATAATGAGGATGACTGGTCTTGCCTCTAGTTCAATCTAGATATCAATGACAAAGGAACTATACAAACACTGTAACACCATACATAGATTGTAGGTTGAAGTTTCTCCCCAACTTTCCATTCACTTGGGTGGCACTGATGTGCGACTAGGAACCACTCTTTGCTTGTGATGTCATAAGCTATTATGGACATTCACTACCGATGTGACATGGGACCCATAGGATCACACACATAGGAACTCATCTAGAAGAGGAGTTTGATCTTGAATGATGATTGAATTGATTACTAAGATGTTTAGATATTTCAATTCACACAATGGATCAGTTGAATAGATTGCCAAACAACCAGTTTAAGTGTCGAGATAAGAGTTTTGAGTGTCACATTTATTGTATTGTACAGTAGGTGGAATTCATCCTGAAATGACATGCAAGAAGCCCGTTTAACCCGTGTATGATGACCATCTAAGGTGGTGTGAGACACCCATCTCACATGCACCAAACAACCATTTCGAGGGTGCAATTCGATTGCATCTAGGATTGGTGTTGACGTAATGACATGCACTAATTGGAATTGAATTTCTGACATATGTGCAAAACTAAAAAGTGCAAAACTAATGTATCGTGTCCCAGACAACCATATCACTGGGTGAGATGACTGTCTCGACTATCACAGGTTGTTAAACTTCCAGAATTGTTGTGAAAATTCGAGATCTTCTAGTCCTTTTCACTCCCACACTGATTGGGAACCCTGACCCTAACCTCTACTATAAATAGAGGGGTACTGGGGGCTTCCCAGAGTACAACACAGACAATTGAGAATCATTTGTTGTGACAATTATTGTCCTCTCTAGTTGTGGTAACCACAAGATCCCAGATAAGTCCTACCCGACTAGGGAGGGATAGGCAAGGGAGAGAAATGACTGATTACACCAACAGGAGGGACAATTCCTTCTTGTCTATTCTAACAGGACAACATGAGTTCTAGTTGGTCTGTGTAGACTACTCTAGAGGCAGGATTCCTTTGACTGCTGCTAGGAGGGCAACATCAACTCACAGTCTCAGGCAAGATCTAAGGGGCCGTTGCAGCAGTTGTCCGGGTCTGTTGTCCGTAGAGGAGCAGTCAGACGAGTCCCAGTGCAGGCAGGAGCTGCACAGACACCATACAAGATAGAGTGTGCATCTACATCAATGAGGATTGTCACCGGAGTTGCTCCAATATGGGTATATATTTGTGAAATCATCCTTCCCAATGCATAGTTATTGACGCGATCTGTTGGTTAATGGTAAATATGTCAGTAATTGTTTTGTTTTAGCTACCTACCTAATGTATTATTTTCTGACATAATACACAACTATAGTAGCAATATGTAGGATCATAACCAAGCATAATGCTAGGTTCATTCATTGTTTATATAAAGAATACTACAATAAACAATAGGATTGGGATACTCTGAGGACTGATGCTATGTAGATGATTATAATGAAAATAAGACTACAATCAACAATGTTTTGGGGACAACAATTAAGAACCTTATTATGAAGACATATATCCAAATTATATAAATGAGAGGTTGGTCATTGTTGAGAATTTTATATCTGACAAAAAAGTCCATAACAAAAGAATGCATGCAAACTAGATCAGATTATAACACAACTCTCTCAACGAGTTGAGGCATTTGAATTCTATCAGAACATTATTCATAGAAACTGGAGACGTTGATGATAATGATCATGGTAGAGAATGACATTGAGGTCATCCTATATATATCAAACATGATACATTGATAGTGATATGATGATATAATTGTAGATAAAATTGGACCCATATTCCATCATTCTTTGAGTTAGGGACATTGATACTCAATATAAATTGCATGAATGGGAGAGTGACCATGAATGGAAGTTGTAACGACCCTGCCTCCTAGTAACCCCCAATTAAGGGATACCGAAAGGTCAGAGCTGTTAACCAATAACCTGGATCGAAGGTTCGACAAATAATCAATAACAATAATAAATTTTACCAACTAAACTGAAAACTAGTATAAAACAAAACTTTGCATACCTTTTAAAAACTGGGATTTCTAAACTTCTATCCATGAAGATACTAATCTAACTAATCCTCTTGTGCACATTAATTCTCATTTAATTCCACATATGCCACTTTACTGTTTGTTCTTTTCATTTGTACCTAAAACGCTGACAAGCAAAATGTCAGTCAACAAGAAGCTGGTATGTGGGGGAAACAATAATCATGCAACTATAATAACAATGTAGTCATCCAAATATCATTTAACATCCAAGATTACACATTTAGCAATACTAAACAATCCTTACCTATCCCCTATCTCTGTGTTGTCCCTACAGTGGACATGGATACTACCTCTCTCATATGGTAGATCCTTACCCCCATGGCCATACCACACAGGTAGCCAATACCTAGGGTTATGGAGTCGCATGGCCCTACCCAAAGGTAGCCCAATCCATGACTCATGGTGACTTGAGGTCCTACCCCATGGGTAGCCATGTACTAAGTCATTCAATGACCTGATGGACCTACCCCATCGGTAGCCCTGCACTAGGTCAATCTATTAAGCTACAGAGGAGACTAGGATCTGAGCTAGTAGGCACATATCTTAGGTGATAGTCATATCCACATTATAATTTGCAAGAATTAAATGCAACCAACAATTTAACTCATGTCATCGATAAAACCTCGAAAATCCTCAGGAAACTAATTTAGGATATTCATAGGCGTAACCACATACCTATCAGGCTGATTTGAGACAAAATAATCCATGCAAGTAAGAAATCCAAGCAAGCACATACAACAAGATCATGAAATAATCA
Source organism: Alisma plantago-aquatica (assembly GCA_963693085.1). Lineage (NCBI taxonomy): Eukaryota > Viridiplantae > Streptophyta > Magnoliopsida > Alismatales > Alismataceae > Alisma > Alisma plantago-aquatica. The sequence goes on from OY856411.1 coordinate 762,626,959, forward strand.
TGCAATTTCCTTTTATTACTCATGTCATCAAGATCTATTAAACCTATCTCGCTTCCTAGGGTTTCTAGTCCACTTTTAGGGTTTCCATTGCAAATATGGTTTCCCTTCATTTTTACTACTTCAAACCCTAATTGTATATGATTGCTTACAAACCCTATTTATCTCATCTATTCTTTATGAAAGATATTAAGGTTATCTTTTAACAACATATAACCTTACTTTTGAATTAAGGCCACAATTAAAAGCCCATTAAGACTATTATGCATCTTTTTCATTAAATCTACCACTTTTATCCTTTTAAGGCATGACAAGATCATTAGGCCTAATTATCATCAAATTATCTTTCATTAACTCTATTTATCACTAATTTCACTTTTATTCATTAGAAAACCCTAATTATTTCATTAAGGGTATTTATCCACAATCAGGAATCTTTATATTCGAAAAAGCTTAAAATGATCATATCTTCAACTTTAATCATGAAATCGATCAATTAAATTCATTAACAGTCTCATTCACTAATATTAGGGTTTCAAGGCCTATTAAAGCATATTTACGCACATGAAACTCTCAAATAAACTAATTATGTGCAAAGTTCATCCTTTTTGCTATTAATGTACCTTTTTACAATTAACAGGTTAATATCAACTTTATTCATCTATTAAACCCTACTAAACACATTAATGATCTCAAAATAGGGTTTCTTAATAATTAAAGTATTAAAGTTGATAACTTCCATCAATTTTCTAATTGCAAAAGGAATTAGCTTCAAAACATATTTTTAATGGAGTCCTCTCATTTTTCTGAGCAACTTTCATATTTTATGCATGTTCATCCGAGCTACTATTAAGGAGATATGATTTTTGTAATAAAACCTTACTTGGGCCAATCAGAAGTTGACACGTAGCCTCTTTCTCATGCAACGTTGCTTTGGGAAAACATTTCGAATTGTCGACTTTACCCTTACTTAAGTAGCCAGCTCTGCACAACGCGGAGGGGTAGAACTGTCAAAAGAGCCCGATCTTCTTCAAGCTCGCGGCACCCTAGCTGCCGTCGAGTTGCTGCATCTCGTGGGTCTGCCCACCTTCATCTCTAGGCTCAAAACTTGTCTCCCTCGACCTCCCTTGCTCTGGCACCGTCTACCGCATCTGGGTGCCACCTCGCTCACGTCCCATGTTGCTGGTTTGAGCAGGGTCGTCGTGCGACTACAGCAGGTGCTGCAGCCATGCGACTGCTGCTGTGCCTTGTCCAGGGCACGACCACGATGGCAACACATCACCCTGGCATCATGGAGCATCAAGATAACATCGCAACCCATCCTTGCCGCCTTAGGACTTCCTGATCACACAACCCCTCTTAGTTAGGGTTTATGAATGAAAACATGGAAGAAGAGGAGAGAAAAGTTCTTGGGATTCTCCTGGACTTGGCCAAAGCTCTACCCTTATATAGGGGAGGGTATCCACACCCAAGGACGTTCATCCAAGAGGAAACAAGTTCTCTCTCATAGGGAATCCTATTACTTCCATGAGAAGTAATATTCTGTCTCCTAATTATTTCCTTATTTATCCATATGCATTGGTTATTAGGAAATTCGAGGATTATATCTTTTCATATCCTTGCTCTTGGCTTTTAATCCATTGGCCTCGAAATTATATATCTCCTTAAGTAGGAAATACTTTCTTTTTATCAATATTACATAATCCATTAATTATGTATTCCCATTATCTCCTTATTTTCTATTATTGGTATTTTCCTCTTTATTTTCTTCATTGGGACTCCTTGGATCCCAAGAAACTCAAATAATTCGAAATTCCTTTTTAAGGAATACTCATTATCCTTCTACATGCATCAATAAGCATTATTTCACATTATCTTATTTATTTCTCATTAAAATATCTCTTTTTGAGGATTTCTCTTTATTTCTCTTTTATTTTCCTCATTGGTATGCCTTTTATCATTAGGAATCCTTGGGATACGAAAATCCACCAAGGATAACTCAATTATACCTCTTTTCACATATTTTCCACATTTTATTATTATTTTCAATTTCTTTCTTAACAAGGAAATACTTAATTGGTCTTTTCTTTTCTTATTGCATTCTCTATGGAACTTTGGATTCCTTGGGACCCAAGGAACCCAAGAGGCACGAAATCCAACTTTGGATTATATTCTTTTTCCTTCTGGAGGTTTCCACACCTTTCTTTTCTCAAAAACTTTATTATAATGGAGTTTCTTTTGTCTTTTCCTTGTTATTGGGCCCAATAGCCAATAAAGCCCACAAATAAATCAACAAGGCTATTTTAAACAAAATTCATGCATTCAATCAAAGACATCATTATTTGTTCATTTATCTTTAATATGAGAAATTACATTTCTCAGCAAATGAACCCAAAATTGGGGTTGTAACATCCTTCCCCTCTTATAAGAATTTTGTCCTCAAAATTCCATCAAGCAAGCAAACAAACATGACAATCCTTTATTATGTCCATCAGGGCTCCCATGTGGCTTTACCCTTTCCATGGTGCTTCCCAAGAACCTTCATCATCTCATATTCTTCCATCTGAGTTCTTTCTTACCTTGATATTTCGTACCCTCATAGGTGACTCAGGACTTTTCAGCCTCTCAAACAGCTAAATAGGTTCAGGGCTCAGCACATGGCTTGGGTACCTCACATAGTGCTCTAGATCAGACTCATGTAACACCTTATACATCATGTTATCCTGAGGGGTAAGGCTAAATACAACCTTCTCCACCAATCCATCTCAAATGGACCCATATATTGGGGACTCATTTTTCTCAGCTGTAGCTCAGCGGGGTCGGATTTTCACATTATATTCTCCCACAGTGAACTGCATGTCAGTCTGCTTTGCATCCGCTCATGACTCATGTCACCTTTGGGCTCTCTCTCAGCCATTGCACGATCAAGTGACTTCATCTGCACACATTGTGGTTCTTTTCTGACCTTCACGAGGCCTCCTTCACCAACATCATCATAATGAAGTGGTGACCGACACAACCTCCTTATAGAACTTCTTGCATCCCGATAAAGGCTATGGTGGTTAACATCACATCTTAAGAACTGTCTCTTTGTATCACCCTGAACAAGCACACTTGCTCTCATCAGACCCTCTAGTCTGGATCATACTAACCATTAGTATGAGGTGATAAACTGTACTGACATCGAGTTCTTCATGTACCTACTTCCACCTTATGGAAGTGAACCTTTAGGTCATACTCAAGAACTTTTGAACTCGTATCATGGTGTAGTTGAACCGTCTCTCTCACGTGTAGTTCAACCCGATCTGTCTCTTGACAACACTCTTTCTTTCTCATGTCATCTAGGTAAGGCAATCTACCATAACCCATATTGCATCATGACTTTCCTTGGTCAAGGGGAGACTTTCCACATCATCCATAGTGATGAACTCCCATTCCCTCTTAGGGATTCTTTTATCCTCTATATTGATTCACTAGGTTACTGGTGTTCGTCCTTTACCTCCTGGCTTGCATGCAACATACCAAATACAACCTCATCTCCAGCATCCATTGTACTGCTACCACTCATTATCTCAGTAGTATCATGGTGTATGGTGATCTTAAAATCATGATTTCCTGTATGTCATGATTCCTCAAGATCGATTCCTCAGAAACCCTAAACCACTCTCATCGGGGTTTTATTACCTTCCTATCCAAAGAAGTGTATCTGAGGTTCTATCACCATCCATTCGTTATATCAAGGACTAGGATGGCTAACCAAACAACTACTAAATTGTTCAATAGATCTTGTTACATCTGAGTGTTAGCCCAAACATATCTCTTTTCCAATTGAGGGTTAACCTAACAACCTCTTCTAGCCTCTTGCCAAACTAATTAGATATATCTCAACGAGAGCATTCATTACCACTTCACATCATTGAAGACATACACTTCCATGTATTTCACTTATCATCTCAAACTCGAACTCTAAGTCTATCTTCATTGAGAACACTTTGAGCTCTTCTTCTTGGTGATCAACTCTACCTTGCATCACTTGCAAATTCCACATAGCTCATGCTAAAAAAACATCCTTATAATATGACTACCTTATACCTTTTATTGTTTGCAAACCATCCATGTATCATTCACTCCACCAAGGTATGTTATCATATCTGTCCTCATACCTCATAGCAACGTTCCAACTCGCATCATCTTTTATCCTTGGCGTATGGCATGCGTACTGTCCCATCTCTCCCTCCCATAACAAGAGGAAATAAGCATTTGGCGGCCGTCCAAACACAAAGTTCTTCCTGTTCCAAGAGTAGAGATGGTACATCCCACATTGCCATTACACCTTCGAATCTAAGTTGAAACGTGAAACTTATGTCTCCACATCACCATCATCTTGATATCAATGTTGCTTCCATGGAAAACTGGTCTCGAACCTACTTGGGTCCACACCCATTCCTTGGTCATCTCCTCCAGGTCTATAGGGTGCCAGCACTTTAGGGGTCATCCCTCTTCCCTTATGCATCTAGAGAGTGCCCTACTCATCTGCCCTTTGGGTCCCATGAGTTCATGAAGGTGATCAATCTCCTAACCCATGGCCATCAGGCAATGATAGCTATTACCTCCTGACCCTTCAACTTAGAACCTTACCCAAGCCTTCATCATCTCTCTCTCTCTCTGCATTCATGGCCAACTTTCATCCTTTCATAGGGATCATGGAAACCTGCCTACCTTGGTCAAGCCCCATACCGGTTACCTCCATGGTAACACATCCACATGTACGTAGAGATGGTTATCTATGGGTCTGCATGTTCATTCTCATATCATGTGCTCTTCACTTAGATTCACAAGATCCTCTGAAACCTCTTTAGGTTAGCAAAAAAACTGGTATACACCCTACAAAAGGGTCCCTCTCCCAGGATGGGAGGAAACTACACCTTGGTAACAAAGGTCACGAGCATCCTTATGTTTAGGGTCTGCATCCACATGAGCATGCTTAGCCCTAGAAAGATACTAAGGCACAAGAAGACACCTACAAAACCATGCTAGGTCACACTTGTTCTCATCCTCAACATTAGACCAACTTAGTTGTGAGGGGTTCATCAAACATACCCTTAACTTAAGGGGTTTCCTTTACCTCTACACATGAGGAGTACCATGCTCGAAACTATAGAGACTCAAATCTCATCATGAGCATTGGATACACTGCTTCCCCTCTTAGGCCTAGGAACCCTAGGTTCACCTTTGGGTGTCCAACTGCATGTTCAAACTCTTAACCATGAATCAAGCATGTATAAGGCATGACATGCACTCCCTATCATCCTTCTACTTGAGCAACACATCAGGGTCGAGTCCTCCTCAAGGACAACCAACAAGGTACAAGGCCTCGCAACCTGTTACCAAACCTCTCTAGGTCTAAGGAACTCTTCTTCCTATCTTAGAAGGTAAACACCTATACCACAGGTACATAGGTACCAGAAGCATCATCCTCTCTCTAGGGTTTGATTCCTCCAAAGGAAACCAAGATATCATCAGCCTCCAGGGATCATGCATGAGGAAACCACTATCATCCACTTAGGTCGCATCATTCTCGACTCCCCACTATTCCTCGCATCTCAGGGTTTTAGGTTTCCAACCTTCTTGCTTGGTTCCTTCTTTCTCTCTCTAAGGCTAACTCCACATCCAGTCATACTACTAGAGGTCCTCTCTCCATGAAGGATCAAGCTCACAGACATACCTCTACGTGGGTGAAGCCTATGCTCAAACTTATGTTTGCTCATGATTATCCATAGCCCCTTATGCTTATCTCATAAGCCATCCATTCTGTCCTTCTGGCCTCAGTTTTAACTTATGCTGCTCATACTACTGATATACTCTGGGTGCAAGCTATATCCTACTTGCAACATCCCAAAAGGTTTCTATAGGTTTTTCTCTAACCTCATCCATGGAGGAGCTATCCTTCGCTCAAACATGCACGACCCTTCCCAGGGTTGGGTTGCCAAAGGTACTCGGTCATCAACTTCTCATGGCTCATATGGCATCCAAGGCATGTCTATCCAAACACCTGGTATACCATGACATCTAACTCTTCATGTCATCTCTCTCTAACCCTCACTTAGGGTTAGGGTTAACATCATCCTCAAAGGATGTACTAGGTCTCTACTTTTAATGGAGGTCTCTACCTCCAACATTAACTCTCTCTACTCATCCTCCTGACAAGGAGGTCTATCCTCAGGTCTCTCCTGAGGGCAATGACAACTCGTGTCATACGACCTAAGCATGTATCTATTCTTTAGGTTATTCTTACTCTATTAAGCTTATGTCCATGACATCTTATTTACATGCTTTTCATTAATTTGGTGGAGGATTCCTTAGACCTTATTAACCTTACCTATACCTCAAGAGGGTGAGGAGAAGAGAGAAAACCCTAATCCTTAAGGTCCTTAATAGAATTTGAGTTGAGAAGGGATGAAAAAGATGAGAGAGTCCTAAAGGTATCTTATTTCGAGTCATATCCTAAGATATCGACCAGGCAGTCACACAATCTGGGAGTCCTCGTATTCCGACTAGCGGTGCAGAGGAAAATATTGCCAGCCCCCGGACGTGATCCTTTTCTAGACACCTCAATCTTTCAGACAATCCTCTACTAACTCCCTCAGTTCTATGGAATTTGTAAAATTTAATAATTATTAAGGATTAGATGAGGAACCTATGCTCTGATACCAATTGTAACGACCCTGCCTCCCGATAACCCCCAATTAAGGGAGACTGAAAGGTCAGAGCTGTTAACCAATAACCCAGATCAAAGGTTTGACAAATAATCAATAACAATTAATAAATTTTACCAACTAAATTAAAAACTGGTATAAAATAAAACTTTGCATACCTTTTAAAAACTGGGATTTCTAAACTTCTATCCATGAAGATACTAATCTAACTAATCCTCCTGTGCACATTAATTCTCATTTAATTCCACATATGCCACTTTACTGTTTGTTCTTTTCATTTGTACCTAAAACGCCGACAAGCAAAACGTCGGTAAGCAAGAAGCTGATATGTGGGGGAAACAATAATCATGCATCTATAATAACATTGTAGTCATCCAAATATCATTTAACATCCAAGATTACGCTTTTAGCAATACTACTCAATCCTTACCTATCCCCTATCTCTGTGATGTCCCTACAGTGGACATGGATACTACCTCTCTCATATGGTAGATCCTTACCCCCATGGCCCTACCACGCAGGTAGACAATACCCAGGGTTATGGAGTCGCATGGCCCTACCCAAAGGTAGCCCAATACCTAACTCATGTTGACTTGATGGTCCTACCCCATGGGTAGCCATGTACTAAGTCATTCAATGACCTGATGGACCTACCCCATCGGTAGCCCTGCACTAGGTCAATCTATTAAGCTACAAAGGGGACTAGCATCTGAGCTAGTAGGCACATATCTTAGGTGATAGTCATATCCACATTATAATTTGCAAGAATTAAATACAACCAACAATTTAACTCATGTCATCGATAAAACCTTGAAAATCCTCGAGAAATTAATTCAGGATATTCATAGGCGTAACCACATACCTGTCAGGATGATTTGAGGCAAAATAATCCATGCAAGTAAGAAATCCAAGCAAGCACATACAACAAGATCCTGAAATAATCATGCAATTTCCTTTTATTACTCATGTCATCAAGATCTATTAAACCTAGCTCGCTTCCTAGGGTTTCTAGTCCACTTTTAGGGTTTCCATTGCAATTAGGGTTTCCCTTTATTTTTACTACTTTAAACCCTAATTGTATACGATTGCTTACAAACCCTATTTATCTCATCTATTCTTTATGAAAGATATTAAGGTTATCTTTTAACAACATATAACCTTACTTTCGAATTAAGGCCACAATTAAAAGCCCATTAAGACTATTATGCATATTTTTCATTAAATCTACCACTTTTATCCTTTTAAGGCATGACATGATCATTAGGCCTAATTATCATCAACTTATCTTTCATGAACTCTATTTATCACTAATTTCACTTTTATTCATTAGAAAACCCTAATTATTTCATTAAGGGTATTTATCCACAATCAGGAATCTTTATTTTTGAAAAAGCTTAAAATGATCATATCTTCAACTTTAATCATGAAATTGATCAATTAAAGCCATTAACAGTCTCATTCACTAATATTAGGGTTTCAAGGCCTATTAAAGCATATTTACACACATGAAACTCTCAAATAAACTAATTACGTGCAAAGTTTATCCTTTTTGTTATTAATGTACCTTTTTACAATTAACAAGTTACTATCAACTTTATTCATCTATTAAACCCTACTAAACACATTAATTATCTCAAAATAGGGTTTCTTAATCATTAAAGTATTAAAGTTGATAACTTCCATCACTTTTCGAATTGCAAAAAGAATTAGATTCTAAACATATTTTTAGTGGATTCCTCTCATTTTTTTGAGCAACTTTCATATTTTATGCATATTCATCCGAACTACTATTAAGGAGATATGATTTTTGTAATAAAACCTTACTTGGGCCAATCAGAAGTTGACACGTAGCCTCTTTCTCATGCAACATTGCTTTGGGAAAACATTTCGAATTGTCAACTTTACCCTTACTTAAATAGCCAGCTTTGCACAATGCGGAGGGGTAGAACCGTCAAAAGAGCCCGATCTTCTTCAAGCTCACGGCACCCTAGCTACCGCCGAGCTGCTGCATCTCGTGGGTCCGCCCACCTTCATCTCTAGGCTCAAAACTCGTCGCCCTCCACCTCCCTTGCTCCGGCACCGTCTTCCGCATCTGGGTGCCACCTCGCTCACGTCCCATGTTGCTAGTTTGAGAAGGGTCATCGTGCGACCTACAACAGGTGCTGCAGCCATGCGGCTGCTGCTGTGCCTTGTCCAGGGCACGACCACGGTGGCAACGCATCGCCCTGGCATCATGGAGCATCAAGATAACATTGCAACCCATCCTTGCCGCCTTAGGACTTCCTGATCATGCAACCCCTCTTAGTTAGGGTTTATGAATGAAAACATGGAAGAAGAGGACAGAAAAGTTCTTGGGATTCTCCTGGACTTGGCCAAAGCTCTACCCTTATATAGGGGAGGGTATTCACACCCAAGGACGTTCATCCAAGAGGAAACAAGTTCTCTCTCATAGGGAATCCTATTACTTCCATGAGAAGTAATATTCTGTCTCCTAATTATTTCCTTGTTTATCCATATGCTTTGGTTATTAGTAAATTCGAGGATTATATCTTTTCATATCCTTTCTCTTTGATTTTAATCCATTGGCCTCGAAATTATATATCTCCTTAAGTAGGAAATACTTTCTTTTTATCAATATTACATAATCCATTAGTTATGTATTCCCATTATCTCCTTATTTTCTATTATTGGTATTTTCCTCTTTATTTTCTTCATTGGGACTCCTTGGATCCCAAGAAACTCAAATAATTCAAAATTCCTTTTTAAGGAATACTCATTATCCTTCTACATGCATCAATAAGCATTATTTCACATTATCTTGTTTATTTCTCATTAAAATATCTCTTTTTGAGGATTTCTCTTTATTTCTCTTTTATTTTCCTCATTGGTATGCCTTTTATCATTAGGAATCCTTGGGATACGAAAATCCACCAAGGATAACTCAATTATACCTCTTTTCACATATTTCCACATTTTATCATTATTTTCAATTTCTTTCTTAGCAAGGAAATACTTAATTGGTCTTTTCTTTTCTTATTGCATTCTCTATGGAACTTTGGATTCCTTGGGACCCAAGGAACCCAAGAGGCACGAAATCCAACTTTGGATTATATTCTTTTGCCTTCTGGAGGTTTCCACACCTTTCTTTTCTCAAAAACTTTATTATAATGGAGTTTCTTTTGTCTTTTCCTTGTTATTGGGCCCAATAGCCAATAAAGCCCACAAATAAATCAACAAGGCTATTTTAAACAAAATTCATGCATTCAATCAAAGACATCATTATTTGTTCGTTTATCTTTAATATGAGAAATTACATTTCTCAGCAAATGAACCCAAAATTGGGGTTGTAACATCCTTCCCCTCTTATAAGAATTTTGTCCTCAAAATTCCATCAAGCAAGCAAACAAAAAGGATAATCCTTTCTTATGTCCATCAGGGCTCCCATGTGGCTTCACCCTTTCCATGGTGCTTCCCAAGAACCTTCATCATCTCATATTCTTCCATGTGAGTTCTTTCTTACCTTGGTATTTCGTACCCTCATAGGTGACTCAAGACTTTTCAACCTCTCAAATAGATGAATAGGTTCAGGGCTCAGCACATGGCTTGGGTACCTCACATAGTGCTCTAGATCAGACTCATGTAACACTTTATACATCATGTTATCCTGAGGGGTAAGGCTAAACACAACCTTCTCCACCAATCCATCTCAAATGGACCCATATATCGGGGACTCATCTTTCTCAGCTGTAGCTCAGAGGGGTCGGATTTTCACATTATATTCTCCCACAGTGAACTACACGTCAGTCTGCTTTGCATTCACTCATGACTCATGTCACCTTTGGGCTCTCTCTCCGTCATTGCATGATCAAGAGACTTCATATGCACACACTGTGGTTCTGTTCTGACCTTTGCGAGGCCTCCTTCACCACCATCATCATAATTAAGTGGTGACCGACACATCCTCCTTATAGAACTTCTTGCATCCTGATAAAGGCTATGGTGGTTAACATCACATCTTAAGAACCGTCTCTTTGTATCACCCTGAACAAGCACACTTTCTCTCATCAGACCCTCTAGTCTGGATCATACTAACCATTAGTATGGGGTGATAAACTGTACTGACATCGAGTTCTTCATGTACCTACTTCCACCTTATGGAAGTGAACCTTTAGGTCATACTCAAGAACTTTTAAACTCATATCATGGTGTAGTTGAACCGTCTCTCTCACGTGTAGTTCAACCCGATCTGTCTCTTGACAACACTCTTTCTTTCTCATGTCATCTAGGTAAGGTGATCTACCATAACCCATATTGCATCATGACTTTCCTTGGTCAAGGGGAGACTTTCCACATCATCCATAGTGATGAACTCCCATTCCCTCTCAGGGACTCTTTTATCCTCTATATTGATTCACTAGGTTACTGGTGTTCGTCCTTTACCTCTTGGCTTGCATGCAACATACCACATGCAGCCTCATCTCCAGCATCCATAGTACTTCTACTACTCATTATCTTAGTAGTATCATGGTGTATGGTGATCTTAAAATCATGATTTCCTGTATGTCATGATTCCTCAAGATCGATTCCTCAGAAACCCTAAACCACTCTCATCGGGGTTTTATTACCTTCCTATCCAAAGAAGTGTATCTAAGGTTCTATCACCATCCATTCGTTATATCAAGGACTAGGATGGCTAACCAAACAACTACTAAATTGTTCAACAAATCTCGTTACATCTGAGTGTTAGCCCAAACATATCTCTTTTCCAATTGAGGGTTAACCTAACAACCTCTTCTAGCCTCTTTCCAAACTAATTATACCTCATTGGTATGCCTTTTATCATTAGGAATCCTTGGAATACGAAAATCCACCAAGGATAACTCAATTATACCTCTTTTCACATATTTTCCACATTTTATCATTATTTTCAATTTCTTTCTTAACAAGGAAATACTTAATTGGTCTTTTCTTTTCTTATTGCATTCTCTATGCAACTTTGGACTCCTTGGGACCCACGGAACCCAAGAGGCATGAAATCCAAGTTTGGATTATATTCTTTTGCCTTTTGAAGGTTTCCTCACCTTTCTTTTCTCAAAAACTTTATTATAATGGAGATTCTTTTGTTTTTTCCTTGTTATTGGGCCAATAGCCAATAAAGCCCACAAATAAATCAACAAGGCTATTTTAAACAAAATTCATGCATTCAATCAAAGACATCATTATTTGTTCATTTATCTTTAATATGAGAAATTACATTTCTCAGCAAATGAACCCAAAATTGGGGTTGTAACAGAAGTAGACATTGAGGCTCTACCTCTATTCTCTATTTTGGGCCAAGATCCTAAAATTTGCAGTGATCACCCAACCTTGATTTGGTCTATTTTGGAAGATCAACAACCAACTATCACATATCTGGATGTTTCATATGACAAGGAACTAATCCAATAGAATGTATACATGTCACCACTGCTTGATTTTTCCACCTTCTATATCCAATTATAATTCCTACCAAACCCATGGATGAGTTGAGTGTGTTCCATGTGCAGGAACTAGAGCCGCATGTTGAGATTGTGAAGGGCCCCACTTCTTCTATTAACTCTTATTCCAACTAGATGGTTGGTAGAGAGTTTGTAGAGTTGCATAAATATATTCTGGCTAATTTATAGTTGAAATAGTTCCTCCAAAACCAATACCACATCTTCTACATACTTGTTCAAGTGATGAGAATATTCCATATCATGATCCTCTACCTGACTTAACACAATTAGTAGCATCACTTGCAGATTAATTACAAAATACCTTAGCTACGTAGGAAGGCCGTCCACTGCCAATATTCATTGATGGGCATATCTAGAAGACTCTATACAAGAATAACTACTATCTTTTTCCTTCTTCTATAGATCCAAACACACCATTCCTCTACCTCTATGGATGAGGGAGTATATGTGGGTCCTACTGAATGGAATGCAAGATGAAAGACAATATATGAACTTTGAGTTACCACAACCACCCAATCACCGGTTGTACCATGGAGCTCTTGTGTTCAAGTTACCATCCCTTTCTCATATTCTTATCAATTGGGTTTTCTTTAAGCTTCCAGGGCTACCTAGATGACCATTAATGATTTCTCCCCCTCTGTCTTGGTTTAGTGTTTGGTTGGGAACAAGCAATTTTTTTAGGCTCAGGGTGATGGTTGGGTGGCACATACTCCTTTTCACCTATGATTCTATTTTTGTATTCTTATTTTTAATTCAACATGTTATCTTTATATGTATACATCAAAGCACATGCTAACAACATGTGGCACGTACTCCTTTCCACCTATGATTCTATTGCACACATTAAAGCACATGCTGACAACTTAATTAGATATTTTGTAGTGTTGATGCAAAATTATTTGGTTTTTATTTACTAGATTGGAAAATAATCTAATTTTCATTCCAGAGAACCTCATTTGACAACTACCTTGGAGCAAAGGAAGGAGAATAAGATGACACTCACACATGTTGATGTGTCTTACTCTTTTTTGTCACCATATTGAAGATTTATTGCCAAATACCATGAAACTATTTCTCTCCAATATCGTGAAAATGAATCTTCTCTCTTTATTTTGTTCCTGTGTTTAGTACTCTACCATGAACGAGTAGTTACCTCACTAGGATGCATGAATCAATCCTATTACCCATATGTTTCATATTTATTCATTTATTATTGCATGTGTTCACCCGTTTGATTATGAATAAACCATTTAATGCATGATGCTAGGATTGATCACCCATTTTGCATGTCGATCACAATTCTAGGCATAGATAACTTTGAAATGTAAATTAGAATATTGTTTATTTCTATTTGAACTTTTGAAGAGAAATTTAAAAGGGAAGTCTCTGGGCCAATGGATTCATGATCTGTATGTGACGACAGTCGCCAAATCGATAAACAAATCATCATTAATTAAGAGGAATTAAACATAAACAGCAGATTAACGAAAATCACTAAAAATTAAAACCATTTTTCAAAGAGATCCATTCCAAAGAAAACTCTTACTGAAAGGTCCAAAACCTTATATACATCATTATTCACATTGTACATATCCGGTACATCTCATCTCGAGAATAACATATAATAGTTGCTTCACCAAACTATTCATGAGCAACATAAAACCTCGAGGCACGTAAGCAAAAATCTCTTATTGATTCATAAAACCAGTACGAACCAACTCCAAGGACCTGAGAATACAGAGACGACACATAGGACTCATATCTACAAGACATGACAGACAGTACACTCAACCTGAGCTGTCATTGCTGCCTCAACTGTTGTTCTTCCTCTGCAGAAAGGTCTTCACCTCCTCGTGCACGTACACCTAAAAATTTGGGTCCCACGGGGGTGAGACAATTGTAATTGTCCCAGCGAGAGATATAACTCTCCGCTGACCATATTATTATCACAGATTAAGCATTTATAAACTGAGCAGAGGTTCTTTTTATATTAACAAGCAAGATAATTCACTATATGAATAGAATGAAGTAATCTCCTTTCATAAGGAGAACATTGCATCTACCCATGGTAGATTATAATTTATCTATCTGCTTTTCAAGGAATGTAAAGAAACATAAATAACATCTATCAACTAGAATGTATAACTGTATTGCGCATCAAGCAATGTTTCTCGTATTCGATCCTTAAGCAGATATACTACATGGCTGAACATATTTTACAATCACACTTATGCCCTGAGGAGATGGAGCATACCCCGGCCATCTCCAACCGACCACAAACTTCTCACAAGTCGGTACTATACAAGGTCAATGGTAGAGCCGGTTTCCATGACCTCAGACCGTCTCGGTTAGTACGAGACCACATGCAGGACATCTCGTGTCACTGCTAACAAGCTGTGCCAGGGTACGTAGGCATCCTCGCTTAGAGCTACAACATCAACTACACTCTCTTAGGGGAAACATCTACACACAACCGTCCCCAGTCCGAGTCATGGCGACACAAGCACCATACTCTGAGCCACGGGCCAATTCACCGTGCTCAACACAGAGTCTACGACCAAAGTCGCACTCTAGACAGGATAGGGCATATAGCCAAATCCCCATTCATTTCGGGATCGTAAGGGGATTGACTCACACAGTACCGCACGTACTTACACCCTCACATACTCAAAAGTATGCACTCCGGGTTATGCCACCGAGCAACCCGTTTCACCATCAGCAAGTTCTGAAACTGATGGATCTATGGTCAGGGCAATGTTTTATAGTTTCTAGTGATATATTACATGCATTACAACATTCTTTTAGCATCAAACAAGTTATCTTTATCAAACACAACAAATGCTACAAAGAAAGGTGTAATACATCTATCATGTACTTTTTCAAATCTTTAAAACATGTGATACTTGGGATCTCAGTCCCTTATCACATTACTATGAATTCTCATCCCTTCACATCATCATTGTCATGATTACTGGATCTAGGTATTCAAACCTTAGATCATCATTGAACATTGTTACCACTTATCAGGTAACTATTACCTCTAGGTCCTCAGACCAAGGTATACATGATACTTGTTATACAAGCATCTCACATGGCTCACAAGGCCCATTAAATATCTTTTCACCTCTCACTAGGAAACAAACTATCACATGGCTCACAAGGCCATTACACATCTTGTCACCTCTCACTAGGAAACAACTTATACACATGGCTCATAAGGCCATTACACATCTTGTCACCTCTCACTAGGCAACAACTTATTCTCATGGCTCACAAGGCCATCACACATCTTGTCACCTCTCACTAGGAAACGACTTATTCATTCTCATCATTTATCATTAAATGAATCATCAACACAAGGTATGAGTTCCTCTCTCATCCTTACCAGGGTATGATTACATCAGACTTTATTAACTTGGCTTAACCCTTTCTCAAAGTATGTTAGCCCACACTTATCAAAGTGCATTAAATTTATTACATCTCAATGTAACAATTGACATAACACACTTCATGTTTTACTCATCCAAGTATATTGGATTAAGGTGCATCAAGGTACATCAACCTTGAAGTGCTAGATGTGATATATATCATGTCTTGATGTATCACTTCCCTCATCACTTTTAACTTTCTTAAGTTTATCAACTTATCTTGTATTAGGGTATTTCCCATCCTAATACTTTATGCACTAGCCCATCACATTTATTCTGTAGTGTATTGATCATAAGTCATACATTTGAATTGTCCTACCATCATAAATTGATATGGACTCATCTCAGGTTGAGACATTATTGATATAGGATTAACCATTATCAACCACTATAGGTGTTTAACCTATCAAGGTATTATACACACCATTACTTGGTGTTACACTCATTACTCCTAAGAGTGTCTTACTCTCACCTTTACAAGGTATCTTAGGTGAGAAGTGTGCATATGTTCACCATATCGGGCTGTAAGTATATGAGCACTCACCCTATCGGGCTAGAAGTATATGAACATCATCCATACTGGGCTAGAGGTGTGTATATGTGTTACCCATGTCGTGCATGCGGTATTAATCCATCACCATGTCGGGCTAGACATCAACTAGGGTTGTGTATCAGACTTCCATATCGTGCAATAGCATTTGGTATTGTTTACTCATATTGGGTTACCCAAATTAGGGTTTCTTGTCAACTTACAAGTATTCATTTAACCTTGTATCATGCATGGAGTCTATACTTGACTCCCTATCGCACAAGCATCTCATGCAACATCTTTTGCAAGACATATCGGGCAAGTCATACCCATATCGGGTTATAACTACTTGTATTTATACTTGAACTCGATATCACTTTTACAAAGTGACACCATCTTCTTCAAGTTCTAGACCTTTGTTCTAACTGATATAATTCATGGTACAGGTCTAAGAAACTACTAAAACTCATAATTTCATCAACTATTTCAGGAAATTTCAGTATTAAAAGTATTTCACTAATTATAACAATTTAGGTGAAGAATAATAACATGGTTGAGTTCAAGTTATATAACCCGCCTTAAGAACCACTTCAAAGCTTCAAGGTCCAAAGATACATGTTCCTAAGGTTGAATATGAATTTATCAAAGGTCCAAGGCTCGTTCACAACTCATTCATATACAATAAATCACCATGGATAAGCAATTGGTGAAGAAGAAAAGAAAGGTAGATCATAACCCTAATTCCATGCTTCAATTCAAGCTTGAAGACAACTATATCTTACCTTAGGGTTAAGTTTTGAGTTCCTTAGCTCCTTGGTCGACACCCTACCACTCTTGGGCGATATGGACTTCCTCTTGACCGACACAACTTTGCTTGTGGCCGATACCCCCTCACTTGTGGCCAAAATCACTTCAATTGGCCGATATCAACTTGCTATGGGCAATAATAACGAGGTATGGCCGATATACTTGCTATGGCCGATACCCAAGGCCTATGCACGATACCCTTGTGCTATTGCACGACATGCCACCCCTCTTGCATGATATGATACTCACTTGCATGATATGGCACTCACTTGGAGTCAAAACACTTCACTCTATGGCCAATATCACCCTATATGGCCGATATCACCCTATATGGTCGATATCACCTACTTGGGCGATATGGTCTTGCCATGGGTGATATCCCAAGTCCCATGCAAGATACCACAGAATCCCTTCATGATATGGAAGCTCTATGCACGATACCTTAGGGTAGGAGGGTGGTAAGGGTCACAAAATTGCACCAAGGGGTGAAACGAGGGGTATATATACTTGTTGTTCATGAAGAAAGGCAAAAAATGAGGTGTCAACATTTTGAGCTAATAGGTGCCACGTGTCATGCATGGGTGACACGTGTACATGCATGCATCAACATTTATCGTGACATGCAAAAAGGTTGAGGATCATCTAGAGATGCAAATTCCTCCATTGCTTTTCCATTTGGTTAAGTCATCTAGGTTTAATCACTATTTTATGTCAAGCCGATACACTTTTTCTAAGGAAACTTGTTGGCCATCACACCTCACCTCCTTGAGGTGCTTTGCACGATATGACCTTTGCCAAGAGATCTAAAAACTATATGAGACACATCCTTGGGCTCTATGGCCGATAGGCACTCATATATAAGCTTTTCAACTTGATACAACTCAAGTTAAGCTTCCTAATTCAACCCTTTTTCTTTGTCATTTCATCACCAAGATTACCATCATTTATAATGGAATCAAACATGGAATATCATTCATTCTCTCTCCTCTAAATGATACATATAGGAAATAGGAACACTCTAGAGGTGGTAATTTGCATATCAACCCCACATTTTGGGTAAATTACAATTTGTACCAAAATTGGTGCACAAGGTACCAACATTGTTCAAACAAGTTCAAACTTGGAATTTAGGCTTTCCACAAGCCACCAAATTGCATAATTCTCTCAATAATGATGCTACAACACATGAGGCATGTTCAACATGTGACATTTTGCATTATAGTCCCTCAATTTGGGTAAATTGCACTTTGGTCCAAAACAAAGGAAAATTGCTCAAACAACATTCAATCGGGACCAAACTTGAAACATGAGTGTGTCACATGATAACAAAGCACCTTAGAGGATTGTTTTAAAGTTATAATCAACTTAATTAGCCAAAACAAATAGGGTTACCTCATAACCCAGGTCAGGGTCGTTACACTGTAGGTAACATGATGGCGATTCTATGATGATATACATACTTCTAATTTCCTTAAGTCAAGAGGATTGAAAATTACAAGACCCAAATGATCATTTGTATGAGTGTTAATGTGAGGTGAGTTTTGAATGTAGGTAGTGCTGGTGAAACAAAATTCACCCCAATTCTTCCCATCTTCAGTTAAAATTTTATTTAATATGGATTTATTTTCAACTGCACTTATTATATTTATGCAATCATATGTTGAGTTAAATATTAGCTTTGACTTGAATCGATCTTAATTAGTAACATTATTGAATAGGTTATCCCTTGGGATGAAACCCTAAAGGTATATTGCAATAACACTGCTCCGCTTACATGTGGGATCATAGTATGTTTGGAATTAGGCAAGTCCACATATTTATTTTGTATCGAATTTGAGCGTACAAAATATAATGTCAGATCATGGCCTTTATAAGGTAGAACGATCGTTATGGGAGGTTTTCAATGGACAATTAACTTCAACTCCAAATTTCTCATTAAGCAACCTCACATCTTTAATCAATTTTGGCATTTATCCTTGTTCTAAAAACAAAAAAAAGAGAACTATATGTATATGTGTGTATCTTTGTGGAATTTTTATAAATAAAAAAGTATAATTAAAGTAAGAAGGGTTCACAATATCACAAACAAGGTGGGTTTCCTTCTAAGATCACTAGGTTTTTGCCTTCCTCCAGGTGGTGTCACTTCATTCATCTTTGAGCATCTCAACATGCCAATATCAAAACTTTCATTTTCCTTTTCAAGACTAATTTCATCCATTAGCTGCAACCTTTGACCATTTAATACAAACTCTTTACATCCCTCTTCTCCTAAATCATGAATGCACCAAACAAACACACATGATAACCTGATTGGGTTCTTCCCACATTGACTTTAATTATATGGATGTACAGTTCTAGAAAGCTTCATTGAGATGGATGTACCAATCCTTGTATGCAAGCCTTATTGTCTTTTCTAGAATAGGCTTGATCTCTCGATAAAGATCTCAAGTTTCCTACTTGTTTGTTGGTGATAAGGGTAGCTACTCGGCGGTTCTTTTCATTCCTTTATAATAGAATTTCAAATGCCCAATGTATGAAATGGCTACCTCCATCACTTATCATTGCCCTCGAAATTCTAAAAGGGGATAAATATGTTAGATAAACAAAGCCAGACATAACTTAATGAACATTTGTTCTTATAGAATTAGCTTCAACCCATTTGTACACATAATCAACAACCAACAAACGTTCACAAATGGTAACACTACCAAGTTCTAGCTACCTTGACTCTAGAAAACTCTAATTACTTGATTAGGTTGTTAGTGTGATTGGATACTTAGAATTGACCAAACAAGGTTAGAGGTATAAACCCTAATTATGAATGCATATAAACCCTAATTGTGGATACATAGGATCCTAATCATGCCATTTACCAACAAACCCTATTGTGATGTGTAATGATCATGCTAACCTAAACCCTAAGCTGTAATCATCTAACCCTAACACGTACATCCTTGGTGATATTCATGTTACAATAATGACATCAGGTGCCATAATCATATATCATATATTAATACGCCTAGATAGAACCTAATCACCTAATCATGGATTGACAAGTAAATCAATTCATTAATATATAATGTGTCACCTTGTTCACAAATTGTTGGGAAATCAGGGCAATAGATAAGGCATTAGAAACAAAAATTTAATGCATGATTCCCTAACCAGCGAGATCGCATCAACAACAATGTATCTAGGAAGGAAGGTTGTAAGGGATATACCTGGTCCTGGAGCAAGTCCAATGAATTATCCTTGTAGTAGCGTGCTTCTTCTCCAAGCAACACTCAAACAGTCATCAACAACAACCTCCTAGTGCAACACCACAGATGACGGTTGATGGCATCCTCCTAGCGGGTGGAAACGACCTCCTCGCTTCTGTAGTAGTCCACGCAGACCACTGGGAACTCCACATTGGTGCTACCAGAGCCAATAGGAAGGAGTAGTCAACATTCTAGGGTTGATTTTCTCTCCCATGTTGTCTTTCCCTTACAATCCTTCCCTTTTACGGGTAGGACTTGCCCGGGCTCTCTAGTTACGACAACAAGAGAGGACAACTCTTGTATGAAAGAATTGTTGTGTCTCTAGAAAGCCTCGACCACCCCTCTATTTATAGGAGGGTTAGGGTCAGGAGTTCCAAATTAGGAGGCAATTGAAGAGATGTAATTTCATGAATTTTACAGAACCTGCAAACCATGAACCTATCGATTGACCAACGAATTGGTCGGTTCACACATGAGACAATTGGTTCAACACTTGAACTGGTTGTTTCACTGTGTTTTCTATTCACAATTGTAATGAGATTTAATATTTGATTAATGTACAACATGATGTTAGCATAAATCCTTGATCTAGTGATACTGATCATGGAAACAATCATTTCATATCTGAAATGGTCATTTCACACTTTGAAACAGTCAGTTCATTTCTAAACCAGTCGTTTCATGTTCTGAACCCAACAATTCAGAATTCCAATTCAGCCAATATACAACCAATATTGTTTAAATTTAATATTTAAACACTTTAGTACTCAAGTTAAACCATATTAATGAGTAAAACTCCTATTCAAGGTGCATTCTACATGTGTGACCATATAGATCCCAAATTACATTGACAATGAATGTCCATAACTAACTTATGACATCACAAACAATGAGAAATATCTATCAACACATAATTGCTACCCAACTAATAGGAAAGTTTAAGAAATACTTCAACCTACAATTCGTGATTAGTGTTAGCACGATCGTATGTTCCTTTGTCTTTGATATCCAGATTGAACCATAGGCATGGAATCGTCATCCTCTTCAACATTGAATCCATGTTCCATGAACTAGAGAAGATTAAATGAGAAGCATGTGTGCTCAAATATCTCTATGGACATATATTTCTCAGTCTCTCTTATCAAGTAACATGGATATCAATCTCTTGTAGGAAGGACAAATGCCATCTACATCGCTCGCACTCAATCCCCATGTGTCACAATGCACATGAGCACCACCTTTATGGAAATCCTTATTAAGGGTCACGTTGGATGATGTCAAAATACATAAAACTATATGTGATGAGTGTAGTGACTTCAAGTCTAAGAACCACAATCACCACAATCACTATGAGGGCTAATTCTAACTACCATTCCATGGTCTCCATGTATCACTCTCAAGGTGGGTCTGTACGGTACACTATTCTCTAACAAGTACCTATGTGTTTGGTTTGATATCACATATCATGACCAATGAGATTTTGTCATCCACCAACACATAATCTAATCTTATGTATTATGATTTTCTATTTTTCTTCCACAATCATATATGAATAGGGACATAACAAGAATGTATGTACTCTTATCATACATATGATCTCATTGTTCATGTCTTCAACCTGAAGACATATCTCATCGAGTAACATCATTCTCAAGACATCTACCATGTTTGTGTCATCATATGATGATTGAGACAAACATAATAGATAGAGTTGACTTTATCATTATCAAATTAGGTATCTGATTATTCATTACAATCATCATATGATGGGATCTTTGGTAATAAATACCAACAGACTCCCACTTGCACTTACATCCAATCACCCATGAATCTTATTCCAAGTGATCTTAACATGTCCATCGTGTTTCTTCTACACAACTACTTATGTAACAGGTTAGAAACATTTGCTACAAGTTAGTAGTTTGCAAGTATTCAAATCTCCTCATTGTCTCGTATGAGATGGAACTGTCGTAGTATGCTATTTGAGACTCCTTTCCTATCCAGTAGCTTCATTGTAGTCACAATATTTCTATTGTGTCATCAATGGTTGGAACCTACCACAAGTTCATCTATATGAACTTCTTGATCCATACAATATCTTTCACATGTTCATAACACCAAGATACTCAATAAAAGATTGTCTCTTGCTCGAAACTTTTCAGGCTTATAGTTCTCTTTTTAGGTCAACACAAATCTAGACGATGATCATTAATTTTATTTTTCATTTTGGAAGTTTGCATCAGTTTAACCTTTTACACCCAACTCTTCCTTATTACCATAACCAAGAAATGAATCCTTTAGTGCTTCCCAAGTACTAATGATATTCTTTATGGCATTGTAGTGACCTTCACCAGGATGTGACAAATATCCTCTCGTCATGTCCAATGCATACAAGACAACACAATGAGTACATAACATTGCATACATGATATATCCAATTGCAAATACATATCACATCTTACTCATGTTTTCCCATTCTTCACAAGAATGGAACACTGGGCTCTTGAGAGACTAATCCCATGGAACATGGATATATTTTCTCTCATTGAGTCCTAAATGCTGAACCCCTTCAACATCTGGCCAATGTATGTGCTCTTTCTTAGTCAAGAAACTTTCAAGATCTATCTCTATAGATTCCAATTCCTATCACATAGGATGCCTTGCCTAAACCCTTCATGGAGAAAGTACTTTCTAGGTTTTAACACTTGTAGTATAAGGATGTTATTCCCCAACATTATGTGGAATATAAATATGCCCCCACAAAACTTTGATAATTATAGATTTCATCTTCATTTTGATTAAAGTCAAACTCTTTCACTATCTTGTAAAATTGAAGATTTCAGCTCTGAGATTCCTGCTACAATAATTAGTTTGACCTCTGTAGCTTATAAAATTTGTTTGCAATAACTAGATTTATAAAACATTTAGGTTGTGCCAAGTACACATCCTCATAATTATTCCTATTAAGGAATGCGGTTTTAACATTCATATGAAAAATCTCATAGTCGTAATAAGCCATAATGGCAAGCATTATCCCGATGGATTTAACCATGACAACTGGTGAAAAGATTTCATCATGTTCAACCCCTTGAACTGGTTTGAAATCCTATTGAGCCAATATGCCCTCATAAGTTTGTACACTACAATCCATGTTAGTCTTTTTCTTGAAAACCTAAATGCACCCTATGGGTTTTTTATGTGGATATTATCACACTACAAAATTCACTGGGAATGGAATTCCTAGAGTTCACAAAAAAAATTCAAGAATGCCACCCCAAGTGGACATATCTTATTGTAGTATAGTTGAGGATCGAATTCCAAGGGACAACTTGTTTATGAATGATCTAATTAAAGTAACTTAGCAAGAACTAGTACTTATCACAAAAGTTGAGATTGGGTTTTTAGCTAAGATTGCAAGAATAAAAAAGAGCTAGATTAAGGTTCTAGTTAGCAATGGATGGAAACACTAGGGTGGAACTGGGTTTCATTGCCACTACATAAATATGTGCATTCATTCAATTTCAAACATGTATGAAGATATAATTGAGGTATGCGAGTTTTCCCTTTTGGCGTTAGAAACTCATATGAGTAGATATCCCTATAAGCTCAATGTCTTGTTATTTACAGATCCTATATTCACTACTCTAGAGACTTGCCATCAAAATTTCTCTTAGGGCATCAACCAAAGAGAATCAGTATTCAAATCTTAAATGTTGAAGTTCTCACGATATAAGACTATAATGAATCACATAAAGTGGGTAATCAATCCATAAGACATGCGTTAAATGATTAGCTATGAATTAAATGAGTTCATACAAGCATCACAATAGGAATGTAATTGCAATAAACGGGCAGTGGGGCTAGTCCCCACACCCCAGTGAAAAGGCTATTCCCTCGACATGTCGAAACTGATATCACCAGTAGAGGAAGAGGACACCATCATGGTCTTGATGCTAGAAGAAGTGGATTGGTGTCACATGTGATGGTAGACTTCCTTCTTTCTTTATCCTTCAGGTATTAACCCTGACTTGCGGTTGAAGCAAGTAAATAGACAACAACCCAGAGAAGAGATATGTGTTGTATATGTGTTGTATATGTGTTGCATATGTGTTGAACTAGAATTCTGGTTGTATATGTGTTGCTTACATATCTTTTACACTGGTTGTATATGTGTTGAACTAGAATTCTGAACCACCAGGTTCTGAACATGAAATGATGGGTTCATAAATGAATTGACCACTTCAAAGTGTAAGATGATTGTTTTAGATGCAAAATGATCATTTCAATGATCAATTTGACTAGATCAAGGATTAATGATCACGTCATGGTGTGAATTAATCAAATATCAAATCCTAATACAATTACAGAAAGGATACAAAGTGAAATCTTTGTTTCAAGTGTTAAACTGATTGTATCATGTGTGAACTGATTGGTTCACTAGTGAATAACTTGGTTTGAGGTTCGTAGTTTCTGGAAAATTCATGAAATTTCATCTCTTCAATTCCCGCTTGATCTAGAATTCCTGACCCTGACCTCTAATAAATAGAGGGGTAGTCGAGGCTTTCTAGAGACACAAAAACCTTCTCTAACAAGAGTTGTTCTCTTTAGTTGTGGTTACTAGAGAGCCTGAGCAAGTCCTACCCATAAAAAGGAGGGATAGCAAGGGAGTGAAAACATAGGAAAACAAGTCAACCCTAACAGGTTGATGTTCAAAGGGACAACTCCTTCACATTATCTCTGGTAGAGAAACATGGAGTTCCTGATGGTTTGTGTGGACTACTACAGAGGCGAGGAGGTTGTTCCCATCCGTTAGGAAGATGCCATCGAACGCCCTCTATGGTGTTGCATTAGGAGGCCATTATTGACTATTACTCAAGTACTGCTTGGAGAAGAAGCATGCTACTACAAGGATAAGTCATTGGACTTACTCTAGGACCAGGTATATCCCTTGAAACCTTCCTTCCTAGATACTTTACTGTTGATACGATCTCTCTAGTTAGGGAATCGGGCATTAAATTTTTGTTTATGTTGCCTAATCTGTCGCCCAGATTTCCCAATAGTGGTATCATAGACGCGTCAATTTATGGTGTATCCGAATTTAAATCAATATGATTAGATTTATTTTATTGCATACGATGTGAATATCAAAATGATTAATGTGCATATTCGATTAAATACCACATAAGATACCTATATATGATATGATATATATGTAATTTATACGCATTGCCCTAGAATTGGTTTTGATGGTGGATGTTAGCATGGTTATGGCCAATAACCCCTAGATCTGCGTGCTTGGTTGTATGGTTGTTATTCCTATTTTATCTTGATTTATCAAGTCCCCTCTCCTTTTGTATATGTAAAAGTACTAATTCTTTCCTTCATATGCTCCCCTCGAATGTAACTTGAGGTTTCCCTATTACAGTGTAATATGCTAAATAGAATTAGGATAGTTTCATTTCTATTATGGAAAAGAAGGCGTTCTGCTCCAGATGAACTGACCATTTCAGAAGATGAACTGATTGACTGGAGGTCCAAGGAGGCCATACAACAGTAGGAGATGACCGATCAGTCGGTGTCCTGACCGATCGACTGGAGGAGTCCAAACATCACTTGGACCAGAGAGTTGAAGATTGGTCTGACAAACCAACCGAATGACAAGAAGGCCAATAGATTGGTTCAAGTGTTGAATCGATCAACTGAATCAATACTCCAGCACAGATCTTCCTAACAATAGGCTGATACATATGGTGTGGACCTTAGGTGGTAGTATTTCCTTATGGTTATGAGGAATTACAGTTGTATGGCCATAACCATCGCTTGTGCTTTATAATTGCAATTTTGTTTGTGGACATAGCATGTGTATGATACAAATTAATATGTGGTGATTGGATATGTATATATATAATCCCTTAATAAATATTAAGTCTAAGATTCTTTCCATAAGAAATACACATGAAAATCTTGATCGACCAAGCATAGGTTATGCCAAAGCATGGTGTGTCATCTATCTCATGGAAGTGTGATGGTAGGTATGTATAAATGCCAAAGCAGGGTACATACTCTATCGGGTTGGCTTTTGGGTCAGGGTTAACTAGGTGATCTTAATGAGATTAAGTATATAGAAGCACAGAGATGGATTGTGACAAGGAGTTGTGCAAACCATCTATCCAAGAGTTGTATGATATGCAATCGACAAACATTATCTACCTAAATAGTCAATTTGTGGGTGACCAGCTAAAACTGACTCATGCTTTGATGAAATATGGATCTTCGCTCACTAGAAGGTTGTATGATGCCATCTTCTGAATTGGTAGTGAGGGCTATCAGTTTGAAAAAAATAGTGGGAGTGATAATTAATTAGAAGTCTTATTAATATCACCAAACTCATTAAATCAAATCAAATCACATCCAAAGGTATTTTGAAAAAAGTTGCAAATTTTATTTTGTAGAATCTAATGGAAAACACAAACACATTTTCTTTGTGATCATTCCTTGAGAAGGACAAGGTTAACGACAACAACTTCCATGATTGGTTTCAGATGTTGAGTATTGTTCTCACTCAAGAGAGCAAGCTCTATGTCCTGAGACACCAGAGCCAGTTGAACTTGCTCCCACCATGCCTAAGTCTAATAGGGATGCTTACAAGAAGCACTTTGAAGATGTCGTGGATGTCAAGTAATTTATGTTGTGCTCAATGAACTATGAGTTGTAGTGATAGCATGACAACATAGATGTTATTGATACGGTAACACATCTTAAGAACTTGTACCAAGATCAGGCAAGACAAGAGAGATATGATGTCTCAAAGGTGTTGTTCAAGTGCAATATGATTGAAGGAGATCCAGTAGGTCCTCATGTACTCAAGTTGATTGGGTATGTGAAGAACCTTGCTAGGTGGGATTTTCCTTGGGTCAAGAGTTAGCCACAAATGTGATTCTACAATCATTATCAGAGTCATACAACCATATTGTCATGAACAACAACATGAATGACTTTGACAAGCCATTGTCAGAATTACTTATCATGTTGAGGACATATGAAGCATAGATGAATAAGGAAAAATCCAAATATATGATGGTGATTGGTAGAGGGAGGTCCAAGGGTAAAGGCAAAGCTAAGAAGAGTTCTAAAGCTAGTTAGAAACCAAAGTCTTTTACATCAAACTCAAAGGAGGAGTGAACAAGGATGGAAAGTGTCGCCATTATCACCATCTTTTACACTGGAAAAGGAACTTCCCTCTTTAAATAGAGGATATTAGTAAGAAGAAGGAGATAGATATCTCCACTTCAAGACTTGAGAAGAAGTAAGCTATAACCGTACGGAGCAACTATTGCTGCCACTACAACCATAATTTGTCGTTCATGGGCATGTAATAGAACTAGTAAATTGCTATTATGTACCTACCATTGATGAACAAATCATGTATTTTGTATGGACTTGAATATTATGAATATATTTGATGTTTTTCATTAAAAGATAAGATCTTTTATGGCAGTGGTTGCAATGTCTCATAGTTTATATTTGATATTTCTAGAGACAGCTATATACAATGAATGACTCGGTGACTCAAATAATTAATACCTATAGCATTGTCATCCAGAGCACACCAATGAGAAATGCATTTATAGAATCCATAATTATGGTATCTCGACTCTTTTAGTTATTGAACCAATAGTGACATGCAAATCATATTTATTGGGTAATACGAAAAAAACACCTTTCAGTAGATGTAGTGTGAGAGAGAATATACTATTAGGACTCATACATACTGATGTATATAGACCTTTTTGAATAAATGCTAGAGGTGGTTAATACTACATCATTATATTTACTGATGATATTAGTAGAAATGTAAATTTGTATTTAATAATATACAAGCCCGAATCTCTTGAATTGTTCAAGGAGATCATGATGAAGTACATAACTGAGTTGGTATAAGTATTAAAACATTTCGATATGATATATAGGCTAAATATTTTAAACCAAGAGTTTGAGGACCATCTAGGAGAATGTGATAGTTTTCACAATAAACACCACCTAAAACATAATGATGTATCAGACAGAAGGTATCACACCCTATTAGTCATGGTGCAATTATCAATAAAACTAGCTAATCTTCTAATTTCCTTTTTAGCACATGCTTTACACTAAAATAATGTACCACCTAAAATGGTTCAAAAGATACCATATGAGATATGGCATGGGAGGTACCCCAATGGTCTTTTATAAAGATTAGGATTAAAATCTTGTATAAGAAAATAGTTTCTTGAAAAGCTTTGTCCACAAATCACATAAATGTTGTTTTGTTGAATACTACTTTTATATTCCAATCCAACAACAAATGGGTTTGTTGTCAAGATGCTTGTATTTATACAAGGAATTTAATTCCAAAGGAATCACTGGGAGAAAAGTAGAACTCGAAAAGTTCAAGACCAACAAGAAAACATTGAACCTGAAGAGGTACACCAATAACAAGGAAAACCACAAATTATTGTGGAATCCCAACTTCCTTATGTAACACAAAACTTATAGATCTAGTAGAACACTCTTTGATCTTAAAATATTATGATATTTTCTAACTCATAATGGTGGTGAGTTGGTCATAAGATGGTGAGACAAAAACCTAGCTAGAAGCTATTGAGGCACCAAAATATGACAAATGGCTAGAGGCCATGGGATCAAATATGGACTCCACATACACCAACAAGGTATGACCTTGATGGATCCACATGAAGGGATAAAACTGATGAATGCATATTCATCCCAATTTTAGCTACATTATTAGTCTTTTAGGATGCATACAACCTAGTTTTCTCTATAATAGATTTGTTTCAATCTACTTAGGGTTTTATGATGATTTGTAGTAATTTGATACTTTTCTTGACTCATTTGTAGGTTTTGAATTCTATCACTCTGTAACAAGTTTTCCTAGGGGATCGACATATAATTTTTGTGTTTGAGGAAAAAAATGACCCGACAATCAACCTGGCAATCAATATCAAAGTCATAATCTTCTTTCTCAAAGTCCATTATGAAAATCCTAGATTTCCCCTCTCTAGAGGGAGCTAACTTAAGGACCATGTTCCACTTTGATTACATATCACTTATCTATGTCAAATTATTTACCCTTCATATGCATGTTTGGCCTCACTCTGTATATGATTAGATTTAGGTGACTATATGCCTCAAACTTTTAATGTCAATTCTCTTTTTCTTAGTTGTATTTGGATACATGCCGACTAGTCATATATCTAGAGGTGACATGTTTTATCACACTTATCTTAGTACCTCTCTAGTGCACATGTCTAGTACCACATGTATATGAATCAGCACGACAAGCATGATAATATATTTATATGCATAACATACTCTCTACAAAACCCTATAAGTTTCTATCCCATACTAATGCAATCCTATTTTAGGGCTCCATCATGTGTCTCTTTGAATCTCAATCACATCTAAACATGCTAGAATGCATGTTATTCCCCTAATATGTGCTTTGATATCAAATGCACTTGTGGCTGCTTTTTTGTGTTTTTCAGGCATTTGCAGATGCATTTGATGAAAAGGAGAGAGAAGGAGAGGATCCTTGGGTTTCTACAAACCTAGATTGGACCTAGATCATCTCCAACCATCCCATGGATGGGAAAAAATATGTTCAAAGCAAGGATCAACTGATTGAAGGACTTAGGAGCTAAGAACATGCAACTGGGCCCTCAAAACGGGATGGTACCTTACCACGACCATGGCCAAAACATTCAAGTCACAGTAGAAATCCAAGCTAAAACATCTTAGACACCATGGCCATGGCCATCAATATGGCCATGGCATTTTAGAGTCATCTTATTTGTGGCCATCAATACGATTGTGGCATTTTAAAGTCACCTCGACTTTGGAACCCTCCACGCCTGTGGCATGAAGAACTGATAAGACCACTCCCAGCAGAACGAACATGTCCATTCCATCCACCACGCTCATGCTCCATGGCATGACCGTGCCACCACGCATGCACCACGGCTGTGGTGATCACCATGAGTTGTTCCACCAGCTTTCCAAAACTATCCCTCCAACCCGTCATTTTACCCTACTTCCACCTCACCCGTGCCACTCCATCACGACAAGGTTGACCTCCATCCACCACAGCCGTGGTGACCACCAAACCCTACCAATTTTCCACTACATTTCCATTATCGATCCTACTTAACCTAGTCTTTCCCCACCACCTATATATACCTAGGTGGCAGATGTAGCATGAGTTTACAATCCCCTAGCATTCATTTCTACCTCCTTTAGTATTGTAGGATCTCTCACCTAGCCCCATCCAACAGGCACTCCATTTCCACCTTCTTCCACCTCACAACCCTAGTTTTCTAGGATTTCCACCACAAAACCTCACCTTTCCATGCCATATACCTACTTTGGAGTGAGGTGCTCGAGCTACTTAACGAAGGAGGTGAAGAAAGGAGGATATTCGATAATATTCCATGGCCATATTCTTCTTTCTCCTTTCTCTTTTGCTATTTTGTTTGATCATGTGTAGCTAAACCCCCTTGGTGGGATGCTTGGGGGATTGAATGTTACTTTGATACCATGCTGGGGGAATATAACTTGTAATGAACATAATTTCATTCTATTATGATTCTATCTTGCTTCTATCTTGTTTCCCATTTTTGTACTTGTGATTTATGCTTTTAAACATGGATTGCTTGTTGTTTGATGATTGAAAACACCTAGATTCTAGGGGAAAACGAATTGTATGTGGCTATCTTAGGAATTGGTCTTAGGTCCAATTTATGGATCCCTAGATAGCACCCTATCTTTCTATATACAAATATCTTCTCCTACAACTAGGTGTGAGATCTGAGTAGCTAGCGTAAGACTTATTAGTGCAATTGCCAAGAGTTTTCCAAGGACTAGAGGGTAAGTAACATGAGTTGAAACACCCTCCTCTATACTCCCCATTCCGACCCTTGACTCTAAATTTCCCTAATAAAACTTATCCTATAAACCTAGACTTGCTTAGTCCTATTAGAATTAAACCTAAACCCTAGTTCAATTGAGCCTCATAAGGTTGGATGGGGTGTGCAAGGGTGTAATTTTCCTATACACACACTCCATATAACCCATGACTAACTAGTAGTTTAGGGTAATTCAAATAGCACTTATCTTGTTGTTTAGTTTGGCAATCTAGAATGAAAAGATAGATTTTGCATGTTATTTCATCCCTTGACTTGGATTCATGTGACATTTCCCGAAACGGCCCACTCTTCCCGTAACTTTTTTAAAACCTTAATTGTCTGTCTTGCTAGTTCATGCTTGCTTAGTTGCTTAGTTTAATTACTTCTTAGTTAATTGCCTTATTCTTGGTACTTGATTCTTGTTACAATAGCTAGTTCTTGTTTAATATAGTTAGTAATTTAGGTATCCAATCGCTTTAGTGTCGTAGTTTCTAATCTAGTGTAGTCTTGTACTCTTGCTTAAGTAGTTGCTTTCCTTGTTAATTGCAATTGCTTACCTTGGGTTAAGTTAGGGTTTACTTGTTTGGCTTCCTTGACTGCCTTCTTTCTAGAATCATTAGAATAAACAGACCCCAAATCAACTTTAAACTCTAAAAAATCTGATCTCCTCTTTAGGAACATAGTTTACTATATCTAAGCTCTAGTGCCCCCACTCTCCTTGTAGATCAACCCTTATATTTCCTCTTGCCGATACTATACGTGACCCCATGCACTTGCGGGTGATGTGTCATTAATCTAAGTGAGTGTGTTAGACTAGGTCCTTATACACGTTGGAAGATCCAAAGTGTCTGCACTAAAGGCGTATATAATCCAAATTTGTGGGTTAGGAGTACATCAAGTGAAAACACACCACATACCACAAACATGTGGGAAAAAGAGAAAGCATGTCATATGCAATTTTGGGGTCAATATTAAACTCCAAACTATATAACATATGACCTTAATCCTTATCTAGACTTCTGACTAGACATCTACTTTGGTTTCCAATATCTTTCACTTACTTCTATGCATAGGGATTGAACATATGAATCAGATTTCTGCATTGTGGCCATCTACTTATTTTCTATGATACCATTACTATAACAAACCATATTTGAAGAGGGATTCTACATCATGACACTCATTTCAAATAAATAAATAAATCACCATACATTATCTTAAAGAAGATTCATATAATGTTTGTTGAATATGAAAACTACATCTGACTTTTTTGTTAGATTTAAGATCTATCAACAAAAGAAGGAATACATAAATAAAAAAAGGAACCATTCTAGATCTAAGGTAGTGGCACCTCACTAGGTTAAACTTGAAGGTCTTCTAATACTTGGCTTGCTCTTCTTTAGTCCTTATTTTGCTCCAATATTTGGGGACATTGCGTCCCCGACCATGCAAATGGAAAAACATCACATTAATAAATGATACTGACACTTTATAGCATAGACAAAACAATTATATTTGATGTTAAGGAAAATTGACTTGAACATTATCTTAAGCATTCTTGAAGTAACTTCTTGAATAAACAAAGTATTGAGTAAGTAAAGTATGCATCTCTTTATGATTTTCCCGCTTAAAAACACATAGTTCTAGGAAAGCCCATAATTTTCTAGGAAAGCCCATGATTGGCTATGAAAGCCCTTAATAACCACTTGAGGTCCATGATTTGGAGAGCATATAATTTTTTTTTCTAATGTTTGTAACATGATTATTAATATGAACATTGGCATAATCATGAACTTGAATCTTCTATATGATGGTATTTCTCCTCTTAAAACTTGAACTTCAAATTCATTAATCATTAATTAGAATCTTTAATATTATTGAACATGGTGACCATAATACCTAAAACATAGCTGTATGGAGTGGGACCCTATAAGGGAGCCACTCTCTTAATAGTGGGAATAAAATAAAACATCCAATTCCAAACATGATAACAATTTTTTTACAAAGATTGATAAACTAAAATTTAGGTATATATTGTATTATTCACAAAAATGTAGTGATAAAAGATAAAAAGATCTAAATATTAAAATATTTATGTCTATCATTGTTCTTCACCTCATGGGGTGTATGTAAAAGCTAAAGGAAATATGCTGCAGAGCATAAACCAACTACTTTGATCTACATCTCAAGAAAGATTAGCTACACTTGGATAAGTCTTGGTAAACTTTGATTTACACCTCCTTGCTCTCTACCTAAGGGGTTGAAACCATACCCCACAAGTGAAGACAAAGTGTATGTTGTCAACATAAAATGTCATTATGTGCACATCAACAGAGATTGAGCAATTTTTTTGGAAAAAGGACAACAAATATAACAAGTCTTCCCAAACAAGAGGGAAGTACCATTAAAGTGGATATCAAAAGAAAATATTTCAATAGGATGAAAATAAATAGATGTACTTTCCCTGAATCTGAATAATGTATGCCTCAAAAGCATATAGAAAGCAATTAGGGCACAAGACCCATCAACAATAATGAATAACCAACATGTAAGTGAGATAAGCATAGTAATAGCAAAATATAATAAAATAATGGTGGTTGAAGCACATAACCCTAAAACCTGATAGACCATGGCACATCACCAAACTCCTAAATATAAAAAGTTGGGCACATTACTCAGGTATGGAGCACATGACCTCCATCTCAAAAACAAAAAGGGTGTGTAACCCATAAAATCAAAGCACATTATTGAACCATAATACTATTGAATCAACAAGCACACAATGTAAGGGCAAGTAAATTTTAGTCACAATATTGATTAAGTAAGACCATACAACTAAAAGTGGAACATCAAACCATAAGAGTTTATCATGAGAAAATTAGTCTTTCAGTTTACAGATAACACCGTATACATGAAATCCACCAATTAGGATTCAAGTGGAAATGTTAGATGCTAAAGTGCAATATCAACTGAATAGTGTCAATATATAATGAATTTCAATATTTGAGACTCAAAAGAACTCAACTAGATTTCACATGTATTTTTCAATCAGATCCAAATAAAGAGGAAATAGAACAATTTCTCAACATAGACTCAAAGGGATGCAACATACATCAAGAAAGAGAAAAACTAGATCAAATTCTCAATATGATTAGGGTGATGCAACATACCTCACACTTGAGTATGAAAACTCATGACCAAAACCTAGTTCCAGTCAGGGTATATCTCCACCTAGTATTACATTAAATGCAATTCATTATTTAAGATGTTAATTACCCTAAAAATGTCAACTTCTTATTACATTGGATTTAGGTTATGAAACTTATATCGATGTATAGGGTTTATTTTTCTAATTTCAAAACATATTTTTAATATATTTTATGAGTAAATAATTAGTTATGAATCACATAATGTATAGTGTGTTAATATTAAATTAATTCAAAGAAAATGAGTAAAATGACTAGTATGCCCCTACATCGCACATCATTATCATGATGTGTGATGCGGTATACTTGTAAAAGTGCTGGCTCAAAATAACATGTGACTAAAATCAAATCAGTAGGCAAGAAAGACCAAAAAGTCCATGATAGTGTGAAATACATTAAATCAAGCTAAGGGAATATATACACAAGCAATCATCTTCCTCGTAGTGCTATCTACTAATGTATGTATCCATTCCATCAAAAAAAGTTTATTAATTCTCAAACAAAATTCCAACTTCATGATTTACCGCGTATCCAAACTAAGGGACAATTTTCATGCCTCATCAGGTGCTCCCAATCTTAGGATCCCAACAACCCACTATGAGCTGTTCAGACCTTGAGAGAAAGATCCATCGTGACTAGCTGATGGAATAAAAAGTAGAACTTAAACATGTGAAAACGAGGACAAAGGAGAAGTGAGAACCCACTCTAGATGACCACACATCAAAATTCAAAAAATAAATAGTGGAAGAAGCACTCCTGACAATGGGGTTGAGTCTCGTGGTCAACCATAACAATAGGAATGAAATAAATAGGACAAAGATCTAGAGACCTTACTAGGGTAAATTGGAACTTCCAAAGGCTTCTACATGGTTCACAAAGTCTAGATAACTATCTAGATCTCTACCCACAGGTCGGTGTTGCATCATTGGTTTTGTGTGGCCGGGAATGACATAGTTTTTAGGTGATATCAAGATCGAATGACTCTCACAATATCATAGTATAACAAGGGACACATGACATAGACTTTAGGCAAGACCAAGAAATCAATGTGTGACATAAAAATAGGAAAATAAACAAATGAAATAAGGTTTTTTTTTGGAAAAGTCAGGAGGTCATCTTATTCAACCTACCCTCCTATAAAAGGATTAATAGAAAAATCACACACAGTTCCTTCTAAAAATGAAAATTTGATATTAGGGATATTAGGGATACATATATAGGTATTATCTTCTCTAATGTAATTGGGATAGTAAAAAATATCTGATTAAGTTGAAACTTTGAACCTAGACTAATAAGGAGACAAGAATCCATTTTTTAGACTTTCTTAGCACCCAAATAATCAAAGAAACCCAACCTACTAGCGTAATAATCATGGTATTAAAGTTTATAGAGTCAGGATAGTCAAAATTCAAAATGTTACGATAATAACCATCAAGTAGTTGATATAATGAACATGGTTTAGAACAATAATTTTGATATCATAATTTCTACTTTGTACATAACATTCAACCAACCATATATAATCGTGCACAATAGTATGACCCTTTTACCTAGAGCAAAGTAGATTCTAAATTAGTTTCTTTGATCTTGAGTCAATCCTAAGTTTCCTAAAATTGACATGCTTTACATTATTTATAACCTTAATTAACATCCTAAACCTAATCTTATTCATTAGGAAATAAGGCATGACATTGTCAAATTAGAGTTGGAAAACCAAAAAATTAGATTCCTCTTGGGAAAATCTTTTCCAAATCATATTCTTCCATTACTGTCTGATTGGCCATTTATTTACCATGAATTTTGAAATAAGTGACCAATAGAAACACACAAAAAATCCACACATGCATCATTATCTAACTCAGCAGATAATTGGACTCAGGTCCATGTTTTCGTGGGCCAACCAGATCTAGCCATGTGGATTACTTGCAAAACTGAAACCCGCATGTCTGTATGCAAAAACCCAAAACCAACCTCGT
The DNA here is from genome assembly GCA_963693085.1 of Alisma plantago-aquatica. Classification (NCBI taxonomy): domain Eukaryota; kingdom Viridiplantae; phylum Streptophyta; class Magnoliopsida; order Alismatales; family Alismataceae; genus Alisma; species Alisma plantago-aquatica. Next base: position 762,663,337 of record OY856411.1, read on the forward strand.
GGCTGCGCCATAGGTAAAAACTCACAAGGGGAAAAGTTGGGAGTACATCCCATTGTGAATTCATCCTCCTTGTGATGAATATGAACCATTGAGCTTGAATTCAAAAGAAAACATGAGAGGGAAACTGAGCACTTGGATATATGATTCACCCATATGCAAGTTTGTTATGTTTAGGACGCCCTTCTGGACATACAAAACCCTAACTTGAGTCAAGGTATGATTGGGGGTACCCATAACTCCTTCTACCATTATTAAAGAGGAGGTAGAGAGGGGAGAACCTAGTTACCACACCCGCAAAACAAACCAACACTGCCATAGACTCTGAAACCTTGTGACAAAACTATGTGCATAGAACTTAAGAAAAAATGTTGAGAAAATTCCATCAATCAGTCTCTTGGATCAACCAAAAGGTGAAAAAGGGATAACAAGAACTCACCATAAGAAGGAAAACTGAGCAAGCATGAAGCTTCACATCAAGCTCCCAAGTTGATCCAGAGTTTCTAAACCAGAAGTGATGGCTCCCTTAGATGTGACAAACCACCAAAGGAGATTGATTCAAAGCAAAGAATGAGGGCGAGGCGCGAGTGAAATTTAGGGAAAGGCAATGATGGTACTTGGTTTCTTGGTGTCTCAGGGTTATGGACGATATCATGTTTATAGGTCTTTTGAGCCTGAGCAATGTGGTTATCGATTGGGAGTCAAAATAGGGGAAAGGAGGGATTCTGAATTCGATTGTGAGTTTGGGTCAATGAAGTCCCACTGAACAAGGGATCCTTGAGATTGGGATAGAGAGGAGAATGTGAAAGGAGAGGAGGATCAGAGTGAGAAATCAAAGTTTATGAGGAATGCTGTCATAACAGAGTCTTATAAGGACCAAACTTTAGGTCCGAGATAAATTATTATCACTATCCACAGATGTAGGAGTCCTACTCAGAGTGGCCTCTAACTGCCTGACAGCCATATAAAATGAAAAGCTTAGGTTCAATGATATAGTTGATAAATTTAATTAAAAACTATATGGGATATTTTCTAATTAGGTTAGGGGTTCAAACAAAGTCAAAGTGACCTCAAATTTGAACATAGGTCAAACAAGGAATCTAGAATCTTCCTATTTGATTATATTTAGGTTCAAAAACAATTTGGTCTGTCTTTAATATATGTCATTATTGTAAAATATTCACATTGAAAGATGTGGTAAATACGAGGTGTCCTTTCTTTAATGAATTAATTGAGAAATTTCTTGAATTTGGGAATAATTATCCACTCAAGGGCCTACTCATTCTCATTTTGTATATATATTTGAAGGGATTATCATAGGAGGGAGAAAATAAAAGTTTTATATGTAATTTCTTTTTGTATAAAGAGAAATGTGAGTTATTTAATGCATAAGAGAGCAAGATATATTATTTATTAATAATCAAATGAAATTTTATAGATTAGGCTATATCCATTAAGTCCATTACTTACATTTTATCATGAAAACTCCATTAAGAATTACATGTACATATCTGAATCTTTAGGATGTTACACATGAATTCCCTTAATTAGATTTTATTTAGAAAAAAACCCATTAAAGGTTTTAAATTACTCATAGAATTTGGGATGTTAGAGAGGTTGTCAAGGAAAGCACTCATATATTCTCAGATGTTACTTCTAATGTTTGAGAAACCTTAAGAGAAACTTAGATAGATAGATAGGAGGAGACTAGAAACTTAAAGCCATCTTTGAGTGCTCACTTGAATATCATGAAGTTGTTTTGTTACACATGAATTCCCTTTTAAATGTTTTAAATTACTCATAGAATGTTACACATGAATTCCCTTAATTATCTTTTATTTCGAAAAAAAACCCATTAAAGGTTTTAAATTACTAATAGAATTTGGGATGTTAGAGAGGTTGTCAAGGAAATCACTCATATATTCTCAGATGTTACTTCTAAGGTTTGAGAAACCTTAAGAGAAACTTAGATAGATAGATAGATAGATAGGAGGAGACTAGAAACTTCAAGCCATCTTTGAGTGCTCACTTGAAATTTCAAGCCATCTTTGAGTGCTCATTTGAATATCATGAAGATGAGTTTGTACATGAATTCATTCCAGAAAAAGATCTTCATAACCAACATATGAATTGAAAATGATCTCTATGATGGAACTATGTGTTATACCACATGCTTTCATGGAGGAATAATGTGATCTTCTAGAGGTAACTTTGGAATCAGATCTGGGGTCAAAAGAGCCAACTATGTGACTGTGGGATCCGTGCCAATCGCTAGAGGAATCATATGATCCACCACAGATAATCAACAACCAATTCATGTGATGTACCACTAAAAATCCATTTTAGCACGCATACCAAAGAAACTTTTATAGTGCTAAAGACACTAGAATTAAGTTTCCATTGTTGATTTGGAAAATTCAAAAGAGAGGTAGATTGGCGGGTCCAGATCTACACCACGCGTTACAAGTTGAATCATTAGAGACTCTTCCACGATAAATTATAAACTTGTAAACCCTTATATGATTTTGGTGCATTAGAGGAATCTTATGAGAACTTTCTTTAGTCCGCTGCATTTTCTAATATTGAGAACCCTACAATGGTATTAGAGATACATTTAATCCTCATTACTAATTTTTCTATTATGAATTAAGTTTTGTTATTGATGATGGTCAAGTAATTACCTCATATGATGAAATTGATTAATGTGCAAATGTAGTTAAATGGGAATGTCCTACTTGATATCATTACAGTCATATTATGATATATATATATATATATATATATATATATATATATATATATATATGCAAATCCAAAGTGATGCCTCAATTTTTTTTTGTTTGGTGTGTGGTGTATGATTATGGCCAAGCAATAGTTGCGCTTGTTTTTATTACAAGTGGTTGATTGTTTGTTATTCTTAATATGGATTGCATGTTGTATCTATTTTGATTATTCAAAATGTACGGATTCCCTCTTATTCCCTTTGAATTTAATTCTAGGTTTCTCTTACATATGATGTATCCATAATGGTGGACAATAAGAAGGATGAATGCAAAACAAGCATCAATAATGATGGATCATCCATGGTAGCCACTAGTTATAGAGGAATCCAAGAATTAGGGTTTATAGTTTCTTGTTTTTGTATGTGATGCAAGAAACCTCAGATGACCTCAATCTCAATCTCCCATTAGCTTGGAAAGGTCATGCTAGGCGACCATAATCATCACATTTAAACTATATTTCTTGTGGTGCTTGTTTATATATGATATATAATATACACATATATGGTATATGTATTATACCAAATCCCTTGTTACATATTAAGCTTAACATGCTTTTCAACATGACATACATGTCAGGGCCTCGATCGATTTATGTGGGTTTGCCAAATTGAGGTGCATTTTCCATCTTGGTGAGGTGTAAGGTAAATGTCTGGGTCGGCCAAAGCAATGTATTATCAATATCAGTGGTTAGGTACAACTTAAATAGGTAACCTTAATAGGATTAAGCACCTAGAGGCATGTAGATGGGTGTATATGATGGAATTGAACAATGGTTGTTCCCCATATATAATTGCATTTGATGCAATTGGAAAAAGCTGTCTGCCTATATATTGGGTTGTGAGCAGTTAGGAAAAGTTGACTCATGATTCAATGAAACTTGGGCCTGGAAAATTATTCATTGCAACCATAAAGACTGACAGTGAGTGATATTAATTCAAAGAAAAATAGAGTGTGTTAACATCAATTTAGTTGCCTAATCAAATTCAAAGATTCTTCAATTCAAAATTTAAGGTCTACTTAATTTTCTTTCTAGATCACATGGCAAATAACAATTACCCTCATTGCGATTGGTCATTGAGAAGGACAAACTCAATGAGACAAATTTTTAGACTAGTACATGAACTCGAAAAGTATCCTCAAGCTAGAACTTAATCTCAATGTATTGGAACTTGTTTCCCTCATGAGTTCACTTTCAATTGATTCTTATATACTCAAACAATTGAAGTACATTAAGGACCTAGTGGGTATGTGACTTCCCTTAGCCAGAAGTTGACCATTGACTTGAACATGCAAATGTTTTAAATCCTGATAGCCAATCTTTATGAATGATATAGTTAGATAATTCAGGCATGTCTCATTATGTTGTAAGCAACTGAGACAAATCCTTACACTTTATATTCATACTCTATTTTGAAGGTCAAAATTATATTGTGGGGTATAACTAAAAAAGATAAGATTGAGATGGGATCTAAGTCAAAATAAAGATATATCCTTGTGGAAAGAAGGTAAAGGAAAGTATGGGCATATAGGAAACTTCATCAATGTTGGACATTGGATGTTACCTACCTTACCTAGAGGAATTGAGAGGTACATGCAGAGAGGGATCTCGACCTCAGGTAGTTTCATTATTGAGATAAATTTAATTCATTCCTAAGCATGTGTATTGGAGACATCATGAGATTCTTATATGAATGATAGAGAATAAGAGTAGTAGATACTTATAGAAGGATTACATGTGACTAAAAGTTGTAAGTGTATCGATAGTTGGTGTTACTACTGTAAGGACACATAAGTTATCTTTACAAATAGGGAATTATAATAGAATTAGAGAACTGATATTACTCTTATGCCATTGAGTCCTTGTTTGGACAAAAAAGAGTTCATCATTCTTTGTAATGAACAATTGTCATTTAATTTACTTGGATGACTTATTAAATGGCATTTCACAATGCCCTATGATATTGGATCCTAAGACACATGTATGTAATGTATATACTAAACATCTTAAATACATGACTCAAATATGACTTAACTTCAACATTTTTGCTTGGGTCGCACAAACATGATAAACATTTCTAAACTCCATATGTACAAATATTTAGGCTCATCTAATTCTTAACCTTTCCAGACATGCACATCATACTTGTCGGGCAATATGGAAAATGTTCCTTTTACTAGAAGCAGTGAAAAGAATTTAAACTTCTAGATTAATACATATTGACGTATGTGGTCCTTTTAATTCAACAACTAAAGGATTGTTCAAATACTTCATCTCATTGACTGATGGATTTGATAGATGTGGATTTATATAAGATACAAACTACAATTCCTTACAATGTTTAAGGAATTCAAGAATGAAGTATAGATAGATAGTTGTAAAGAATATAATGATGGCTTGATCTGATCGAGGTGGTGAATCTTTAAGAAAAGAGTTTGAGGGCCTTCTCAATGAATGTGGTATTGTATCACAATTGACTCCACCTGGAATGTCACAACATAATGGTGTTTTAGATAGAAGGAATTGTTGGGTTTTAGGGGAGACAGAGAAGGCAGCGGAAACAAAAATTTTCTTCTCCAAAACCCAGAATAAGGAATCACGTCAACGTATATACAATAGGAAAGATGGTTTGTAGAGGCGTACCTTGTCTCAAGGCTTGCTGACAACGTTACCTCACGGCTTGCATGGTATTCACCTCCGGTCTTGGACAGTGTTTGAGCAGCTCCTGGTCTCATCGGGACTGTCAGGATTGACAACTATCCTCTGAGCAGTAGAAGTCTCCCGCCTCTGCAGTCATCCACACAGACTGCCTGGAACTCTGATCTCCTTGTCCCATAAGGAATTCGAAGGAGTCGTACCCTCCTATCAACGTACTAGTCACCGACACACTCTCCTGCCACCAGTCGCTTTTCTGTAGTTGTCTTTCCCTTACTGTGCCTCCCTTATCGGGTAGCACTTTCTCGGGCTCTATCAGTTACCAAAACTAGAGAGAACGACAACTTTTCAGAGCAACTTGTGTTCTAAATTGTACCTTGAGAAGCCCCCAATACCCATATATAGGATGGTTATGGGACATGGTTCTCTACCCTGGGCAATGTGGGATTATAGTAGGAGTAGAAAGTTCGAAATTTTCCACAAAACAACCAACTACGCCAGCTGAACCGATCGTTTCAACCCTGAAATGATCGTTTGGTGACCTCAACTGATCGGTTCACACCTGAACTGATTGTTTGGGACACTTGAGCCGATCAGTTCATCACATGAGCCAATCGGTTCGTGGTCCTGGTCCAACTCAAATTGACTTTCATATTTGTTTCTGATTAGTCAAATATTAATCCTTGTCCAAATCAAATTTGTACAAGTGAAACAAATCATATTTGCAAAATCGACTTTCCAAACGATCTCCGTTGGTCACATGAGCTGACCGGTTCAACAATTGAGCCGATCATCTCATTGATACATGAGCCGATCGTCTCACCAGTTGATCCAATCGCTTCACCAACCTGAGCCGATCGGTTCATCTCATGAGCCGATTGGTTGGAAGTGTAGATTGTGAAAAACCAGTCAATCACAGTTTCAATCAATCCGATACTCTAATCAATTGGTCCAACACCTTGAACACTATGATTTTGAGCTATCAATCAGCTGAGTGTTTAATTGAACTACTAAAATCCTTTAGTAATTAATCTAAACATGATTTGTGGATAAACTCCTCTTCCAGGTTAAATCCTATGTGTGTGACCCTGTAGGTCCATTTCACGTTGGCAGTGAAAGTCCATAACACTTATGACTTCACAAGCAAAGAGCGGTGCCTAGTCGCACATCAGTGCTACCCAAGTGAAATAGAAAGTTGGAGAACAAATTTCAATCCTACAATCTGTGAATGGTGTTACAGTGAATGTATAATTCCTTTGTCACTAATGTCCTGAATGAACTCAAGGCATGGTACAATCATCCTTTCAACCTTCATCCATTTCCTTGATCTCAGAGCAGACTGGGTGAGATGTGTGTGACATCAATATCACATATTGATTCACACATGCATGCGCATGCCTTTCTCAATCCTACTCATCAAGTGGACATAAACATTAAACTCCCTTAGGAGGGACAAATCCCATATCTATCACTCACCCCTCAAAATCCCCATGTGTCAAAGTCACCCAATCATCACCTTTATAACAACCCATGTTTTAGGACTGCATTTGATGATGTCAAAGTGTACCCAATGACATGTGTTGAGTGTAGTGATTTCAGGTCGAAGAATCATATTCACCACCATCATTGTGAGAGCTGACTGTGACTACCAAATCATGGTTCCAGGTGTCACTCTCACGGTGGGTCTGTCCGGTACACTTGTTCTCTAACAACTACCTATGTGCTTGGTTTGATATCACTATATCATGACTAATGAGATTCTGTCATCAACCAACACACAATCTAGTCTTTAGTGTTATTGATGTCTATGGTTATTTCCACAATAACAACCGACTAGGGACTAAACAAGAATGTATACTCTTAACATCCATATGATCTCATCGTTTAGGTCCTCAACCCAAAAGCATACGTCATCGAGTAAAACAATTCTTTAGACATCTATCATGTTACACTATCATCTCAGAAATAGTTAAAACATATAGATTGGAAATTGCCTTTATTATTATTCAAATCATTTACAAAGTATCCCATTACAATCATCACATGACTTGCTCTATGTGAATACATACCAATAGACTCCCACTTGCACTTAGAGCCAGTCACCTAGGAACCTCAGTCCTTGTGACCTAGCATGACCATCATGCTTCTGCTGAGAAAGGGCCTTAGTTAGTGGATCAACTATTTTGTCTTCAGTTGGTACTCTAGAAATCTTCACATCTCCTCGCTGTACGATCTCTCATATGAGATGGAAGCGCCGCCGTAAGTGCTTGGACCGCTGATGTGATATGGTCTCTTTAGCTTGAGCAATAGCTCCATTATTGTCACAATAAAGCTCAATTGCATCACAACTACTGGGAACCACACGAAGTTCAGAGATGAGCTTCCTGATCCACACAACCTCCTTTTCTACATGTGAGGCATCAATATACTCAGCCTCTGTAGTAGAATCAACAACTGTTTCTTGCTTGGAACTCTTCTAGCTCACAACTCCATTGTTTAGGCAAAACACAAATCCTGATTGCGATATGTAATCATCTTTGTCAGTTTGGAAGCTTGCATTGGTGTAACCCTTTACAACCAGTTCTTCCTCACCGCCGTATACAAGGAACTGATCCTTAGTCCTTTGCAAGTACTTGAGGATTTTCTTTATGGCTGTCTAGTGAGCATCCCCGAGATCTGACTGGTACCTGCTCGTCATGCTGAGAGCATACGAGACATTTGGGCATGTGCACAACATTGCGTATGTGATGGATCCGATGGCTGATGCATATGTGATCCCATTCATACGCTCCCTCTCTTCACAAGATTGGGGACATTGAGCTCTAGAGACGGTGACTCCATGTAGCATGGGGATGTTGCCTCTCTTTGAGTTCTCCATGCTGAACCGCTTCAGTGCTTTGTCAATGTATGTGCTTTGACTTAGTCCGAGAAGCCTTTTAGATCTATCTCTATAGATCTTAATTCCTAGAATGTAGGATGCTTCTCCTAAGTCCTTCATTGAGAAAGTATTCCCAAGGCAAGTCTTTACCTTCTCTAAGGCTGAGACATCATTCCCCATCAATAGTATGTCATCAACATACAATATGAGGAATGTTGTCGTGCTCCCACTAACCTTCTTGTACACACAAGGTTCATCTTCATTTTGAATAAAGCCAAACACTTTGACTTCCTCATAAAATTGAAGATTCCAACTCCGAGATGCTTGCTTCAATCCATAGATTGACCTTTGTAGCTTACATACTTTATTGGCATTCTTTGGATCTATAAAACCTTTAGGCTGTGTCATGTACACATCCTCATTTATATTCCCATTAAGGAATGCAGTTTTAACATCCATTTGCCAAATCTCATAGTCATAGTAAGCCGCAATAGCAAGCATGATCCTGATGGACTTAATCATGGAAACTGGAGAAAAAGTTTCATCATAGTCAACACCTTGAACTTGTCGGAAACCCTTTGCAACCAATCTACCTTTATAAGTTTGCACATTGCCATCCATGTCGGTCTTCTTCTTGAAGACCCACTTGCACCCTATGGGTTTTACCCCTTCAGGTGGTTCCACCAAAGTCCATACTTTGTTGGAGTACATGGATTCCATCTCGGATTTCATGGCCTCAAGCCATTTCTCAGACCTGGTCCCTCCATAGCCTCTAGATTGGTAGTTGGATCATCATCTATGATCAACTCACCGCCTTCTTGAGTCATAAGGTATCCAAACCTCTCAGGTTCAAGGCGTGTCCTACTAGATTTATGAGGTCCTTGTGTTACTTGAGGAGACTGAGATTCCACAACACCTTGTGAATCTCTATGTTCCTCTTGTACATCTATCGGTTCAATATTTTCTTGTTGGGCTTGAACCTCTTCAAGCTCTATTTTCCTCCCATTGTTTCCTCTGGAACTAAATTCCTTTTCTAGGAATACAACTGTCCTAGCAACAAACACTTTGTTGTTAGTAGGGTGCTATAAATAGTATCCCCTTGTTTCCTTGGGGTATCCAACAAAATAACATTTATCAGACTTGGGTCCAAACTTATTAGGAAACATTTTCTTGATGTAAGCCTCACAACCCCAAATCTTAATAAAAGACAAATCGGGACGCTTCCCGTGCCATATCTCATATGGTGTCTTTTGAACCGATTTAGACGGTACTTGGTTAAGTGTAAATGCGGAGGTTTCAAGAGCATAACCCAAGAAGGAAATCGGAAGATCAACAAAACTCATCATTGATCGCACCATATCCAGTAAAGTGTGATTCCTTCTTTCAGACACACCATTATGCTATGGCGTTCGGAGTCCATTGTGATACAATACCACGGGCTCGCAGAAGGTCCTCAAACTCCTGGCTTAAGTATTCTCCACCTCGATCAGATTGAAGTGCTTTAATACTTTTACTAAGTTGGTTCTGTACTTCATTCATGAAATCCTTGAACCTTTTAAGGGTTTCCTACTTATGTTTTATCAGGTACACATAGCCATACCTACTGAAGTCATCAGTAAAGGTAATGAAGTACTGATACCCACCTCTGGCATTAGTTCTAAAAGGCCCACATACATCAGTATGTATGAGTCCTAATAGATCACTCTCTCTCTCACCTTTACCTGAAAAGGGAGTCTTGGTCATCTTGCCCAACAAACAAGATTCACATGTCTCTATTGATTCATAATCAAAAGAGTCTAGATAACCATCTTTATGGAGTCTAGAAATGCACTTCTCATTTATGTGCCCTAGACGACAATGCCAAAGATATGTTTTGTTTGAGTTGTTGAGTTTTTGCCTTTTGGTGTTTACATTGTATACACTTGTCTCTAAATCTATCAAGTATAGACCATAAGACATTAGGGCACTGCCATAAAAGATCCCATCTTTTGAAATGGAACACTTTCCATTCTTAATAAGAAATTCAAAACCATCCTTGTCCAAACAAGAGACGAAAATGATATTCCTATTTATGGTAGGTACATAATACCAGTTCTTCAACTCTATTATTAGCCCACTAGGTAGAGTTAACTCATAGGTTCCTACGACACTGGAGACAACTCTTGCCCCATTGGCAACACGCAGTTCAACCTCACCTTTCCCCAAAGGCCTACTTCTCTTAAGATCCTTCACATTTTAACAAATGTGAGATCCACATCCGGTATCAAGTACCCATGACAAAGAAGTAGTAAAGTTAATCTCTATCACGTATACACCAGAAGTAGAGATCTCTACATCTCGCTTCTTCTTCCATCGTTCCTTCCATCCTCTCCATATTTTGAGCGCAGAAGATTCTGACATTGGTTTGGCGAGAGAACCCTTCTCTCCCTCACCTTTGTCCTTAGGCTTTGTTCCATTTATCTCCATCAATGAACTATCCTTCTTCTTAAGCACACATAGAGTGGATTCAAAGGCTACCGATATATCTGGATTGTGCAGAACGCTTCTCACAATCCCTAACCAGTTATGGAATTTATTCTCAATTAATTTGCCCATTTTAAAAGATGATTCTTTTGCCATTCTATAAGAGAAAATTACATTTATCAAAACTCCTTTTGATTTGATTTGATTTGAATAAAATTTGATAGTAGTTAATTAGGCCTTTAATTAATTACCGCTCCCACTATTTTGATTCAAATTGACAGCCCTCACCATCAATTCAGAAAATTGTAGCGTACAATCTTCTAGTGGGTCAAGATACTGAAATCCTCTAAGTCATGGACCAGCTAGGGCTGTCACCCACAACTCATATCTTCCAGGTAGGCAACTTTTGCCAATTGCATCATATGCAACTCTTGAAAGATGTCATATGCAACTCCTTGCCATGATCACCTCCATGCCTTAAGGTGCTAGATCCTATCTAGGTCACCTTGTTAAGTCCAACCCAAAGCCAACACAATGAATATGCACCCTGCTAGGACAGACCCACATATCCATCCTTCACGCTTCCATGAGATAGACGGTGCACCATGCTAGGGCGTGCCCACACTTGGACGATCAAGCTTTTCACGTGTGTCGCATTTGGAAGGCATCTAAAACTTTAATATTTAATGAGGGATTTGGTTTTTATAGGTACATATACATATCCAATCACCACAATATAGTAGGTATCATATACATGCTATATCCCATAGAAAACATGCGAACCGATAAAAGCAATGATTATGGCCATCCTAATGTGATTCCTCGAACCAAGAGAAATCACGGTCATCTAGGTCCACATCACATGCAACCTGTACTAGATGAACTCTGTGCTTTGCCTTTCTAGATTTGATCAACTCATCTCCATGATTGATTGGCTCACCATCAGGCTGGTTGGTTGGTTGGGTGCCACTAGTCGATCGATTGGCGCCTCCAGCCGATCAGTTCACTGGTCGTCGTGCATCTCCTCAGATCACCACCCGCTCGTCTTGTTCCTCGTACTAGTCGTCAAAAGTCTGCCATTCTGTGACATAATAGGAAATAAAAATTTATCCTATTTTACATTTGAAAAAGGAAACCCCAAGTTACATTCGGGGGGAGCAAAGGTAGGAAAGAAATCTTGAGTTATCTCGAGTTACATCAGGAATAGGAGATAGGGAATTAGTGCACAGACCGAGATGCAAGCAACAACATTCAACTAAGCACACATACATAGGGTTTATTTTCCATAACCACGCTATACATCAACCACAAAACTCGTTTAAGGGCAATGTGTATCGAGTGCATTCATATTACATATCATATATGTATTTTAGGATTTGTGGATTTAGGATTGGACATGCATAAAGCCAATTTTATTCGCATCATATGCAACAAATAAAGGCGACAAACCAAAATCGATCACATCGATAATCCTAAAGTATAGAGCAGTTGATGTGGCTCTGATACCACTGTTGGGTTTTAGGGGAGACAGAGAAGGCAGTAGAAACAAAAATTTTCTTCTCCAAAACCCAGAATAAGGAATCGCGTCAACGTCTACACAATAGGAAAGATGGTTTGTAGACGCGTACCTTGTCCCAAGGCTTGCTCGGCGACGTTACCTCACGGCTTGCGCGGTCTTCACCTCTGGTCTTGGACGGTGTCTAAGCAGCTCCTGGTCTCACCGAGACTGTCGAGATTGACAACTGTCCTTTGAGCGGTAGAAGTCTTCCGCCTCTACTTTCATCCACACAGACTGCCTGGAACTCCGATCTCCTTGTTCCACAAGGAATCGGAAGGAGTCGTACCCTCCTGTCAGCATACTAGTCACTGACACACTCTCCTGCCACCAGTCACTTTTCTATAGTTGTCTTTCCCTTGTTGTGCCTCCCTTATCAGGTAGCACTTGCTCAGGCTCTCTCGGTTACCAAAACCAGAGAGAATGACAACTTTGCAGAGCAACTGGTGTTCAGAGTTGTACCTTGAGAAGCCCCCAATACCCCTATATATAGGAGGGTCATGGGACAAGGTTCTCTACCCCAGACAATGCAGGATTATAGTAGGAATAGAAAGGTTCTAAATTTTCCACAAAACAACCAACTGCGCCAACTGAATTGATCGTTTCAACCCTGAAACGATCGTTTGGTGACCTCAACTGATCGGTTCACACCTGAACTGATCGTTTGGGACACCTGAGCTGATCAGTTCATCACATGAGCCGATCAGTTCATGGTCCTGGTCCAACTCAAATTGACTTTCATATTTGTTTTTGATTAATCAAATATTAATCCTTGTCCAAATTGAATTTGTACAAGTGAAACAAATCGTATTTGGAAAATCGACTTTCCAAACAATCTCCGTTGGTCACATGAGCCGACCGATTCAACAATTGATCCGATCGTCTCATTGATACATGAGCCGATCATCTCACCAGTTGAGCCGATCAATTCACCAACCTGAGCCGATCGGTTCATATCATGAGCCAATCAGTTGGAAGTGCAGATTGTGCAAAATCGGTCAATCGCAGTTTCAATCAGTTCGATACTCTAATCAATTGGTCCAACACCTTGAACACTATGATTTTGAGCTATCAATCAACTGAGTGTTTAATTGAACTACTAAACTCCTTTAGTAATCAATCTAAACATGATTTGTGGATAAACTTCTCTTCCAGGTTAAATCCTATGTGTGTGACCCTGTAGGTCCATTTCACGTTGGCAGTAAAAGTCCATAACATTTATGACTTCACAAGCAAAGAGCGGTGCCTAGTCGCACATCAGTGCTACCCATGTGAAATAGAAAGTTGGAGAACAACTTTCAATCCTACAATCTGTGAATGGTGTTACAGTGAATGTATAATTCCTTTATCACTAATGTCCTGAATGAACTCAAGGCATGGTACAGTCATCCTTTCAACGTTCATCCATTTCCTTGACCTCAGAGTAGACTGGGTGAGATGTGTGTGACATCAATATCACATACTGATTCACACATGCATTCACATGCCTTTCTCAATCCTACTCATCAAGTGGCCATGGACATTAAACTCCCTTAGGAGGGACAAATCCCATATCTACCACTCACCCCTCAAAAGCCCCATGTGTCAAAGTCACCCAATCATCACCTTTATAACAACCCATGTTTCAGGGCTGCGTTTGATGATGTCTGTAAGGACCCTGACCTTCGTTTAAGGTTTACCCTGTTTGTTTTGCTTAACCTTAATGATTTGATGCTTGCTAATCACCTTTAGTGGTGATTAGGGTTTGGTTGTGCTTTGTTAAGATCTGGAGGGGCTACTTGCAAATAACCCAAGTCTAGGGTTTTGTGGGCAAGTTTGCCACCTTGTGAGGTGTTCCTCTCTCTTTGCTTCCTCTAGGGTTGAGAGGAAGGCTTGGGCATGGCTTGAGTTCTTTTGGGCCTGGTTGAGCTTGTTTGGGCCTTGAGGTGCCTTGTTTTGGCTTGGTTGAGCCTTGTGTCGACCAAGAGATGTTTGTGTCGCCCAAGAGGGTGAGTGTATCGGCCTAGGAGCGTTTGTGTCGGCCAACATGGATGTGTGTCACCCATGGTGCCTTGTTGTGTCACCCATGTTGTTTGACCTAGCTTTGACCTCGTTTGTGTCACCACTAGTGGACATTTGGAGCTTGATGCATGCATGTGGAAATGACCTTGGACATGTGTTTAGGGCTTTCTAGAGTGGTGGCTTGAGCTCTAGGACAAGTGTCCTTAGGTGGATGACACCTTGTCTTGCTCTACATTGTTTTCTCCTCCCTTCCCTTCTATATATGCATTTCCCTTTCTTTGTAAAGGATCCCTTTAGCTCTTTAGTCTCCCTCTCCTTGTTGTGCACGACACAACTCTCTTCCTTGCTTGTAGTGGCCGATACCCCCCCTTGAAGGAGCAAGTGGTGGCCGACATCCCTTGGAGTTCTTCTTCTTCTTTGGATCTTGGAGCTTGCTTAAGGCGGGTTGCATAACTCCTAACCCTATCTACACTACTCTCTTTTCATGTTCTTATATGTTGCTAGCTTTGTTTCTTGCTTAGTATCCTTGTTGGCCGATCCTTAGGGTTTAGAGTCTCTTGGTGAGCAATACTCCTTTCTCTCCTTGGTCTAGAGGAGCGAGTTTAAGCTTCTAGTATCATGAGCAACACCGCTCTTTCTCTTAGTCGATTGAGGTGAGCTTGTGTTCTAGTTGCTTCAGCAACACTCTCCTCTCACCATGGACTTGAAGGGTGATCTTGGTTGTTGTGGACCTTATTTAGGGTGTTCTTGTGTTGCCCAATGGGTGATAGGTGGTGTGCAAGACCCCTCCTTCTTAATTTATTGAGGTGAGCCATCTCCTTGACCCTCTAGGGTTTCAGGTTTCCTTGTGCTTGAGAAAGACGACAACCTTGTGAGCTGCACCTTGGACGATATGAGTTTAAGGGAGGTGCCACCCGACAGTCCTCTTAACCTACCCCCTTCGGACGATATGCTTGGGAGGTGGTGGATGACACCATGTCTTTGTGATGGACATCACACCTTCCTTGCTTTGTGTCGGCCGATAGGCCTGGCTTAGTTGGTTGCACGATAGGTCTCTTAGACCTTGCCCTTGTGACGGCCGTTTGGCCCTTGGTTGGTTAGTTGGTCAGTAGCCTTTTCTGGTTGTTTGAGCTTGTATACCTGACTTAGAAGTGGCTGGTTGTTGTTATGCCCTGCTAGACAGAGTGTTGATAGTTGGCCTGCTGTGGGTGTTGCACCCTGAACCCTAACAGGCGTCATCCTAAGTTCTGTGAGTGTCGACCGACAACCCATGACGAGCGTTGCGTTTTACCTTGATGCCCAACACCATGTTGCATGTCACGTTTCTTTGCTTAGCTGCTAACACAGCGTTGCGTGTCACATGCTTGGTCGTTATGTGTTGACCGACAGGTGCTGGGAGATAGGGTGAGTACCATGCCCGATACACCCTATAGTGAGGGCATGCTGCCCGACACAGCTTTTGGTGAGAGTTCTTGGTGTTGTTAGCGAGGGTTCTGCCCCCACATAAATCGTTTTACTCGATGAGAATTATTATAGTAATGCTTGTTTATGTAAAATGCATGTCTTTACACATGAATGTGACCCTCTTGATTCTCTATATTATACTAAGGAGAATGATAGGCACGTAATATGGTTTGCTTAAAGATATGATCATAAGTTGATGCATGGTTAAGGAAGCATATCTAACCATTGATGTAACCTTATGTGATAGCATGACCATTCTATGATTATTGTACACTAACCATGCAGGTGAGGCCTAATCAAGAAAAATGGCTATAAGGTATATGTGATGAATAACACTACTTTGATAGTCACTCTTGATGCTGAGATAACATGTATAATGTGATTCCTATTCCATGATGATGATGATGTAAGCCTTGAGAGGCAGTAGCACTATGTGATGAGGGATTGAGATCCCATGGTCTGTGATGATCCTTGAGATTGATCTAGTTTGATTGGCAAGAGGCCAAGTGCTAACATGTGATGTGGGATCCTTGTGATGGATCAGTATGATGTGAATTGTAGTAAAAGCAACTGTTGAGTTTTATATTGTTTACTTCTGTTATTATTGCATGTTATACAACTTGGTTGAATCTTGCAATCCATATAAAAGATACTAATTAATCATAGTGGAATATATCATGTAGATGCCCTGGCCATAGATCCATCATCGTCAGGAATTGGTGATGGTGAAACAAGTTCTCCTACGGGTTAACCCGGAGTGCATATTGTTGAATATGCGAGGTATCTCCTAGCCTAAAGTGAGGAGGTAAGAGTGCAACTTTGGTTGTAGACTCAAGGGTGCGGGTTCAGGCCCGTAGCCCAACTATGACAAGAGCATGGTTAACAGGCCCATGGCTCAGGATATGTGATATGAGGAGCATGAATGCATTCATGGCTCAGAGCACGGTGAATAGGCCCATGGCTCAGTTTCACTAGCGTTGAGACCTGTACCAAGGCAGGCTAGGTAGAGGGTAGTCTGCGGGAGCTGACCCTGTGGCTAAGACCACTTCAACATGAGACTGCGGTCCTGCTTGTGTTGTACTCATGCACTGACCATGAGGCGGAGAGGTCGTGGAGTCCGACTCTTCCATTGACCTTGTATGGCACCAGCTTGGGTTTCGTAACCGAAGGTTGGATCTGAGCGGTACAGCTCACTTCCTCAGGGCATAATAATAATAATAATATGTAATCTAGCCGAATAGTAATTGCTTGAGACAAACACAAAACATTGGTTGAGGCCTTGTTTGTGTAGATAATCTTGTTATATCTTGCATCTGCTTATATGTTTCTCATACGTGGTAATATCTTATCTTGTTAATCATATTCCCTAGAGAAATGCTTGAGTACACCCGGTAAGCTTGCTAAGTATGAACATCTTTCCTTTATAACTACTTTTGTTATACTTCTTATCATCTAGATGCTTTATATATATCTGAGGTTTTATAGTTTTGGAAGGGAGTTATCTTTCTCACCGGGACAATGTTCAATTGTCTCACCCCGCTGGTTTTCAGGTGTTTGAGCTAGACGTGGTGGTGGTCGCAAAGTTGCGGTCGAGCAACAAGAAGAGCAGTAGAAGGCAAGAGATGGATATGCTGCTGTTTTGGTGTTTGTAATAGAGTCTAGAGTCATCCCTGTACTCTCAGGTCCTTGGCGGTGTTTTGACGTTGTTTCACGATGTATAGCTGTTGATGTTTTGTATATCCTGCTGCTGGCCGGATATGGGCCTTTATGTATATATGAACATGTGATGAACTCATGGCATGGGTGGATAGCTGTTCCTCTAAGCTGTGGACACATATCAGGTCTTGTATATGTTTATATAACCTTTTTCCTTGCAGGATGAGGACCGGAATGCAATAGTTTCTCAGTTTATCAGCTTTCCACAATCGGTTTTAATTAACCCGTATTTTTGGTGATCCGTGGTTTATGGTGATTTCCGCACGTTTTCACGTAACACCTCGCTATCTGTGTGATAGTGGGATGTGTTGCCACAAGTTTTGGTATCAGATCCTTAGGTTCGCTGAGTCTACAGGGATTTAGGACTAGGTCGTCTGTTCTTGTGTGTTGTCCAGATTTTCTTACAATCGTCTTCTGCCCTCAGCGGAAGAGAAGTCAAGATGTCTAGAAACCATGAAGAACACTCAGCTGAGTACATCGATGCTGCCTCAGTTGATGGAGCTGAAGGACATGCACATGAAGATCGGGTGCCTGAGGTCCCCCAACCTAACCCAACCATTCTTGAACATCCTGCTTACCAACAACTTATGGGGCAGATGATGGCTACGATGAATCTCATGGTTGAGCGATTGCTAATGCGTCCTCTGAGAGCATAGGTTCCCCATGGAGAAGCATCGGGTATTGGGAAGACCTTCGAGCGGCTTCGCCGAGTCAGAGCTTCAGATTATGCTGGAACGGCTGATCCTGCGGATGCAGACCTATGGCTGACAAGTCTTGAGAAGGCTTTCCGGATCCTCGACATCCCCGAAGCGGACAAAGTAAAGCACGCTGTCTATCTTCTGAAGGATAGTGCTAGTCACTGGTGGACCATCGAGGAAGAGAAGCGGCCTGGTGAGGCGATAGGTTGGGAGGTTTTCCGACGCGAGTTCGTCAGCAGTTACTTTCCGAAGACATATCTGGATGAAAAGATGAGTCAGTTTGAGCGGTTGCGACAAGGAATGATGAACATCACCGAGTATGAGGCTAAGTTCATGGACATGTTGAGGTTTTGTCCTCACATGGCAGTGACAGATGAGGAGCAGATTATACGTTTCGAGAAAGGTCTGAGTGCTGAGTTGACAACACTTGTTTCTGCGTTGGAGAACCGAGAACAGTTTGCTACGTTTGTGGAATCTGTTCGAAGGATTGAGAGGCCAGTAAGGGAGAAAAGAGAATCCATGTCTCATAAAAGAGCTGCTCAGTTCCAGGGACACAGGTTTGGTGGCTTCAAGAAGCCAAGGTTTGTGGCACCGTCAGCAATGAGAAATTCTGGGGTACCATCTCAGTGGTCTCTGAGTAGGGGAAGAGGTTATGTTTCTTCACCATCTAAGGCACACAGTACAACTTCTGTGGCAGTGATAGGGCCATCTAGGCCACGGGTTGACGATAGAGTATGCCATCGGTGTGGTCAGTTTGGGCATTTCAGGTTTAATTGCCCGAATAGAGATGTTGAAGTGACACAGCAGCCGAGGCAGAATCAGCAAGGATCTGACAGACAGCAGCTCAGTGGTAGCAGAGGGTGAGGACGCGGTCAAGCGTCTCAAGCAGGTTCGTCTGCTCAAGGAAGCAGAGGTCGTGGACAGCAAGAAACGACTCGATTCTATGCTATGAATCAGCCAGAGGCGATAGTCAACCCACGAGTAGTGACAAGTCAGATGGAGTTATTTCATTCTGATATGTCTTCTTCTTGCTTTATATCTATTCTGGTTGACCCGGGTGCTACACACTCTTTTATCATCTATAATATGCTTGAGAACTGTCATTTACCTGTTAATTGTAAAAAGGATAGCCTGTTGTTAGAAACCCCTCTTGATGGTTCCTCGATGCTTCGAGAAGAGTGTCTCTCTTGTGCCTTGTCTTTTTTGGGACACTGTATACAAGTGGATCTTATACCACTTGATATGCACGGTTTCGATGTCATCCTTGGGATGGATACCTTAGAGAAGTATAAGGTTGTCTTGGACTATGGTTCCAAGCAGGCTGTGTTTGATGATGGTGAAGAGAAGTGGATCTTCCAGGGAGAGAGGAAGATTGTTCTGACATGTTTAGTATCAGCTATGGTGGCAGATAAGTTGTTATGACAAGGATGTGAGGCATTCTTAGCTCACGTAGTGGACACCGTTTTGGTTACCAAGGTGAAAGGTCCTAGTCTTGAGGAGGTGTCAGTTGTCCGAGAGTTTGCTGACGTGTTTCCTGAGGAGTTTTCTGGTGTTCCTCCGCCCCAAGAGATTGATTTTGAGATCAATATGGTTCTAGGAACACAGCCAGTTGCACAGACACCGTACAGGATGGCTCCAGTAGAGATGGCAGAGCTGAAGAAGTAGTTGCAAGAGTTTCTGGACAAAGGTTTCATCAGACCAAGTATGTCGCCTTGGGGTGCTCCAGTGTTGTTCGTTAAGAAGAAGGATGGTTCGATGCGGTTGTGTATAGATTACCGGCAGTTGAACAAGGTCACGATCAAGAACAAGTACCCGTTGCTAAGGATAGATGATTTGTTCGATCAGTTGCATGGTGCTACAGTATTTTCGAAGATCGATCTACGGTCTGGATATCATCAGTTGAGGTTAAAGGTGGATGACATACCAAAGTCAGCTTTTAGGATGAGGTATGGTCACTTTGAGTTCGTGGTTATGCCGTTTGGGTTAACCAATGCACCTGCTGCTTTCATGGACCTGATGAATAGAGTGTTCCGTCCATTCTTAGATCAGTTTGTTGTAGTCTTTATAGATGACATCTTGATCTATAATCGGGACAAGCAAGAGCATGAGCGACATCTTCGACTAGTGTTGACTCTTCTTCGCCAACATCATTTGTATGCCAAGTTCAGTAAGTGTGAGTTATGGTTGTAAGAAGTGACTTTCTTGGGTCATGTGATATATGTAGAAGGAGTCAATGTATACCCGAAGAAGGTGGAATCCGTTATGGATTGGGAACAACCGAAGATGCCGACAGAAGTTCGTAGTTTCCTTGGTTTAGCAGGATACTACCAGAGGTTTATCAAGGACTTCAGTGCGATCACGTTACCGATGAAAAAGTTGACCAGAAAGGATGTACCTTTTATTTGGGACGAACGATGTCAGCAAGCTTTCCAAAGTTTGAAGGAGAAGCTGACCAGTGCTCCAATGTTAATCCTGCCAGAGCCTGGAAAGGGCTATGTTGTTTTCTGTGATGCTTCCAAGAAAGGTTTAGGATGTGTGCTGATGGAGGAAGATCATGTGGTTTCTTTTGCCTCACGACAACTCAAGAAACATGAGGAGAACTATCCGACTCATGACTTGGAGTTGGCAACAGTGGTTCATGCATTAAAGATTTGGAGACATTATCTGTATGGGGAAGTGTGTCAAATCTTTATGGATCATAAGAATATGAAGTATATCTTTTCACAACATGAGTTGAACATGCGACAACGTCGATGGATGGAGCTGATCAATGATTACGACTGCACTATCGAGTATCATCCTAGTAAGGCAAATGTGGTAGCTGATGCGCTTAGTAGAAAGTCTTCTTCTCTTTCTTCAAGGAAGGCACGGTTGAGTTCCCTGGTATGCCATAGGCGAGATATGTTTGTTTCTCTGCGACAGATGAATGTACATATGGAAGTTTCTTTGTTGTTTGGTCTTTTAGCACAGATGCAAGTCAAGCCTATGCTGAGACAGCAAATCAAGGATGCACAGTAGACAGATGATGCGGTATAATTGATCAGATTAGAGTTCGGTAGTAAAAAGCGTGAAGGGTTCCATGAGTCTGAGGATGGGCTAGTTTGCTATCGTGATAGGATGGTGGTTCCAGATGTTGATGATTTGAGGAAGTTGGTGCTCGAGGAAGCACACATGTCGATGTATGCTATGCATCCAGGTGTCACCAAGATGTATCATAGTCTGAAGGACTTGTATTGGTGGCCCGGCTTGAAGAAAGATGTAGTTGAGTTTGTAGCTAGATGTGTGGTTTGTCAGCAAGTGAAGGCTGAGCATTAGAAGCCGGCAGGTACGTTGCAACCTTTGCCGATACCGCAGTGGAAATGGGATCATATAACCATGGATTTCGTAGTTGGTCTACCCCGTACAACTAGGAATCATGATTCCATTTGGGTGATAGTGGACAGATTGACAAAGTCTGCCCATTTCCTACCAGTGAAGACGACGTATACATCTGAGAAACTCGCTCGAGTATATGTGGATGAGATAGTACGTTTGCATGGTGTGCCAGCAACGATAGTTTCTGACAGAGGTCCTCAGTTTACGAGTCGTTTCTGGGAACAGTTGCACAAAGCATTGGGAACGCAGTTGAGGTTCAGTACAACTTTTCACCCGCAGACAGATGGACAGTCTGAAAGGACTATTCAGACTCTAGAAGATCTCCTTCGAGCTTGTGTTCTGCAGTTTCTAGGCAACTGGGATGTACATTTGAGTTTGATAGAGTTTGCCTACAACAACAGTTATCAGCGGAGCATTGACATGGCTCCTTATGAGGCTTTGTATGGAAGGAAGTGCAGATCTCCTTTGTGTTGGTATGAGTCTGGTGAGTATCAGCTTTTGGGTCCTGAGTTACTACAGCAGACAACAGAAAAGATCAAAGTGGTACATCAACAGTTGAAAGTGGCACAGGACAGGCAGAAGTCTTATGCAGACAATCGTCGATGACCTTTGGAGTTCCAGGTAGGATACAAAGTGTATCTTAAGGTCTCGCCGTGGAAAGGTGTGCTAAGGTTTGGTCAGAAGGGTAAGTTAGCACCCATGTATAAGGGGCCTTACTCAGTCATAGCACGTGTTGGAAAGGTAGCTTACGAGTTAGAGTTGCCTCCAGAGTTACACAGGTTACATCCAGTGTTCCATGTCAGTATGCTGAAGAAAAGTCATCCATATTCGGGAACAGTGATACAGCCAGTTGAGGTTGAGCTTGATGAAGATGTGACCTACGAGGAAGGTCCTGTGGCGATCCTTGACAGAAGGGTCAAGAAGCTGAAGAGGAAGGACCTAGTTCTTGTGAAGGTTCTTTGGCATCATCGTGGCATTGAGGAAGCAACGTGGGAGCTTGAGGAAGAGATGAGGAGGAAGTATCCCTTGCTTTTCTCTTCACATTTTGGGGACGAAATACTTTGAAGTGGGTTAGCTTGTAAGGACCCTGACCTTTGTTTAGGGTTTACCCTGTTTGTTTTGCTTAACCTTGATGCTTTGATGCTTGCTAATCGCCTTTAGTGGTGATTAGGGTTTGGTTGTGCTTTGTTAAGATCTGGAGGGGCTACTTGCAAATAACCCAAGTCTAGGGTTTTGTGGGCAAGTTTGCCACCTTGTGAGGTGTTCCTCTCTCGTTGCTTCCTCTAGGGTTGAGAGGAAGGCTTGGGCGTGGTTTGAGTTCTTTTGGGCCTGGTTGAGCTTGTTTGGGCCTTGAGGTGCCTTGTTTTGGCTTGGTTGAGCCTTGTGTCGACCAAGAGATGTTTGTGTCGCCCAAGAGGATGAGTGTATTGGCCTAGGAGCATTTGTGTCGGCCAACATGGATGTGTGTCACCCATGGTGCCTTGTTGTGTCGCCCATGGTGTTTGACCTAGCTTTGACCTCATTTGTGTCACCACTAGTGGACACTTGGAGCTTGATGCATGCATGTGGCAATGACATTGGACATGTGTTTAGGGCTTGCTAGAGTGGTGGCTTGAGCTCTAGGACAAGTGTCCTTAGGTGGACGACACCTTGTCTTGCTCTACCTTGTTTTCTCCTCCCTTCCCTTCTATATATGTGTTTCCCTTTCTTTGTAAAGGATCCCTTTAGCTCTTTAGTCTCCCTCTCCTTGTTGTTCATGACACAACTCTCTTCCTTTCTTGTGGTGTCCGATACCCCCCCTTGAAGGAGCAAGTGGTGGCCGACATCCCTTGGAGTTCTTCTTCTTCTTTGGAGCTTGGAGCTTGCTTAAGGCGGGTTGCATAACTCCTAACCCTATCTACACTACTCTCTTTTCATGTTCTTATATGTTGCTAGCTTTGTTTCTTGCTTAGTCACTACTACAGAACCTACCTTTAGTGTCTGTTATTTATGGCCTTTAGTGTCGGTTTCCAAGCGACGCCTATGTGGGTGACACTAAAAGGTCACCCATTATGCGTCGGTTCCAGAACCGACACCCAAACTCTTCACGCGCGACCGAAAACGTGCCATCAGGGGACTATAGGCGTCGGTTATTAGATAAGAAACCGACGCCCAAACCCTTCGCGCCACAGAAAGGGCGCCATCTTGGGCGCTATCAGTGTCGGTTATAAGCCAACAACCGACAAAATATGTTTTCGCACCAAAAGAATATGTGTCGGTTACATTTAAATAACCGACACTGTAAAGTTATGTGTCAGTTGTTTACAATTACCGACGCCTGTTATTGGCGCCAGCTTGGGCACTATCAGTGTCAGTTTGTATTAAGAAACCGACACCATATATGTTCGCGCCACAGGAAATAGGCGCCGATTATATCTAAATAACCGACGCCTATTGTTTTTTTTTACAGACCTGCAGACCTTGAAAAACACTAGAGGGGGGGTGAATAGAGTTTTAAAATAATTTTAACAATTTATTGAACTCAAACAACCACAATTGAAATTGGAAGAAGGAGACAGGTGTTTAGAGTGGTTCCAACTTTAGAAAATACTAAAGTTGTCAGTCCACTACCCGGTTGCTTACCCAACTGGGATTTTGAAAGTATTTATTTTATTACCTTCTCAAGGATTTATACAAAATACAATACTTTCCTTTACACCCCTTGAACAGACTTCACTTGAAGTAGGTGCACCAACTTGAGGTAGCCTTCTTGAAGTAACTCCAAGCTCCCCCTTGAAGTAGCCTTCCTCTCTAGAAGTAACCTCCCGTTGCACCAGCCTTCTGAAGTAGCTCAAGGTCACCTTCTTCACCAAGAAGATCTCCACCCTCTCCAATCCGCAGCCTCCAACCTAGGAGTAGCAAGGAGAGTACAAACAGTAATAGAGAACAAGAAAGGAAAAAGGAAATTACAACTTATCCTTTGTAGCCCAAGGCTTGATTTGCATAGATCAAGCGTATAGATCTCCTAACCAAGTGTATGGACTTGTGATTGCAGTGGGTAGGAGATGCTAGCCTATAGGACATGAATTTTGAGCTAAGGAAGAAAGTAGCCAATTGTTACAATGCTCAAATTGCTTACAAACAGATTGCTCAAAGTATGCTCAAGGATTTCTCAAGTGTAACAAGTGTGTTTGAGTGTCCTATGGCTTGTCCTATTTATAGGAATGGTCTAAGGATGCTTAAGGACGTTCTAGACAACTTCTAGGGGTTTCTAAGTGCTTAACTAGCCGTTAGGTATAAGTTTGTTGCTTTAGCAACGGCTAATTAATTTACTCTGCAGTTGCTGTCAGAGTTCATCTCGGTCGAGGAATGGTCGACCAAGATACCTACTTGGTCGAAGTTTTGTCGACCGAGAGGCTCTCTGGATCAAGTGATTTGCAACGTCTATCTCCAACTTCCAACTACCTTGTCAGTTGTGTCTAACGACTACTTTGGATCTTTCTCGGTCGAGAAGATTGTCGACCGAGAGTGTCTCGGTCGAGGAGTTGGTCGACCGAGATTGATCCTGTTTCAATGTTTCAATTTAGGCACTAATTATATGTATGAGTGTGCAAATGTGATCCTATTTGAAGGGGATGACTTATCTAAATGTGGTGTTTATCTAGGGAAGATCTAACGCTTGATTTACATGCATTCTAAGTACTTGTACATTATATATTTGTACAAGCTTTTTACAAGGAGATTACATTGCATGAAATATAAATATGTAAGCATATGGATTTCCCTAGTACTTTGTCATCCACCTTGTTCCTGCACACTCAAGTAGCTCGTTAGATCAATAAGAATGAAATGTTTGTCATAATCAAAACAAAGGGATTTATAGATGTCCATTTAGCCAACAATCTCCCCCTTTTTGAAGATGACAAACATTTCCGAAATATAAATAAAGGAAATATAAAACATATGAGTTTCATAACTTTAGATTACCTTTTGTAGCTTTTCCTCTTGTTTATAAAATGTTTGCTTATTATTCCCCATGAATTATGGAACATGAAATCCAATTCACTAGGGAAGATAGCAACTTTCAATGTAAAGCCAAGAGTTTATTTTTGAAACTCATTGATTGAGTTTTTCATAATTACTAAGTTTTAGTTTTATATTTATTTCTCCCCCTTTGTCATTTCAAAAAGATATCCGTTAAGAATAAAAACTCCCCCTTAATTAGATGTCCCATCAAATCTAATGAAAAAGATGTCCATTAAAAGTTTTTGTTAATAAGTACAGATATCAAAGAAAACATCTTCCAAAGGAGTGATAAGCAGTTGCTTCCTAATTTTGTTAAATTGATCTAGTGGAAGTGGTTTTGTAAAAATATCAGCCAATTGATCTTCCGTATCAACATGATGAAGGGAAACATGATTCTTGGAGATATGATCCCTTAAAAAGTGATGACGGATTTCAATATGTTTAGCTCGGTTGTGTAAAATAGGATTGTGTGCTAAGTTTATAGCGCTCGTGTTGTCACAAAAAATAGGCGTAGATGAAAGAGTAAAACCATAATCGTTTAACACTTGTTGCATATAAAGTACTTGAGCACAACAAGACCCGGATGCCATATATTCAGCTTCAGTTGTAGATAGGGCAACCATATTTTGTTTCTTGCTAAACCAAGATACTAAAGCTCTCCCTATCAAGAAACAGCCACCACTAGTACTCTTGCGATCAAGTCGACAACCAGCATAATCCGCATCAGTATAAGCTTTAAAATCCAAGGATTGTCCTTTTGGATACCATAAACCAAAACAAGTAGTGCCGACTAGGTAACGAAGAATTCGTTTAACTGCTAGAAAATGAGAGTGCATAGGTTGTGATTGAAATCGAGCACAAAGACCAACGGAAAACATAATGTTCGGTCTAGAAGCAGTTAAGTAAAGCAAACTACCAATCATGGCTCTATATAAGGAATCATCAATAGGTTCCCCATTTTCATCCTTATCAATTTTAATAGAAGTAGCCATAGGAGTAGTAGCATGTTTGCACTGATCCATCCCAAAACGTTTTAAGAGTTCTTTAGTATATTTTTCTTGGCTTATGAATATTCCGGCATGTGTTTGTTTAATTTGAAAACCAAGAAAGAAAGTTAGTTCACCCATGAGGCTCATTTCAAATTCTTTTTGCATAATGTCACTGAATTGTGTGCACAATGAATCATTAGAAGCTCCAAAAATAATGTCATCAACATATATTTGCACAACTAGGAAATCAGATGTATATGTTTTGAAAAATAAAGTAGAATCTAAATTTCCAATACAAAAACTATTATCAAAAAGATATGTCTTGAGCCTTTCATACCAGTTCCTAGGTGCTTGTTTTAAACCATAAAGTGCTTTCTTAAGTTTATAAACATAGTCACCTTTTTCCGGTATTTCAAAACCAGGTGGTTGGGCAACATATACTTCTTCTTGAATGATTCCATTTAGAAATGCACTTTTTACATCCATTTGGTAGAGTTTGATGTTTTTATGTGCAGCAATAGCTAGTAACATTCTAATAGCTTCAAGTCTAGCTACCGGTGCATACGTTTCATCAAAATCTATTCCTTCTTGTTGATTATATCCTTGTGCTACTAACCGAGCTTTATTCCTTATTACTTCTCCTGCCTCATTTAGCTTATTCCTAAAAACCCATTTAGTTCCTATGATGGTTTTATCTTGTGGTTTAGGAACTAAATCCCATACATCATTTTTAGTGAATTGATTCAATTCTTCTTGCATGGCTATTATCCAATAATCATCTTTAAGAGCTTCAGATATCTTCTTAGGTTCAATGATAGAAACAAAAGCCATGTTTGCAACATCTTTGAAGGAAGACCGAGTTTTGACTTTATCATTAGGATCTCCAATAATTAGTTCTTGAGGATGATCCTTAATAAGCCTAGGTGTAGGTTGTGGTTCATCTTGGTGATTATTTGTAGTAACTTTCTCACTATCATTTGGTATGTTTAAATTTTCGAATTGATTAGTGAGATCTATGATTTCTAGATTTTCAGATTTGGACTCTTCATGAAAAGAAACATGAATAGATTCCTCAACTTTTCTAGAGATAGTGTTATATACTCTAAAAGCTTTACTAGAAGAGGAATATCCCAAAAAGAATGCTTTGTGTGATTTAGAGTCAAACTTATCTCTATCATCTTTAGTATTTAAAATATAGCATGTGGATCCAAAGGTATGAAAATAGTCAACTCTAGGTTTCTTAGAATGTATTATTTCATATGGAGTTTTCTTCAAGTGAGAGTGAACAGTTACTCTATTTAACACATAGCATGCAGTGTTTACAGCTTCAGCCCAAAAGGTTTTGGGTGTGTTGTGTTCGAGCATCATAGTTCTAGCCATTTCTTGTAGTGATCGATTTTTCCTTTCTACTATACCATTTTGTTGTGGGGTGCATGGAGCAGAAAAATTATGAGTGTACCCTTGAGATGTACAAAATTCCTCAAATGTATGATTTTCAAATTCTCCACCATGATCACTTCTAATGGTACATATTTTGCTTTGTAATAGATTTTCAATCTTGGAACAAAATTGTATAAAAACATGAATAGTATCATCTTTAGTTGCAATAAAGTGTACCCATGTGTATCTACTATAATCATCAACAATAACAAAATAGTATTTTTTACCACCAATAGATTGTGTCCTCATGGGTCCAAATAAATCCATATGAATTAATTCTAAGGATCTACTGGTGCTAAGTACATGTTTTGGTTTAAAAGAGGTTTTGGTTTGCTTTCCCATTGTGCATGGTTCACAATTTTCAACTTGATCAAAAGATAAAGTAGGCAATCCACGAACAAGATCATATTTCACTAACTTTTTAATAACATGTGAACTAGCATGTCCTAGCTTTTTATGCCATAGTTGTAAGGTATTTTCATTTGCAAGTAAGCATTTTCCCACTACTGATTTCATAGAGTTAGGTTTAAGGATATAAAGATTTCCAACTCTATTTCCTTCATAAACAACATTTGTAGTGTTTTCTATTAATAACTTGCAGCAGGTTTTGTTAAATAACACATCATAACCACTATCACATAATTGACTAACACTTATCAAATTATGGTGCAAACCATCAACGAGTAGAACATTCTTTATTTCGAGGTTTGTACCAACATTACCTATTCCAACGATTTTGCCCTTACCATTGTCTCCAAAGGTGACCGTTCCACTTTTCTTTTCTTCAAAGTTTTGAAATGCATCCTTGTTCCCGGTCATATGTTTGGAGCATCCACTGTCAACCACCCATTCCTGCATTTAAAATGTAGATTTTGGTACCCATGTGATGGTCCGATATGGTTAGAATCATTTAAGTACAGACTTGTATAAAAGTTCTGAATCAGAAATCCAGTCGGTCGACAATTGTTCGACCGACATCTGTCTCGGTCGACTAATTGTCGATCGAGAAGATTACTGTATTGCAAACAAAGAAACACAGAATTTTAGCTCGGTTGACCAATTTTCGACCGAAATAATTGCTGTAGATTTTGATTTGTTACAGACATCCGGTCGGTCGACAATACTTCGACCGATTAAGGGTTCGGTCGACAATACTTCGACCGACTAAGTTTTTGTTTCAGTACAATAGTGTAGAAAATTAACAATATGCATGAAATCTTTTGTTTAGTTGAGATAAGACAATATAAATAGCAAAATGGATCATTTGGCCATATCTCAACTAAATTCCATTTGACTCTACTGAGTTTGGGGTTTTGGGACCCAAACTAAGTCGGAATCCTTAGTCTTATAAGGGCATGAAAAGGAATAGTGTCCAAGACGTAAACAAAAATGGCAAGTAATAGAATCAACTTCATTTCTCTTTCTAGCCATTGTGTTCTTGGGTACAAACATAGTTTGAGTTCTTTTAGGTTGATTTTTCTTTGGAGCATATCCCAAACCTTTTCTTCCGTTGAAAACAGTACCAACGCTTAGAATGTTATCAAGTATATCTTTTCTTCTTAACTCATAAAGTTCTCTTTGCAGCTGAGCAATGTCATTCATCTTCTTGTGTAGATCTTTTCTTGCTTGATCTAAATCAGATAACAATGAATCTCTTTCTTTTAAAACATTATCATAGTCCAGATGGTTACACAAAATATGTTGAGTCTGAAAATCTTTTAGTTTAGCTAACAATTCAGTCTTTTCTTTAGAAAGAAGATCAACATTTGTTTCTAAAGTGAGTAGCTTTCTAGTGCAATCATCTAAAGATGTTTTTAAAGACAAATTTTCAAGATCAATGTTGTTCTTTTCAGAAGAAAGATTATCTAATTTAGCAATTAGCTCATCATTTGATTTGATAACCTTCTTTAGTTTCTTCTTGACATCAACATACTTATCATGAATTTCTTGTAGATTAGTAACTAACTCTTCTTTAGGAAGATCAAGTAGGCTTACCTCTTGAGAGTCTTCATCATCTTCTCTTGCCATTAGACATTCCACCTTTTCTTCTCCACTTTCACTGTCACTTGACTCATCCCATGCAACTTTATAGGCTTTTTCTCCCTTCTTCTTGTGTGAGCTTTTCTTTCCTTTCTTTGCTTTAGGACATTCATTTTTGAAATGCCCTTTCTTCCCACATTCAAAGCACCTAGGAGGAGTAGAAGAAGAACTGGAAATTTTGTTAGATTTAAATCTTTTGTATTTCTTACCGTTGACGATCAAGGCTTCTTCTCCTTCTTCTTCACTTGACTCCTCACTTTCTTGTGTGATGACCTTTGAAGCTTTTAGAGCCACATCCTTCTTCTTTCCTTGCTGAAGTTCACGTGCTCTTCTTTCTTCCTCTTCTAGGGTTGCTTCATGAGCTTCTAGGTTGCCAATAAGTTGCTCCATTTTCAGTCGAGTGAGGTCGTTTCTTTCTTCAATGGCTGTCACCTTTGGCTTATATTTTGGAGGAAGTGATCGAAGGATTTTTGATACCTGATCTTCTTCAAGGACAGGTTTTCCTAGGGCACTTAAACCATTAACAATAGTAGAGAATTTCGCAAACATTTCACTAATAGATTCATCAGGATCCATACGAAAGTGTTCAAACTTTTGTTTAAACATGCTAATTTTGGAATTTTTTACTTGGACTGTACCTTCATAGGTTATGGACAGTCTATGCCAAATATCATAGGCTGTGTCACAATTAGATATTCTATTAAATTCTCCTACCGAAATAGAACAATATAAAATGCTTACAGCTTTTGCATTCATTTGAGCCAGCTTTACCGTATTTGCATCCCATTCTGCAAATTGAGTTTGAGGGAGCTCATATGGGGTTGACACCATTCTCCATAAGTCCCAATTGATGCCTTGGAAGTAGAACTGCATCCTTCTCTTCCAATATTGGTAGTTTGTTCCATCGAACGCTGGAGGCCTAGCAACAAGTGTTCCTTCAAGGTTAAGGTTGTTGAGCACTCCGTCACCCATTTCTTCAAGACCTTGTTAGGGTTCCTTGAAGCCCGCTCTGATACCAATTGAAAAACACTAGAGGGGGGGTGAATAGAGTTTTAAAATAATTTTAACAATTTATTGAACTCAAACAACCACAATTGAAATTGGAAGAAGGAGACAGGTGTTTAGAGTGGTTCCAACTTTAGCAAATACTAAAGTTGTCAGTCCACTACCCGGTTGCTTACCCAACTGGGATTTTGAAAGTATTTATTTTATTACCTTCTCAAGGATTTATACAAAATACAATACTTTACTTTACACCCCTTGAACAGTCTTCACTTGAAGTAGGTGCACCAACTTGAGGTAGCCTTCTTGAAGTAACTCCAAGCTCCCCCTTGAAGTAGCCTTCCTCTCTAGAAGTAACCTCCCGTTGCACCAGCCTTATGAAGTAGCTCAAGGTCGCCTTCTTCACCAAGAAGATCTCCACCCTCTCCAATCCGCAGCCTCCAACC
The DNA here is from genome assembly GCA_963693085.1 of Alisma plantago-aquatica. Classification (NCBI taxonomy): domain Eukaryota; kingdom Viridiplantae; phylum Streptophyta; class Magnoliopsida; order Alismatales; family Alismataceae; genus Alisma; species Alisma plantago-aquatica. The sequence continues at coordinate 762,694,842 of OY856411.1, forward strand.
TAGGAGTAGCAAGGAGAGTACAAACAGTAATAGAGAACAAGAAAGGAAAAAGGAAATTACAACTTATCCTTTGTAGCCCAAGGCTTGATTTGCCTAGATCAAGCGTATAGATCTCCTAACCAAGTGTATGGACTTGTGATTGCAGTGGGTAGGAGATGCTAGCCTATAGGACATGAATTTTGAGCTAAGGAAGAAAGTAGCCAATTGTTACAATGCTCAAATTGCTTACAAATAGATTGCTCAAAGTATGCTCAAGGATTTCTCAAGTGTAACAAGTGTGTTTGAGTGTCCTATGGCTTGTCCTATTTATAGGAATGGTCTAAGGATGCTTAAGGACGTTCTAGACAACTTCTAGGGGTTTCTAAGTGCTTAACTAGCCGTTAGGTATAAGTTTGTTGCTTTAGCAACGGCTAATTAATTTACTCTGCAGTTGCTGTCAGAGTTCATCTCGGTCGAGGAATGGTCGACCGAGATACCTACTCGGTCAAAGTTTTGTCGAACGAGAGGCTCTCTGGATCAAGTGATTTGCAACGTCTATCTCCAACTGCCAACTACCTTGTCAGTTGTGTCTAACGGCTACTTTGGATCTTTCTCGGTCGAGAAGATTGTCGACCGAGAGTGTCTCGGTCGAGGAGTTGGTCGACCGAGATTGATCATGTTTCAATGTTTCAATTTAGGCACTAATTATATGTATGAGTGTGAAAATGTGATCCTATTTGAAGGGGATGACTTATCTAAATGTGGTGTTTAGCTAGGGAAGATCTAACGCTTGATTTACATGCATTCTAAGTACTTGTACATTATATATTTGTACAAGCTTTTTACAAGGCGATTACATTGCATGAAAATATAAATATGTAAGCATATGGATTTCCCTAGTACTTTGTCATCCACCTTGTTCCTGCACACTCAAGTAGCTCGTTAGATCAATAAGAATGAAATGTTTGTCATAATCAAAACAAAGGGATTTATAGATGTCCATTTAGCCAACAGACCTGCTGTGGCTGGTCACAGGATGAGAAACCTACAGTTCAGTTAACTGAACTGCACGTTTTTCGACATCCATTGATATCAGCCAACAACAGGCCACAAACCTGCAAATTTAACAACAAAAATATTCACACATGCATTTAGCAATACAACCTGTAGTTCCATTTTATTTTCACACATTTTGAAACATTCATGTAGCTAGCAATCTGTAGTTCCATTCATTAACATTCACACATGTAGAAACATTCATATAGTAACCAACACTTTCATTCATTTTCACTCAGACACATGTAGAAACATCTAGACATGTAGAAACATTCACACATATTATAATTCAGAAATTCATTTACAAAATCCCCACTATTTGTATGGTTGTTGCCCATTCTTCTCTTACTTCATTTAATTCTCCCATCGTATAGGGAGCATGTACATCTGGTAAGTCCGTTCCTGTAGTGGGGTCAGCTTTAAACACATGTAAAGAGAATGATGTATATATATAATTAATGAGCTATAAATAAGATTGATATATTTCATATTATCTAATGAGACTATATAATACCTGAGCAATACAATTGATGTCCATACAACATGACAGACTAACACATATATAGTACATAACAAGAGCAGCGTCGAATTTACATACAACACTAGCTTAGTACATATATAGTGGGACTTATAAGGTGACGATCCCACCTGGTAAAACAGGTTACCGACAACTACATGTTACGACTGGGAGGTCGTGATTCAGCAACAGTATGCATTAGCAGGAGGACAAACAGATCACCTTATGTTTGTCCTCATATGGTGATCTGTTTGTCCTCCTGCTAATGCATACGTTGCTGAATCACGACCTCCCAGTCGTAACATGTAGTCGGTAACCTGTTTTAGCAGGTGGTATCGTCACCTAAGTCCACTATATATGTACTAAGTTAGTGTTGTATGTAAATTCGGAGCTGTTGTTGTTATGCACTATATATGTGCTAGTCTGTCATGTTGTTATATGAATCTGAACCACTTGTGTGTGCTGCACTTTATGTATTGTATCTGTATCCTGCTTCTCTTCATTGGGGCTTCTTCCTGCATATCCTGCATAGCTATGTCATGTCCGTCCTGCATAGCCTTCTTCCTATATTTATTTTTCAAAGAGAATACAAACAAAAATTATTAGTGTAGAGTTAGTGAAATACTGATCAATGTCTAGAATTGGAATAGATCAAGAACCTACTCTCAGCATCGCGTATGTAATCTCGGGTGAGATTGGTCCTATAGTTCTTTAGCACCCTCCCACAATGTTTAGCATTTGTATTAACTAGAAGATAATGAAACATCAAATCAGAAAATGATATTGATATTAAAAAAGTAAACATTTAGCTTCAATAAAAAAATATAAACATGCATGCCTCTAAAATTGTGATCTTTTATCAATTAACAATCCTTCATTGTGATCTCCACGCACATATAAGTCATCATTAGCTTCAATATTTTTTTGAGTTGGCAACCCAACTGAGAATGGACTGGAGTCATCATATTTATCATAGTACTCTTCTTCATCTATAGGATCTTCAATGAACTGTCTTTTACCATGAAGAACAACCGACCATTTATCATTTGCAGGATCATCGATATAAAATACTTGTTTCGCCTGTGATGCCAATATGAATGGTTCAGCCTTCTCGCCAATCTTTTCAAAGTTCACTAAAGTGAAACCCAATTCATCCACTATAACTCCTTTGTGTTATCAACCCAATTACATTTGAAGAGTGGAATTCTGAAATCTATGTAGTCAAATTCCCATATCTCTTCAATGACACTGTAATATGACATTTTAGCTTCACGTGGACTCTTATCCTTTGCACTTGCAAAAAATATAGTCGATGCTTGAAGGGTGACCCCACTATTTTGGACGACACTCTTATCATCTTGGCGCTTTGTGTAATATGTGAATCCATTAATGTCATACCCTTCATAAGACATAACAGTCAACTTTGGTTTAAAGGCGAGGCATTTGATAGTTTCAGTAATATCATCTGGTGTTTGAGATAGTTGATGTAAGACTTTATCTTCAAACCACTTAATAAAAGTCTTGTTATGCTCTCTAGCAAGCCACATTGTATTGGCTCGAGGATATTGTCTTTTGATGAAATTGGTATGTTCCTCGATATAAACGTTCACTTCGTCCATGTTGTATAAAATATACAAATGACCTTGTTCCAACTGCTCACGGCTGATTACTTTCACACGTGATCCCAAAATTCCTTTGCCAAATAGCTCATCAATATTCTTGTCATTATCAGGAGTGTCATTACCACTGAGAAAGTCATTGCAGAAATTCATAACCTCTCTCGCCACATAACCTTCAATAATACTCCCTTCAGGCCGATAACGGTTTCGAACATCACCTTTAAAAACGCTCATGTATCGTTCAAAGGGATACATCCAATGCAAGAAAATCGGGCCCAAGATTTTCACTTCCCTAGTCAAGTGGACAACAAGATGTACCATGATATCAAAGAACGAAGGAGGGAAATACATCTCAAGCTGACATAGGGTAACAACCACTTCTCTTTGCAAATTATCGAGAGTCTCAGGGTCAATAACTTTGCTACAGAGACTGTTGAAAAAGAAACAAAGTCTGGTGATTGCAAACCTTACATGCTTTGGCAATATAGATCGAATTGCCACAGACAATTTTTGTTGCATTAGAGTGTGACAATCATGAGATTTAAGTCATATCAACTTCAGATCTTTCATTGATACCAATCTACGGATGTTGGATGAGTAACCATTTGGCACCTTAACATTTATCAAGCATTCACAAAAAGCTTTCTTCTCTTTTCTAGACAACGTGTAACATGCGGGAGGTAAGTATGTTCTTTTACTACCCATTTCACGTATTTCTGTTAATTCTGACCTTATTCCCATTTCACGTAGGTCCAGTCTGGATTTTATCCCATCTTTAGTCTTACCTGGTATATTTAACAGAGTACCAATGATGCTATCACAGACATTTTTCTCAACGTGCATTACATCGATACAATGTCTGACTGTCAAAGAACTCCAATAAGGAAGATCCCAAAATATTGACTTCTTCTTGAATGAAGAATTGTCACTCTGTGTAGTACCTTGTGATCTCTTACCAAATTCATTGACAAAGTCTTTTATTCTTTCATAAACAACCTCCCCTGGTATAGGTTTAGGTGCACTGCGTTCCTCATTCAATCCATTGAATGCTTTGCGCTTCCTACGATACGGATGGAATTTTGGAAGAAACCTTCGATGACCGAGATATACATTCTTACTGCCATGTTTTAGTCTTGTTGAATCAGTGTTCTCTTCACATATAGGACACGCTTTAGCTCCTTTGACACTATATCCAGACAAATTCCCATATGCTGGAAAGTCATTAATAGTGCAAAACAACATAGCATGCAAACAAAATGTCTCTCTTTGTGAAGCATCATAGGTCATCACACCTTCACCCTAGAGTTTCTTTAAGTCATCAATCAGAGGTTCAAGATAAACAACGATGTCATTTCCAGGTTGTTTAGGGCCCGATATCAACAACGACAACATTACGTACTTATTTTTCATACACAGCCAGGGAGGAAGATTGTATATAACAAGCATGCCTGGCCAAGTGCTATGTTGGCTGCTCAATGTCCCGTACGGATTCATCCTGTCTGTACAAAGCCCAAGTCTTATATTCCTGACTTCTTCACCAAATTCAGGGTACAATACATCAATCTTCTTCCACTGTGGGGAATCAGACGCATGTCGTAGGATCCCATCATTAATTTTCTTAACATCTGCATGCCACCTCAAATTCTTCGCATCTATCGGATTGGCAAACAAGCGTTGAAACCGTGATATTATAGGTAGATACCACATCACCTTGGCAGGAGAACCAGTTTTGGACTCCCCCGAAGTCGTCAATTTATACCGTGACACACCACATTTTGGACAATCTTTCAAATCTGCATAGTCCTTTTGAAATAATACATAATCATTAGGGCATGCGTGTATCTTCTTGGCATCCATTCCCATTGGGCACAACAATTTCTTTACCTGGTATGTTGAGATTGGCAGCTCGTTTCCTTCAGGAAGCATTTCTTTCAACAAAGACAACAATGACGTGAAGCTTTTGTCGCTCCATCTATTGTTAGCTTTCAACTTATACAATCTCAACACAGCGTTAAGCTTCGTAAACTTAGTACAACCTGTGTATAACAGCATCTCAGCATCATGCACAATGTTTCTAAAAATGGGAGGTGGATCGGTGTGCTCTACCCCACAACTATCCAGCATCGCATCAACGATGTCTACTGGAACTGGTTCATTCACATCTACATCATCGTAGGCAATTTCTTCTTCCATACAAGCACTGCTATCGACATCTACTAGTTTTGGGTTTGAAATCTCTCCATGCCAGTGCCATTATGTATAGCCTTGTATAATCCCGTTGCACATGACATGAGTCATGATTTCGTCACCAGTGTTGACTTTCAAGTTGTTACCGCAATGTCTACATGGACAGTAGAACCTATCTCCAGGTTGTTTCCTATGTTCCTCGGAAAATTTAATGAACTGGTGAAGACCAGAAATAAACTCTGGGGTGCAGCGATTGCGAATGGACATCCATGATCTATCCATTCTATGATCAAAGAGAAAACAAGTATATATTAGGACAAGATTAGGGTCTAGGGTTAACAAATACATGTGATGTCATTATTATATATAATAAATGTGTACCACCTATCCATTCTTGAACACCTAATCTCACTAGTAAGTGTATAATGTGTATTGGGTTTTCAAGAAAATTTCGGCAGCATTTCCCCGCTGTTTTCCAAGTACATATGTACTTAGAGAACAAACGGGGAAATGCTGCCAAAATTTTCTTGAAAACCCAATACACATTATACACTTACATCCTAAGCGAGATTAGGTGTTCAAGAACAGTCCCAAATCGGGGACTATCCAATATTTACTCCTAATGAGTAAATCTTGGACGGGTTTCTAGGCCAAAAAATAATGTATTGTCATTCTTATACCTAAAATCCTAGTTCTTCAATTTAGGGTGATTATTGATGTCTGTAAAAGCATGATTGGCAATTTAGGGAAAAGTTCATCATTTACATTCCAAGCATGTCACATGTGTGCATTACAGTTCATCATTAAGCAAGATATAAGCAAGTATGTCATATTAAAATAGACTAAACAATATGAGAAAATAGTAGTGTAATCATGCAAATGGGAATATTCATGGGAAAACACACTTCAGTTATAAGCATTCATGTAGCAACTTTCAGTTCCATTCATGGGAACACACACTTCAGTTATAACAATAACTAAACAAAGGGGTTGGTGTACCCCTAAACATGCACATAATTAAAAAAACTATTACTATAGACAAGTCTAGATAGATAGACAACTAAATACTACACCAACATGGTCCCACATGCATCAGTAACTTCTTTTTGATGATGAAGCTGTGTCACGAAGCTCCTCACTGTATTTAGACGAATCTGAACTGATAGGGGCCTCAGATTCATATTTGTCCGAGATGATATGCGAAGCCATGCGCTCATACCGCAGAAGATGATCGGGGGTCTCACAGTTGCTGTTGGTTATCCATACTTTGATGGAATTATCGCCAACTGGACAGAGAAAAAGCCTGTTCCAACGGACCACATGCAGCTCTCCAATCCAATCACGCCAACCAGATTTTGATACAAGATTTCCCGCCAAATCATACTCAACCTCGATAACATGTGAATAATTACCAAAAGTTAGGGTCACTTTACCAGGCATGTAGTGTCTTCCTTTTAGAAAACGCCAATGTTTGGGTATGACCAATTGGTTTAAGGAACGATCATCTAGGATGATGTCCAATTGTTCTTCAATAGGGAACGTTAACATTGACATAGAGGCCCAGTTCATAGTGACTGTTATGGGTGGACAGAGACTGCACAATATTAGTATTAACAAAGTGTAAGTACATATAACGATGTTATATATTTTCAGAAAAAGTTGTATAACATCAGTTAACCTTTTATTGCTTGTCATAACCAACTTTATTGTGGTAGACATGATAGCTTGAAAAGAATTCTACAAATGTACTTAGAGAACAAATGAGGAAATGCTCCTAATGAGTAAATCTTGGACGGGTTTCTAGGTGCTTACTAAAATAGAACCATTATATGGAACTAATCCTACATTATACACATACTTTTCCTGAGTAAGATAATGTGCACTTCATGGAATTATTAAGATCTGAATATATATAAGTTGTTTCTACCTACTTTGATGGGATTTTATAACATTCGAGTCTTCCATTTATAACATTAAGATCTGAATATATATAAGAATCCCATTTGATACACACGATTGAGAATCTTTCACGATACTAAGAAAATACACTAACTAGATATTCATTTAGGTGTTAGACATCAATATGTGTATGAGCCCTAATTAAAACTGATTCTCATAAGAAGTAAATAAATTAAAAAAAAATGCCCAGCAGCAGGGCGGCACCTTGAGGGAAGACGAGCAGAGGAAGAAGAAGAAGGCAGGGCGGGCACCTTGAGGGAAGAGGAGCAGCAGCCGAGGCAAAGTCCTAGCAGCTTCCGGCGGCGAAGAGAGGAGCGGCAGAGAGGGCGGCGAGGCTAGGAGACCTAGCTGCTACCGGCGACGGCGGAGAAGAGGCCGGCGGGCAGAGAAGAGGCCGGCGGGCGGAGAAGAGGCCGACGGCGGAGGAGAGGCCGGCAGGCGGAGAGGGAGGCCGGCGGGCGGGCAGAGAGGGAGGCCGACTGCTTCTCGCTCGACGGCGACGAGCGGCGAGCACAGAGGAAGGAGCGGCGGTGGCGGCAGGAAGCAAGGGAAATCGCCGGAGCTAGGGAAATCGGGAACGAAATAGGGAAATGGGAAGAATCGTTCGGGCAGGGTGAGCTATTAAGTTGAAAATACGTGTCGGTTCTTTAAAAAACCGACAACTAAACCAACAGTGTCGGTTCTTTGCCACAAACCAACAACTATACTAGATTATAGTCGTCGGTTTTTGATTAAACGACAACTGACAACTATTCCTATCTCACGAATAACCTTTAGTCGTCGGTTATTTAGTTACGAACCGACGCAATATGTAAAATATTGGAGCCAATTTTTCGCTGGAATTTTGGGTTTGGCGGTTGATTTTAGGTGTCGGTTTTTTATTAATTAACCGACACTTAATAAAAGTGGTACCCGTGTATGGTCGACCTTCACGGATTGGATGTCGGTTTCTGTTCCAAACTGACACAGTAGGGTTTATGTGTCTATTTTTGTATACAACCGACACCTTGAAAAGTGACTTTATAAGCCATTTATGTAGTGGTGAGTATCCTTATTGGCCGATCCTTAGGGTTTAGATTCTCTTGGTGAGCAATACTCCTTTCTCTCCTAGGTCTAGAGGAGTGAGTTTAAGCTTCTAGTATCATGAGCAACACCCCTCTTTCTCTTAGTCAATTGAGGTGAGCTTGTGTTCTAGTTGCTTGAGCAACACTCTCCTCTCACCATGGACTTGAAGGGTAAGCTTGGTCGTTGTGGACCTTGTTTAGGGTGTTCTTGTGTTGCTCGATGGGTGATAGGTGGTGTGTAAGACCCCTCCTTCTTAATTGATTGAGGTGAGCCATCTCCTTGACCCTCTAAGGTTTCGGGTGTCCTTGTGCTTGAGGAAGACGACAACCTTGTGAGCTGCACCTTGGACGATATGAGTTTAAGGGAGGTGCCACCCGACAGTCCTCTTAACCTACCCCCTTTGGACAATATGCTTGGGAGGTGGTGGGCAACACCATGTCTTTGTGACGGGCGTCACACCTTCCTTGCCTTGTGTCGGCCGATAGGCCTGGCTTAGTTGGTTGCACGATAGGTCTCTTAGACCTTGCCCTTGTGACGGCCGTTTGGCCCTTGGTTGGTTAGTTGGTCAGTAGCCTTTTCTGGTTGTTTGAGCTTGTATACCTGACTTAGAAGTGGCTGGTTGTTGTTATGCCCTGCTGGACAGAGTGTTGATAGTTGGCCTACTGTGGGTGTTGCACCCTGAACCCTGACGGGCGTCATCCTAAGTTCTGTGAGTGTCGACCGACAATCCATGATGGGCGTTGCGTTTTATCTTGATGCCCGACACCCCGTTGCATGTCACGTTTCTTTGCTTAGCTGCTAACACAACGTTTTGCGTCACATGCTTGGCCATTATTTGTTGACCGACAGGTGTTGGGCGATAGGGTGAGTACCCTGCCCGATACACCCTATAGTGAGGGCATGCTGCCCGACACAACTTTTGGTGAGAGTTCTTGGTGTTGTTAGCGAGGGTTCTGCCCCCATATAAATCATTTTACTCGATGAGAATTATTATAGTAACACTTGTTTATGTAAAACGCATGTCTTTACACATGAATGTGACCCTCTTGATTCTCTGTATTATACTAAGGAGAATGATAGGCACGTAATATGGTTTTCTTAAAGATATGATCATAAGTTGATGCATGGTTAAGGAAGCATATATAACCATTGATGTAACCTTATGTGATAGCATGACCATTCTATGCTTATTGTACACTAACCATGTAGGTGAGGCCTAGCCAAGAAAAATGGCTATAAGGTATATGTGATGAATAACACTACTTTGATAGTCACTCTTGATGCTGAGATAACATGTATAATGTGATTCCTATTCCATGATGATGATGATGTAAGCCTTGAGAGGCAGTGGCACTATGTGATGAGGGATTGAGATCCCATGGTCTGTGATGATCCTTGAGATTGATCTAGTTTGATTGGCAAGAGGCCAAGTTCTAACATGTGATGTGGGATCCTTGTGATGGATCAATATGATGTGAATTGTAGTAAAAGCAACTGTTGAGTTTTATATTATTTACTTCTGTTATTATTGCATGTTATACAACTTGGTTGAATCTTGCAATCCATATGAAAGATACCAATTAATCATAGTGGAATATATCATGTTGTTTCCCTGGCCATAGATCCATCATCGTCAGGAATTAGTGATGGTGAAGTGGGTTCTCCTACAGGTTAAACCGGAGCGCATATTGTTGAATATGTGAGGTTGCTCCTAGCCTAAAGTGAGGAGGTAAGAGTGCAACTTCGGTTGTAGACTCAAGGGTGCGGGTTCAGGCCCGTAGCCCAACTATGATAAGAGCATGGTGAACAGGCCCATGACTCAGGATATGTAATATGAGGAGCATGAATGCGTTCATGGCTCAGAGCACGGTGAACAGGCCCGTGGATCTATTTCACTAGCGCCGAGACTTGTACCAAGGCTAGGCAGAGGGTAGCCTGCGGGAGCTGACCCTGTGGCTAAGACCACTTCAGCATGAGACTGCGGTCCTGCTTGTGTTGTACTCATGCACTGACCATGAGGCAGAGAGGTCGTGGAGTCCAGCTCTTCCATTGACCTTGTATGGCACCGGCTTGGGTTTCGTAACCGAAGGTTGGATCTGAGCGGTACGACTCACTTCCTCAGGGCATAATAATAATAATAATATGTAATCCAGCCGAATAGTAATTTCTTGAGACAAACATGAAACATTGGTTGAGGACTTGTTTGTGTAGATAATCTTGTTATATCTTGCATCTACTTATATGTTTCTCATACGTGGTAATATCTTATCTTGTTAATCATATTCCCTAGAGAAATGCTTGAGTACACCCGGTAAGCTTGCTAAGTATGAACAACTTTCCTTTATAACTGCTTTTCTTATACTTCTTATCATCTAGCTGGTTTATATATATATATCTGAGGTTTTGTAGTTTCGACGGGGAGTTATGTTTCTCGCTGGGACAATGTTCAATTGTCTCACCCCGCTGGTTTTCAGGTATTCGAGCTAGATGTAGTGGTGGTCGCGGAGTTGCGGCCGAGCAGCAAGAAGAGCAGTAGAAGGCAAGAGATGGATATGCTGCTGTTTTGATGTTTGTAATAGAGTCTAGAGTCATCCCTGTACTCTCAGGTCCTTGGCGGTGTTTTGACGTTGTTTCACGATGTATAGCTGTTGATATTTTGTATATCCTACTGCTGGCCGGATATGGGCCTTTATGTATATATGAACAAGTGATGAACTCATGGCATGGGTGGACAGCTGTTCCTCTAAGCTGTGGACACATATCAGGTCTTGTATATGTTTATATAACCTGTTTCCTTGCAGGATGAGGACCGAAATGTAATAGTTTCTCAGTTTATCAGCTTTCGACAATCGGTTTTAATTAACCCGAATTTTTGGTGATCCGTGGTTTATGGCGATTTCCGCACGTTTTCGCATAACACCTCACTGTCTGTGTGATAGTGGGATGTGTTGCCACAATGTCAAAGTGTACCCAACGACATGTGTTGAGGGTAGTGATTTCAGGTCGAAGAATCACATTCACCACCATCACTGTGAGAGCTGACTATGACTACCAAATCATGGTTCCATGTGTCACTCTCACAGTGGATCTGTCTGGTACACTTGTTCTCTAAAAAGTACCTATGTGGTTGGTTTGATATCACTATATCATGACTAATGAGATTTTGTCATCAACCAACACACAATCTAGTCTTTAGTGTTATTGATGCCTATGGTTATTTCCACAATAACAACTGACTAGGGACTAAACAAGAATGTATACTCTTAACATCCGTATGATCTCATCGTTTAGGTCCTCAACCCAAAAGCATACGTCATCGAGTAAAACAATTCTTTAGACATCTATCATGTTACACTATCATCTCAGAAATAGTTAAAACATATAGATTGGAAATTTCCTTTATTATTATTCAAATCATTTACAAAGTATCCCATTACAATCATCACATGACTTGCTCTATGGGCATACATACCAACAGGAATTGCACATTGTTGGACATGGTGCGGTTCATGATGACACAAGTCAAACTCCTAATTCCTTTCTATACATTCTCTAGAAACCATCATGTCTACAATTAATTGTATTATTTCTAAAACTGGTTCCAAACACATCATACGAAATATTGATTGGGAAGCGTGCAACATGTCTTTTATGTAGGGTTGGGGCTATAAAGCTTATGTGAAGTATTCATTTCTTGAGAAATTGGAACCAAAATCTGACAAGTGTTATTCAATGGGGTATCCTAGAGAAACCAAAGGATAATATTTCTGCATTTTGTCTGAAAACAAAGTATTTCTAGAAATGGTACCTTTTTGGAGATGTTCATCTCCAAAATTATTAGTGGGAGGAAAACAAAACTCAAAGAAATCTAGATATACAAAATGAAAATGAACTTGAATGGGAACATGAGGAGGCCACAAGTTGTTACAACACATCCAACCCTCAACAAACACATGAACCTCGTAGATTCAGTAGGACTAGCCATGAGCCATAAAGATTTTGATTTCTTGTCACTCAAGATGGTGAGGTGTGGGTCATCGATCATGATGACCCAATCACCTACGAGGAAGATATGGAGGGACTACAATTTGGTAAATGGCTTGAGTCCATGAGATTTGAAATGGACTCCATGTATATCAACACGATATGGACCTTGGTGGAACCACCAGAAGGGGTAAAACCATTGGGTGCAAATGGGTCTTAACAAGTATACTAACATGGATGAAAATGTCCAGACCTAAAAAGGGCGACTAGTGGCTAAAACTTTCAAACAACTTGAGGGTTTTAATCTCCAAAGGATGTTGGAAAGGTATGTAAGCTGCATATGTCAATGGATGGATTGAAGCAAGCATCCAGAAGTAGGAATCTTCATTTTGATGAATCAGTCAAAGAGTTTGGCTTCATCAAGAATGAATATGAACCTTTCTTTATAAGAAGGTTAGTGGGAGCATTGAAGTATTCCTCATATTGAATCTGGATGATATACTACTCACGAGAAATGACATTCCAACTCTACAAAGAGGTAAATACATGGTTGGAAATTAGATTCACTATGAAATACTTCAGAGAAGCAACCGATGTTTTAGGTATCGAGATATATAACAATATATCTGGAAGGATTCTTGTCTTAAAAAAAGTTCATACACTGACAAACTACTAAAATGGTTTGTTATGCAAAAGCCTAAGAAATATAACTTACCCATGTCACATGGAGTAACTATTTCTGAGGCCAATCATCCCAAATATTTGGAAGAAATATGCATGAGTAAGATTCATATGCCTCTACAATTGTATCTATAATGTATGCAATGTTATGTACACATCCACCTCTCTCAAATGCCTTGAGTATGAAAAATGGAAATCAGGAAAATTCAGGTGAAGGGTACTGAACTACAACAAATAACATCCAGTAGAACCAGAAAAAAACTAAGGACACTTTCCTAATATATGGAGGCGAGGAAGAGTTTATTATAAGAGGTTACATTGACGCAAGCTTCCAAACCAAGAAAGGTTATAATCGATCACAATATACTTATATATTTTTTGTTAATGGTTTTTTTTTCGATTGAAAGAGTTCCAAACAAATGACAGTAGATAAATCTACAATAGAAGTTTGATATATTGATGCATCAAATGCTACATAGGAAACTATATGGGTGAAGAAGTTCAGCAAAGAACTTGGAGTTGTTCCCAACCTTACTAACACAATATAACTATATTGTGACAACAATGGGGATATCATGAAAGCCAAGGAACCCATATCGCATTAGCTTTCCAAGAATATTCTTTGGAGATTCCATATCATATGAGAAATGATTGAACGAGGGGATGGAAAGATTAGTAGGATACTAATAGAGAGTAATGTTGTTGAATCCTTAATAAATGTGTTATCATAGCATAAGCATGATGGAAATGTTAGATCGCTTGGTATTATATACATGAGTGGTTGTATTTAGTGTAAGTGGAAGATTTTTGGTGTATATGACCTATATGACAATCATTAGATGATGGAATATGACCCTTGGTGAAACGGATGAAGGGGTAAAACCCATTGGGTGCAAACAAGTCTTCAATAAGAAGATTGTCATGGATGGAAATGTCCACGATCACAAAGGGTGATTAGGGGATAAATGTTTGAAACAAGTTCAGGACGTTTACTATGATTAAAGTGTAATGCCCGGGCCCACCACATAAGGCTCTAGTAGAGTTTTAAGAATGATGACTGGACCCACATACCACCACTAACTTTGACTTGAGGATGTGTATATGACACAACATGAGGGTTTTGAATGTCCAAAGGGTCTTAAAAAGGTATGTAAGATGCAAAGGTCAATCAGTGGATTGAAGTAAGCATCAAGAAGGAAGAATCTTCATTTTGATTAATCAATCAAAGAGTTTGGATTCATCAAGAATGAAGATGAACCTTGTGTTTACAATAAGGTTAGTGGAAACATTGTAGTATTCCTCGCATTGTATATGGATAATATATTACTCATGGGAAACAATATCTGAACTCTACAAAAGGTAAAATCATGATTAAGAAATAGTTCCTTAATGAAAAACTTGGGAGAAGCCACCTATATTTTAGGTATCATGATCAATAGAGATAGATCTGGAAGGTTTCTTAGCTTAAGTCAAAGTGCATATATTGAAAAGGTGCTAAAAGGGTTCAGTATGGAAGAGTCTAAGAAAAGGAGCTTACACACATCTCATGGGTAACTACTTCTATAGCTAATTGTTCCAAATATTTGGAACGAAGGGACCACATGAGTAAATTCCATATGCCTCAACAATTGTATCTATCACATATGTAATGTTATATACTCATGTAGATGTGTTCTATGCCTTAATCATGATGAGAAGATATCAGGAAACTAAGGTGAAGGTCACTGGACTATAGTGTGCACTTAAAAAGAACTAAGTATGCTTTCCTGATATATGGAGGTGATAAATAATGGGTTGTAAGGGGTTACACTGCCGATTCCAAACCAAAAAATATGATTATCTATCACAAAATGGTTGTATGTTTTGCTTAATGGTCTTATTGTTAGTTAGAAGAGTTCCAAGCAAGAAAAAATTTCTGATTATACAATAAAAGATGAATATATTGTTGCATCAAATGCTACAAAACAAGTTGTATGGATGAAGAAGCTCATTGGTGCACTTGGAGTTGTTCCCAACATTACTAACATGGTAGAATATATTGTGACAAAAATGGGGCTATCGACAAGCTAATGAACCTAAACCACATTAGTGTCCCAAGCATACTCCTTATCACTTCCATCTCTAACAAGAAATCATTGAGAACGGGGATGTGAAGATTATCAGGGTACGATGGAGAGAAATATTGTTAATCCTTGAAAAAGGCATTATTAGAGAAAAAGCATGATGGCCATGTTAGATGCTTGGTATAAAATACCAGATATATAATCTTAAATCAAGTGGGAGACTGTTGGTGTATATGCCCCAGAGTCAAACCATTAGATGATGGATATGAGGACATTTTGTACTTTTAATTTGATTAATAAAGGCAATTACAATTTATTCATGCACATTAGACTATTGTGATATTAATGTAGATAATATATGCGCTTAGAATGATTGGTTCAATTACTTGGAACGTTAAGTATCTAACCTAAAATTTCGATCTTAATCAATGTTAAGAACAATATTTTAAATATCCCTAAGTCAAGTATTATTGAGGATTGGAAAATAATAGTACATGTGAGAATCATCTATGTGATGAATTATTACCATATCTCATGGGTCGTAGGTATTGGATACAAAGCCAAACTCATAGATACTTGTTAGAGAACATGTGTACTGGACATACCCTCTTGAGAGTGATTCATGGACTGCTATATGATAATCATAACAAATCTCAAATGCAACAATGGTGTTGTGGTCCTTCAACTTGAACCCACTAAAATGGTGATATGAAAATCATTATGCTTTGACACTACCCAATGTGATCTTGAAGAAAGTTTCCCTAAAGGTGGTGATTGGGTGTGATGAGAATCATTCTACACATTGTAAGTGATGTAGAAGGAATTTGTTCCTCCCATGTAACAAGAGAAATATGCAAGGCTTGTTGATAGGTGAGACTACAGAAATATATGGACATGCTCATGTGAGTCTTCATATGATACTGACCTCATAATGTATCTTGCTAGTCGACTTTGAGATTAAGGAACTTATATTGAAGGTAACGAGCATGACATGTCAAAGCCTCTAGTTCAATCTAGATATCTATGACAATATTATTGTATAACATGGTAATATTAGTCATTGATGGCTTAATCTTGTCTGACTAATTCTAGTACTTGGGTATCAAAGATGTGCGTCTAGGCACTCCTCAATGCTTATGGACCATAATATTGATTAGTGAATCCACTACTAATGTATTATGGTCCCTGTAGGGTCACACACATAGAGTTAGCATGGAGAAATTCTATATAGGACCTTATTGTATTTGTTACAATAAATCTAAGAATCTAAAAGTAAGTTTTGATGACCTGAATAAAATATGGATCTAGATTTCAGAAATAAATCCATAAGTCAAGCACCATTCCTCATAGAAGAAACATGTTCATACACACACCAAGTCAAGAAGGAAGTTGCATTCTATAAACCCAGCAGGTGGCAAAATCCCTCATTCCGTAAGAGAGCACATAGCCTAGCCATATAGGATTATGAAAACCCTAACCTCTCCACTCCTCTATATATATAATATGAGAGGAGTTCGTCAAGGCACCATGATGAATGCATATTCATCCTGGTTTTAGTTACATTTTTAGATTAGCTTTGTGTTCATTCTATCATTTTACTTGGAAACTAGCTTACATTTAGATTTTCTTAGTTTTATGTTGGTTTGTAGAATTTTCATCTAAATACCTAGTTTTCACGGTAGGTTTGAACTTCATATCTCATGCTCTAGTGTAGGAGACATTGACCCCACTAACCATCTAGCAGGCACAAGAAACTTTAAAATAAATGGACCATATTTTAATTAATTCATTTGTCCATTGGTTGATACTTCATAGACGTAAACCCTACAATAGAACCCTGATGGGTTTGCATGACTCTGTCATTCCATATGTTGACAATTGATGGAAACCATTTTTTTTAGTTTGCATCTTTCTACCCTTATGTTGGTTTGAATCACTCTGCCCTTCCTTCAATTGACCATAATCTACCTTCTGATGGTTGCCCAATGCTCATATTATGATGGAAACCCAATGTGTGTCTATTGATGATTGGCTAGACTCTGTCTACAGATGGCTGATCCAGAGATGAAAACTTCTAGAAATCCAACATCTACCTTCTGATGGAAAACCTGATTTTGCTTTTTGATGGTGTTCCTACTCTACCTTCTGATGGAAGGTCTGCCTATGCTTACCAACAAATGTTCTACATGACCTTCTGATGGAACCTTTGCCTTTCCTATCAGTGGTCATCCTGTCCCTTCACCTATCATTGGTAATACTAGACATTGATGACCCATCAAATTCCTCATGTGGCTGCTGCCTCTTCACATCCATGGAGGCCAAGACTTAAATATGTGGTGCCCGGGAAGGGTTCTGAACCCTACCATCTTCCTAAAACGATAAGGACATGATCTCCAGAAAAAGAATTTGCCATTTACACTTCTAGACTGCCACTTCCCTCCCCAAGAACCCACCATCATAAACCATCAGTTGTTTTTTTTTCAGTTGACAAACCGACAAGATACCAACCTCCATTAAGATCCCAAGTTCCAAAATCTAAAAAAAACCCTCACCAACAACGTCCTATGTCATCAATTCATCATCCTTCTACATCTCCTTCTCTTTCATAGCAACATTACCAGACTAGAAGAAGGAAACATTGACAACGTTTAGTCCCTCTCTGGTGAACATCAAGAGAGGTGCTTGTTTTTTGTTTGACACCTTCGTCCCCAAGTTGAAGACACACTTACACACACCATGACTATGAGTTCATCATCTATTATGACAATGGACTTCTTTCTCTCATCTCTTGTTGTTCTTTTTACTAATTCCATGAGTGAGTAGTCCTCTTACTAGGGTGTTTGGAGTAGCCATGTTACCTGATTTTGCTCTCTTTAGTGCATATGTTATTGTATATAAAAATATATGATTATAATCAATCATTTTGTGGTTGTACTTTTGTCTGATCATTAAGTTTACATTTTGTTGGATTTTGGGTGTAGACAGCTTTGAACCTAAAATATAGTATATCCACTTGATTGTTGTTGAACCCTTGATGAGAAAATTGCATAGGTGTTTCCTAAGATGATATATAAATGATCTCTAGGTAATGTGACGATGAGCTTAGAGTAATATATGTTTGATTTTAATCTTAACAATTAAAAGGGGGATTCAATCAATCTCAACATACACATGTTCATTCTATTTAAGACATAGTGAGAGAGTGATTGAAGGGTAGCAGTGATGAAACCCATTCCACCCTAGCATTTTTATCAATTGTTTGATTGACTACTAACTTAGTTTTCTTTATATCCATCTTAGTGTAATAAATCAATAAACCACCCTTTTGCATTAAATAATAGTTTTTACATGGTTACCTTGATCATAATGATTCTAAAAAATGTTCTCCTAGGGATTTGATAATGAACTAAACTGTGATAATATTCATCTGCTTGCAAGTGGTGATTAGTGTATGTATTTGAGGTAAAAATCCAGGGACTAAAACTATAATGACCTCATTTTTGGCAACCCCAGTTAAGGAAGGCCAAAAAGATGAGAGCCATTACCTAAAAATTTTCCCAAGGATCCAGATTTAGCAAATAATAAATAATAGAAAAATATTTCATTAATTCACAAATATTGTTTACAAAATGCTTTTACATGAAATTTCATTACCAGAACTATACATAGAGAAGAAGTGTCTATCTAAATCATCCTTACTTAGATTAATGTATTCACATGGTTTCATCTTTATCTTCATGTCCTCTTATCATGTATATCATCATATACCTAAAATGTTGTGAAACAAAACACGATTAGTACGACAAGTCATACTGGTATGTGGGAGAAATAAAATCTCACATGTAATTATAATAACATAATTCAACAATTAATGTTTAACAAACCAAATTTAACATTTTCACCATGACTACCCAATCTAGGTTTCTCCATCATCTGTCATAACCACTCAAGGCCTCATACTGCAATATTCACTATCTTCCCCTATCCAGGAGGATGACTTCATCATGTCTCCCCCTATCTAGGCGGGTGACTTCTCATGTACCTCCTATTCAGGATGGCACCAAAATATGCCTTCCCCTATCCAGGCGGATGGCCTTTCCATAGATCCAGAGGGTAGCCTAGATTTGGGCTAGTCATGTCGATATATATATAATGTGATAGCCAAATCATCAAGCATAATCAACAAGCAAGCGTACATCCAATCAACCAATATGATATGTAATTGTATACAACCCTAAAGTGTCACCATACAATTTAATTAAATCAGACCCTACTCGGACCTAATCTAGGGTTTATGTTTCCATGGTATTGAGTTACCATTATGGTTACATCTTGAAACCCTAATTCCGATCTATCACATTGATGCATTAAGATTACTTCGATTCGATCATTTACAACATGGCAAGATATGATCTTTAACCCTAGTTCATCATATGCATGGTATTCACATTAAAAACCCTAATTATACATCATTATGATCATGAACTTGTTCAACCATCATTATGTTCCAAATTATCAGATTTTATCACAAAGAGACATACTTAACATGTTTAAAACTCAAATTAGAGTTTTCAATATGCTAATCACTGCTTTATCATATAATATACTACTTTTTAAAAAGGAAGCATTATCAAGTCTAAACTTATTTTATTTGGATTCTACTAGCTCTCTTGATCAAAACAATATATAATTTCACTATTTTAGGGTACTCCTATCATTTTCTATAATTAAAACAAGATACATCATTATACCTTATTGGTGAGGCCACATGGAACCTCCTAATTGGTTGATTCCTTCAAAGCACAGTGCCAGCTGGGGACACAGTTCAGTTTTCTCCTGGACCAGTTGCACCTGCCAGTTTTCCATCTGAACTAGACCAGGATTCTTTTCCCTAGTTCTCACTCGTGTGTGTCGGTGGTGTTTTCTCTGTAGCCACTATGCATCACTGACCCCCAGTCATATCTCCAACCTCACAACTCTAAAAGCAATTACCACCACTACGAGGTCCAGCCACTGCCATCCCCTCCTCGGTTCCTCTTCCAACCCCGCCAACAACTAGCCTCCTCGGACCTATGAGAGGGAAGTGCCTAGTGCTGTTTCCTCCTTCACACTTCCTTGTCAACATGGAAGGAAACTAGTTTTCCACTCTTCCTCAGCATAGAAGCGCTCCCTCTCCCTTCCCCTCTCTCTATCTCACTCCTCATCGATGGGACAAACATCACATTGTCAGGGATCCCTGGTGAGAGGATGATTACAAGAGCCTTCCTTCACCAAACTTTCCCCGTCGCCACCCTTCCCCCTTGGACACGGTTGGTTGTCAGCGTGTCCTGCGGGGCTCTCAACCGTCCCGAGGACAGGTTGTGCTGACTATTTCCCAAAAAATGTCAGGTAATAAAGGTGGGGGCATCTAAAGTAACCTGCTCCCCGGTTGCTTCTTGCAAACCATGTTTAAGCTTGGAAGTCGGGGACTTCCTGCAAGGATCCCTGAAAGCCTTCAGAGATTTCAAAGTTACATTCTGCAAGGAAATGATGACTTTTATGGTCCTTTAATATATTCTAGTTAGATGTTTATGCTTACCAGAATACCAATGGAGAGAGAGAGATAAGGCGACAAGTATGGTATGCTCCCTACAAGGCAAGGGGACGATCCTATGAAAGTTACAACTTTCCTTCTCATATCACCATGGGTGAGAGGGAGTCGTGGGTTAGAGTCAATAGGTATAGAAGGTGTCTCAACTGTATATATCCATAAAAGGCATATCCCCTTTTTTTATCCAACCACTCAACCATTAACTAGGAAAGGAAACATATCCCCCTTTCTTTCTTTTCCACAAGTCATAAATGCATATCCTTAATGTAAAAGTATAAAAAGGGTTATTACTTCTTTTCATATTCTCATATTTGATTATCCAAACCAAAATCCATAATACAGAGCATAACTTATATGGAGTATTTTGGATTAAAGGTCATTAATCTATTCTTACCTTGAAATATAGGTTGTTCCCTTTTATCTATCTTTGATCTATCCTCTAAATGAAATATAGGAACTGATTAATATTATGTCAATTATATTCTTTAATCGGGATTTATTGGGATGTATTTTATACACACTTGATATTTTAAGCATCTCATGAATGAAATTACTATTGGTTCATGAACCATCCTTTTCCTCTCAATTTCTAGAATCCTCTTATTTCCATTATTTGTTTCCAGTGTACCAAATGATAAATTGGAATATTGTTGTTCAATGTCTCGAACATTGTGTTGTCAATGATGGCTAGATAATTACTCTTTTAATTATCTACAAAACTATATACTTTATTTTCTTTTGCATATTATTCCATGAATAATACAATTAAGGAACTCATCTATCAATTCATGGCTTATATTCAATTTTACCGAAATTGAGGATATAACATCCTTCCATCCTTAAATTCAAACCTGATAAGCTTTGAGGTGTATGAGAACTCATCTTAATTCCATATAAGGGTGAGGTAACACCTCAAACCCTAGACCATGTCATTAGAACTTAACTTAAGGTATTCATTCTCATATCTTAACTTTGAGCATAACATATGTCTACCCAATCTCTCTCCCTCATAATGAAATGAACCAAGCACTTGACTGCAGCCCAAATACAAAGTTCATCTCATTCCAAGACAAGAGATGATGTATCTACACATTATCTCAAAAGTTCACATTTTAAGTTAAGTCATTCTCAACATGACTCCAAACCATGCATACTTTTTAATTCCACAATATTCTTACATTTTATGAAGTCAAATATCTTTTTCACTCTTGAGTTTGTATACAACTCATCTTATGATTTCATTGTTACATGACTTCCTTCTATCTTTTACATTTACACCTTAGGTATGATGAACCTTATCCACTTCCTTGAGGTCTCTAGGGGTATAGGTACTTTTTGAGTAATCTTATCCTTATGCATCTAGGGAGTGCCCTCACATTTACCCATTGGCCACATGAACATCATGAAGGTAGCTAATCTCATGAGACATGGGCCTTTGGCAAATGTAGTTGTTACCTCCTAACCAAATGGACTTGTGCATTTAGGGGTCAATAAACTCCTAATCCCATTGGTCCATGTACCTTTAATACTCCCTACTTGACCCTAGTATTGACTTCAGGCTCTATCCTTCCCAAGGGTTCATTACCAACACATCATTTTCATATGCAATTCTTTAAACTAAATTCCTCCATCTCTTATATTTCTCATTATTCACTTTATGTCCCCTCATTGGAATCATGGAAATATTTCAAGGCAACATTTCTTTTCCGGCTTAGTCTCCTACTCTCAACCACTTCCATAGTGACTTTTTATCATGTCCTTCAGAGATGGCATACTTAAGTTCAAAGAATCATACTCAACATATGTGCTTTCAATTTTTTTTATATTAGGTGACATTCATGGTTACCTCGATCTTTAAATTGATTGAGTCAACTTACCTTTCTAGGGAAGGTACTAACCTAGGGTGCCTTCATGGCTCATAGTAGGAAGTTAGGTTTCTATAGTCACAACCTTACCCCAAGGTCTAAGGTGCCCCCCCCCCCCGCATAGGTCATCCTCCCACTCTTGTGTTGACCCACCCCAGGTTGGCACACTAGCCCTAAAGGTTTCATATTTTCATCTTTATGCATTGGTTTTATTATTATAATTTCTCAACCCTTATTTGCTCAATCTCTGGGATACCCTCTCATGGGGTTTGTCCATGCAGTGGACTTCATACATAAGCCCTGGCCCAATCACCTATCACTACAGCGGCAATCATACATATGCCTTTGCCCAAGGTGATTATCTTTTCTCTGCCAGATCACCAACCATCGTAGTGACCACACATAGGCCCTCTTGACCCAAGGTGATTAGATATGCCTAATTATACATCCCAAATGTATTGCATACATCCATCAGAGTTAGTTGAGCAAGTTATATTATATTACATGTTCTTCTAAGATTTCTTAAAACTTTTCTTATTAATGTCTTGTTCCACATGCACACACGCACGGGAGACTGAGTCACTTAACTTTTTTATATTCATATTCTTTAACATGCATCCTTCATGCATGGGTTACCAAAAACATTTATATTCTCTCTTTCATCTTACCCTAATTGACTTCATATGAGTAGGGTACTATATCATCACAATATTCACATTTCTCATTATTAGGGTTTTAGGGTTAGGGTTAGGGTTAGGGACTACACCCTACCTCTTAGGGTTTCCATGTCCCTTGACCCCCTAGGGTTCTTCTAAACCAACCACAGTCTCATCTAGGGTTAGCCTCTTAGGGAAAACCCATATACCATTTACTTTTATCATTATCTCCACATCGTACATTATTATTTCCCCATTACATGTACATTAACATTTCTATATTACATGTACATTAATTGGTGGAGGATGTCTTAATCCTACTTTTTCTCAAAAACCTAATTTTAGATGAGGACAAAGAAATTCCTTTTAGGGTTTATTAAGCAAGATGATTAGAAGTGGATGAATCAAGATGAGAAGGAACCCTAAAGATATTTTACTTCGGGCAAAGACTTCTGACTTTTGGCCAGGTAGGATGCACGGGTCCCAGAGTCCTCGTAAGCCGAGTAGCAGTGCGAATCAATTTTTTTCCAACCCTTGATCATGGTTCCTTCAGGACACATGACTCTTTAGAAAATTCCCTAATAATTCCCCCATATTTCTATAGATTACTTGAAATTATAAACTATTAAATATTATTTGAAAAATATGGCACACTAATACTAAATGTAACAACCTCACTTTTTGGCAATCCTAGTTAAGTAAGGCCAAAAAGATGAGATCCATTACCTACAATTTTTTCCCAAGGATCCAAATTTAGCAAATAATAAATAATAGAAAACAATTTCATTAATTCACAAATATTGTTTACAAAATGCTTTTACATGAAATTTCATTACCAGAATTGTACATAGAGAAGAAGTGTCTGTCTAAATCCTCCTTACTTAGATTAATGTGTTCACATGGTTTCATCTTTATGTTCATGTCTCTTATCATGTATATCATCATATATTTAAAACACCATGAAACAAAACACGATTAGTACGACAAGTCATACTGGTATGTGGGAGAAACAAAATCTCACAAGTAATGATAACAATATAATTCAACAATTAATGTTTAACAAACCAAATGTAACATTTTCACCATGACTACCCAATCTAGGTTTCTCGACCCTCTATCATAACCCCTCAGGGCCTCATACTATATTCATTGTCTTCCCCTATCCATGCCGATGACTTCATCATGTCTCCCCCTATCCAGGTGGGTGCTTTCTCATGTACCCCCTATTCGGGCTGGTTCCAAAAGATGCCTTCCTCTATCCAGACGATAGCCTTTCCATAGATCTAGAGGTGGCCTAGATTTGGGCTAGTCATGTCCATATATATAACATGATATCAATAGTCACTTTAAAGTATGCATGGAATGAAATAAACAAACATGCATATATTTTCAAACCGTGCAAACAAATCTCTGAGAAACCTCATGAAACTATAATTATTATTCTTAGGCGTAGCCACATACCTTTGCCATGTAGAATATTTCAGGTGTACTTTATGCAATCCAAAACATCAAGTATAATCAGCAAGCAAGCGTACATCCAATCAACCAACATGATCTGTAATTGTATACAACCCTAAAGTGTCACCATACAATATAATTAAATAAAACCCTACTCGACCCTAATCTAGGGTTTTGGTTTCCATGGTATCGAGTTACCATCAAGGTTATGTCTTGAAACCCTAATTCCGATCTAGCACATTGTTGCATTAAGATTACTTAGATTCGATCATTTACAACATGGAAAGATATGGTCTTTAACCCTAGTTCATCATATACATGACTATTCACATTAGGAACCCTAATCTACATCATTATGATCATGAACTTGTTCAACCATAATTTTGTTCCATATTATTAGATTTCATCACAAAGAAACATACTTAACATGTTTAGAACTCAAACTAGGGTTTTCAATACGCTAATCACCACTTTATCATATAATATCCTAATTTTGAAAACGAAGCATTATTCAAACTTATTTTATTTGAATTCTATTTGTTCTCCCAATCAAAATTATATGTAATTTGCTATTTTAGGGCACTCCTATCATTTTCTATAATTAAAACAAGATTCATAATTATACCTTATTGGTGAGGCCACATGGCACCTCCTGATTGGTTGATGCCTTCAAAGTATTGTGCCAGCTGGGGATGTGGTTTCATTTTCTCCTGGACCAGTCACACCTTCCGATCTTCCATCTAAACTAGAGTGGGAGTCTTTTCCCTGGTTCTTGCTCGTGTGCATCAATGGTGTTTTCTCTGCAGTTGTTGCGCATCGCCGACCCACAGTTGTATCTCCATCCTCACAATGGTGACAACTATTAACACCACCATGAGGTGCAACCACTTTAATCCCCTCCCCGGTTCCTCTTCCAATGCCACTAACAACTAGCCTCCCTGGACCTGCGAGCAGGAAACACCTACTGCTCCTTCCTCCTTCGCACTTCCTCATCGACATGGAAGGTAACCGGTCTTCCACTCTTCATTAGCACAAAAATTCTCCCTCTCCCTTCTCCTCTCTTTGTCTCACTCCTCATCTATGGGACATACATCACATTGCCAGGGATCCGTGGTGAGAGGTTGATTATAGGAGCCTTCCTTCACCAAACTTTCCCCGTCGCCTCCCTTCCCCCTTGGCCACGGTTGGCTGTCAATGTGTCCCGTGGGGCTCTTGACCATCCCTAGGCCAGGTTGTGCTGACTACTGCCCAGAAAAGGTCAGGTCATCGAGGTGGGGGCATCCAAAGTAACCTGCTCCCCGGTTGCTTCTAGCAGACCATGTTTAACCTTAGAAGTCAGGGATTTCCAGCAAGGATACTCAAAAGCCTTCAGAGATTTCAAAGTTACGTTCGGCAAGGAAGTGAGGACTTTGATGGTCCTTTTGTTTATGCTAGCTAGATGTTTAGGGTTCCAAGGAGACTAATGAAGAGGGAGAGAGAGATAAGGTAGCAAGTCTTATCTGCTCCCTACAAGGCAAGGGGACGATCCCATAGAAAGTACAACTTTCCTTCTCGTATCACCACGGGTGAGAGGGAGTCACGAGTTAGAGTCATTAGGTATGGAAGGTGTCTCAATCATATATATCCATAAAAGGCATATCCCCTTTTTTTATCCAACCACTCAACCGTTGACTAGGAAAGGAAACAAAAAATATCCCCCTTTTCTTTCTTTTCCACAAGTCACAAATGCATATCCTTAATGTAAAAGTAAAAAAAAAAAGGATAATTACTTCTTTTCATATACTCATCTTTGATTATCCAAACCTAAAAGCCATTAATAGAGCATAAACGTATATGGAGTATTTTGGATTAAAGGTCATTAATACTTTCTCACCTTGAAATATAGGTTGTTCCTTTTTATCTCTCTTTGATCTATCCTCAAAATGAAATATAAGAACTCATTAATATTATCTCAATTATATTCTATAATTGAGATTTATTAGCATGTCTTTAATATACAAACTTGATATTTTGATAATCTCATTAAAGCTATTACCATTACTTCATGAATCATCCCTTTCCTCTCAATTTCTAGAATCCTCTTATTTCCATTATTTTTTTTCTGGAGTACCAAAAGATAAATTGGAGTATTGTTGTTCGATGTCTTGAACATTGTGTTGTTAATGATGGCTAGATAATTACTCTTTTAATTATCTAAACCACTACATATTTATTTCCTTTTGCTTATTATTCCATGAATAATACAATTAAGGAACTCATTTATCAATTCATGGCTTATATTCAATTTTACCAAAATTGAGGATATAACAAAAACCTAGTGAATTTTCCTTTGCGATAAATCACACATCAATGCACTCATATCTTATCATTTTTTCTTCCAATGTTTTAGAAACCCCAAGAGAAACTTAGAATGAGAAAGATAGAGAGAGAGAGAGAGGAGGATACTAGCAACTCCAAACTATCTTTCAGCACTCAGACTAATATTGTGGAGACAAATTTGTAAAATGAATTTGCTTCAAATGAAGATCTTCACCAACAACATGTGAAATTAAGAGAAAATCTCCATAATGAAATGAATCATTATACCTTAGGATTTCACTATAGAATAGTGTGATCCTCTAGAGGCAACCTTGGTATCTGATCTAGGGCCAACAGAGCCAACTCTCTAACCTTGGAATATGTGCCAATCATTGAAAAAATCAGACAATTATCACTGATAATCAACAACAGATTTTTGCAAATGCACTGCTAGAAAATCAATTTTCAACATGCATCCTGAGGCAACTTCCAAACTGACATATACAAAAAAAGGAGTTTTGATTACAGATCTGGTGGAACTCGAAAGAGAAGTAATTTGGAGGGTCCATATCTACACCAAGAATGACAAGTTAAATCATTGAAACCTCTTCCCAGATAAGTTATAGAATTATAAACCCTAATATGGTTTTATTGCATTAGACAGATCCTCTGGAAGGATTCTCAGGAATTCAGTTAATTTTTTTACATTTTCTACTCCCGAGAACCCTATATATAGTGTCTCAAGGAATGGGATGTATCTTGTTATATTTCCAAATGAAGTCTCTTTGTAGTTTATTTATATTTTTCTTATTTAATGAGTTAAGTGGATGTAACTCAGTTAGTGTGATGGGATTTGGGCAGGAACCACAATATCCAAGACAATACATTCATACAAGTATAGAGAATATCACATCCATCCATTCATCTACTTTTTTAAAGAGACAAATATTGGGTTCCATATAGAGGAAGGTAGGGTTGTGGGGGCAAGGGATAATCCCATATTTCTATTAGGTTATATCTCAATTCTACATTGTTGGATATGTGAGAGTAGGAACATATCTATCTTAGGGATGAGGCAATTAAGAAACCAAGAGTTGGAGTATCTTAGTTTAGGCCCAATATTGTTTAAAATATAATAACGATAGGCAAATGTAACAAGTATACACTTAACATAAATAAAATTTTAAAGGAACAATTCCATGAAGATGAGTGTGTCATCATCAAAATGTATATATGGTTTTAGGTTAACGATGTGAATAGGGTCAATTTTGTTATTTGGTGTGGCACCTTGAAGGATTTAACTCAGGCATTAGGTTGCTAATCTGAAGAGTTGTGGTGATACAGGGTCTCCTTGTATAAACACATTAGAGCTGTTGAAAAAACATGTGATGAACCATTTACAAGGATGCAAAAAGACAAGGAGGGCCCTCATGATTTGATCTAATTTGTTCAAGTTGGACAAAAACCATGAGATGTCATGATTTTCCAATCAAAAGGCCACTTGACATGGTCAAATGCCTTCTTAGAGTTTAGTCTGTGAATTGCTAGCATTTTAGGTTTTTTTGGGTGAAAATTAATAATTTGTTTAAAAGAAAGGACGACATCATGAATTTTACATCCTTAACAAAGGTTGATTGATTGGTAAAACTAGCTTTTTACCTAATTTGGAAGTATTAGTATTGACTATTATCTTAAAGTTGCAATTGATAACACCATATCTTAATTATGTGGTGTGTGTGGTTCATTTGTTATCAAATATAAAAGAATTACCTAGAGATGGAAGGAAGACAAGCAACAAGTTGGGTCACCAATCTTTTTCGTAAAAGGGCAGGGCATGTAACACTTTTTTACCAAGGTGGCACAGTTGTGTCTTAAGTGAAGAAATTAGGAAAGATTGCAGAATTTGTATACTAGAATATCATCTAGGTCAGGAGATTTGTCATGGTTAATGCTTTCTATGGCTTCCCAAATCTCATCCAAGGAAAATGGTAGTTTTAAGGGGGATGGTTCATGTATTTTCCACTGAGAAAATATGTCAATTTGTAAGTCATAGGACAAATTATCATGTGTAGATTTGTATTCATTCTCGAGATTGAAAAAATATCTAGACATATGTAGGAGGATGTCTATTTTATGCAGATTAAGCTAAGAGTTGATGACAAATTTATGTATGGTGGGACTCTGTATGATTTGATTGTCTCAATGTTGGTTCATTGCCTTCTGTCCATATATATTAATTTTAGTATTTTTTTTCTTATGATTAACATCTTTTGAAGAAACTTTGAAGCATGTAACACAACCATTCACGCCGCTGCATAAAAGCTTCATAAGCAAGTCACGAATCGTGAGGCGATTCACTGCCGTCTTTTTGTTCTAATACTCATAGAGTGCTTACCGATTACATTATTCCTCTTCAAGTCCTCTAACATATAACCAATGGAACTTAGTGACATGTCGATACTAATAATTTTGTATTTTGGTGTATAAAAGTATAAGTTATTGCAAAATATTAATATTGATATAAAAATATTAATATTTCAGTTTGTTTCC
This sequence comes from Alisma plantago-aquatica, assembly GCA_963693085.1. Classification (NCBI taxonomy): domain Eukaryota; kingdom Viridiplantae; phylum Streptophyta; class Magnoliopsida; order Alismatales; family Alismataceae; genus Alisma; species Alisma plantago-aquatica. The sequence goes on from OY856411.1 coordinate 762,724,369, forward strand.
TATACTTGTTAAGACAATTTGGCGTGTTAAGATAATTTTACATCATTGTTCTTCATGATAGTATTTGCAATAAAATATTTTATTCTCCTTAATAGTTTGACATCCTAAGCACATTGTCACTGTGTACTCAAGCTAATAGTTTAATATTTTAAATTTAAAGAATTTTAATTATTTCCTTTATTGTAGTATTTTAAAAATCCAAAAATGCTAATAGCTTGATATATTTTACACAAAATTTCAAGTAGGACATCTCTCATGAATGAGTTGGGGCTCCATTTCTGGTCAACGCCCCTCTAAATGAAACATGAAGGTCTTGCAATGGTCGCATGAGGGCTTCCTTCATTATCTATACTACTATAAAAAGTAGATTTTTTCCAACTAATTACAATTATGTTATTTTCCCCACAAACTAAACCTCTCATTCAATGAGATCGCAAGATTTCAAGATACTGCAACCTCCTTGAGTCTCTCTTCCCTTCAATACATCCCTATTAGTCTAGGCTATTACACACTATGTAAAACTAAAATGGGTCAAAAATTTCTTACGTTTTCCCATTTTATTTGCAAATAGTTATAGAAGGAAGATTAACTCTCCATTGTATATGATTAGTCTTAACAACCCATCTCTATCGCTGGTCTAGTCCCTCTACTTATGTTCTCAATTAGTGCAATAGTCAGCCAACTCTTTAGTCAATACTACTACTTAAATCATTGATCATCGTCATGAGTGAAAGTTGTCTTCTTTCTTATTCACCTTCCTTAAATCAATATATCCCTTTCTTCACTCCCCCTATCACCTCATCTAGAACTATTAACATGGCACAAGTAACATATCCAAATCTAGGTTAATAGCTTAACCCTCCTTTTTCCTAGACCCTTTATGGGTTTTATTAGCACTAAGTTCCTCTTCCTAGATCTAGGTTAAATAAGGAATAGATGAAAGCAATTAACATCATAAATACATAAATATCCTTTCATATAGAATGTTAGGGTAAAATGATCAACTACATATAATAATAGGGTTTAATGTACCATTGCACCAATTAATAGTTTTTGCTATAGTTTGAAACTCAAGACTCTTCCTAGGGCTATAGAATGTAAAAAAAATGAGGATTTGTAAAATATTGTATTCTAATTGATTAATTAAGAGACATTAATGCATTAAATGAAGCTTAATACGTAAATAATGAAATAAAAACAAATGTTTTAAAAATGTAAGTTGAGGCTAAAATTGGATTTCTCATATCCTATTTGGCAGACCCACCTAATTTTAGGTCAATTGGACTTCATTTGACAATTTATTTAATTGACCCATCATCCTAAACTTAAATGCACATTGTTATAGTCAATAATTGCATTTATTCACCATAGTCCATTACTTTTTTTCATTCTTTAGTTCCATAATATCTCCTACCCAACCCTTGCAGCCCTAACCCACATGCTTCACGCACAATCATTCTGATTCAGTCCTGGTACATGTGTTGTTTCCCCTCTTCTTCTACTCCTCTTCCTCTCTCTCCTACTTTGCTCATCCCTCTTCTCTCCATCATTTCCTTTCCGTTAACCCTAAACACTCCTTTTGACACGGCCCAAACCCGCTAAATAAGGTTTAGGACCGTCAAGGAGGGATTAGACTAACCATTCACTTTTAGTTACTAACTAACAATCAACATTAACTTTTTTTTTCAATATTTAAAGAAACATTCTAATAATATACCACATCATGTTTAAGTATAACATAAAATATTACAACATATTTCAACTTTTATAAAAGAAAGAGTTCTCGATTAGTATACAACAAGTACAACATATTATAGTCTGCTCTTTTTCTCACTCTCTGATTCCTAGGATCTAGAGGAAGGATAAGAGCTCATATAACTATTATAACTATTTCTCTCGAGACCTCAACTAGTCTACTCTTGATTAAAGCAAGATTTTAACTACTATCAATTTGAACCCTTGCATGTAAAATGTTTTAGTAGATTGTATGAGCTATTGTCTCAGTGCGTAGAAAATCAACAAGAAACCAAGATTATTAAGTTATATGATGTTAATAAAGTTTATAACTCAAAAGCCTACTAGAATGGAAGGTGAAGTATTCAATCATATAACAAGATAGGAAGTACTGATAATTGACTGCATATGTAATCAACTAAATTCATTCATGATTTCATTGACAACCCTTTTGTTGTATGCCCTAGACCCACATGAGGTGTACGAGGACATGTGGAATCATCATAGAAAGCTATGATCTCAATGTATAAGACTTGAAGTAGACCCAGGGAGTCTAAGTATACTAACTAGATACTCAATTTGTAATGGGACTAGCCATGCTTGGCCTCAGCGGCTAATGGCAACATCAGGATTATCTAGATTTCTCCTCTAAACCTGGGTACTCAAGGGGGGAGTCAAAGCACTCTAGCTTAGCTATCTACATTAGAAGTTCCACAAGGGATGACCAACTGATTATAATTCTCTATACCAGACTTAGTGCCACCAGAATCTCTGGTAAGTATTGGGTACTTCACTATTTGAAAGAGTCCTTCCTCACTAAGATTAGACTCTTATACCTCTCCGGTACTCTTTGGCAGCCTCATCTTGGACTCTGCCAATCAATATGCATCTTTTCTCCTTCAAGGTGTAGAACTCCATGATGGATTATATTATGTTCAGGGAATCTAAATTCTAGTGATTCTTTAGTTTTCACACGAAATAAATCATTATTAACTAATTCTTTTCTGAACCCTATACTCAGGGTGCACCAGATTATGGAATTAACTAAATCATTGTCATTGATATATGGTGCACCTTTTGAGTTGGGACTATAAATAGATGCAACCCTAAGACTCATAAGACACTTGGGATATTTTGATATTTATAAAGGGGACATGTACTAACACATCCACATAGACTAGAAAATATTACCTGCAAGGACACAAGATCATATTATAGTATAGGTGAATGGCAAGTGAGGGGTTGATCCATAGGAAGAGAGGGGGAACTAGAGCTTAGTTAGTCTAGCTATGTTCCTTTAGTAAAGATTAGGGTTTTAGGGTTTGATGTTTATTTGGGTTTTATTACACTACGGTTTCAAGCAAGAAAGCAAAGAAGAAAGCAAAACAAGCAAACCCTATTTTAATCTAAACAAGTTTTTTCTAGTTAACAAAGAAAGGCATGCAAGAGCAAGAGACTAAGACTAAGTTACACTAGATAAGCAAGTTAGACAGTAAAGAAATTAAGGAACTAGGTTATCACTAACTAGCAAGAACAAACACTAGCAAGCTTAAAGGAGCCCTAACTACCGTAGCAAGACTACTTTATCAAAAAGAAGACAATTGACTAAGAAGCAATTAAAACGAGTAACTAAGAGACCATAAAATAGCAAGAGAAATTTAATTTTTAGTGCAAGTTATGGAGAGGTGAGCCATTTGGGGATATTACTAGGATTCTAGTTGGGGGAGTATAACATGAAAAACCTACCCATTCATTCTAAATTAACAAACCAAACAACTTGCTAAATGGAATGGAATCACCCTAAACTATTACTCAGTCATGGATGGTATAGGGTGTGTGAAGGGGAACTACGCCCTTAGACACCCTATCCATCCTTATGAGCTAAATGAACTAAGGATTAGGTGAGATTCCAATAGCATTGGACTAGTCTAGGTTTATATGGTGGGAGTCCTTAGTGTAATTAGGATCCAAAGGTAGGAATGGGGTGTGGAGGTGAGGGTGCTTCATATCAAATCACTCACCATCTAGATTTTAGAAAACTCCTAGGCAATTACACTAAAAACTCCCACACTAGCTACTTAGATCTCACACCTAGGAGTAAGAGAAGGGATATATGTGTGGGAAGATGGGGTGCTATCTAGGGATCCATTAGTTAGACGTAGAAGCAAATACCAAAATAGCCTTACATATGGGCTCTTCTCCTACACCTAGGTGGTTTCAAGCATAAAACAACAAGTAATTTATGTTTTCAAGCAAAAACCACAAGTAGAAGGCAATAATCATAAAATGGATATATAGTGTTTACAAGTTATTTTCCCCCAACATGGTATCACGATATCATTTTTATCCCAAACAACCCACCACAAAATGGCTCATAGTAAAAAAGGAACAAAATTAGAGGTAGAATATGAGAAAGTAGCCATGAATCTTATGGAATATTCCTTATCCACCTCCAACAACATGATCACGAACTCCTCCCTTCTTGGTGACAAGAGATCATGGATTAGATGGTGGAAGTGGGCAAAACCCTAGAACACTAGGGTTTTGACGTAGAGGAAGGTGGAAATGAGGTGGGAGCTCAAGGAGTGAGTGAGAAGGACCAAGGAATGGCCATGACGTATCTAAGGGTGGTTAACCTCGGACTACAGCCGCCACCCTTATATATATCCATGGCCAAGAAGTATTAGGTTAAGTAGGGGCATTTTGGGTAGAATATTGTAGGAAAATGTAGGGTTTTGGTGGTAGCACGGTCATGTTGGTCAACATGACTGTGGTGGGTATGAGGGGACATGGTCATGGTAGAGGGAACGACCATTATGGCAAAGTGAAAAAATGTTAGGTATATTTGGAGAAAATGAGGTTGGTAGCATGACCATGGTGTGGGCTAGATAGAATGGTCATGCTGGGTATCACGGACATGGTAGGTGGGGTATGGTCTTAACCCTTCTCTTCAGAACATGTGCTCTGGCTTCTTCCAGCATGTGACCATTTTTCCTGGCACATCTGTGCTATGGTCTTCTTGGCATGGCCATGCTGGTTAGCAAAACCATGTTGTCGAGGTTGCTATAGATTGACAATTTCTTGGATAAACTTGTGATTTTTATGTTTTTAGCACGGCCATTTTGTGTCACCACAATCGTGTTGAGTCCTTTTCTTGCACTTTGAACTTCATTCTTTGAGATCCATAGACACCTTTGCTTTATCTTGATCCTTGGCCTCTTGGTGTAGGTTGGGTGAGCTTTATGACCTTCTTTGGACCCATCCATTGGTAGAGGAATCATAAAACACCTTTCTTCTCCCATGTCTATCCAAGGTGTGGTCCAAGTACCTGAAAAACATGTAAAAGAGTCCATGACTATATTTTATATAAAGCCATTTATTAGGAAAAATAGCTTGCAATATAACATGTATAGATGTGATTGAAATGCAAAAAGGCACAAGATGAAACCCTAAACAGGGCTGCATCACCCCCCAAAACTTAAAACATACTTGTCCTTAAGTATGCTCCAACTTAATCTTTCTTCGGTTTTTTTACAACAAACAAGAATGATAAATGCATTGCAAGAGGTGTTGATTGACTAAATGATCTCAATGATGACAAAATGCATGTGGTTCACATCTTTCCTCTCCTCTTTCACATACCAATCTTGATTAAAGCATTGAGCATACAAACTTTAGGTATAGAACATAGAATGCACAATCAATCTATACGTCTTTCATAAAGCTCTAGGTACACCATTTTGTGATGGTGACAATAAAAATGACTATGATTATTGTTTTACCTTCATGCATTCAATCTCATATGTCAAACCACACTAACTGACCCACATGGTTACCAAAAGGGAAAACTGAGCTAGGTTTAATGTTCCTAGCACAATGGGAATGCAAATATAAGAAAGGGACGTGGTAAGAGGTTGGAGTGCTATTACATAGGAGCAATCATCTTTTATTTGTGTAGATGCTATTACATAGGAGCATCTTTTATTTTATTTTTGCATTTTTTTCCTTTGCCCTTGGTGTAGGTAGGGCACATGGTGACGAGAGTGAAGTGGAGAGATATAGTTATGATCACCTCAAACTTTTGGAGGGTGGTCGAGGCTAATATGTGCACTTTGGCATCCTTTTATGAGGCAGAGAGGTAAGAAAATGATGAAACAAGAGTGAATCAAAGAGGGCTCACTAGCATGGGTTTCAATACAATAAATCCTACATGAAAGTTACTCCAACAACTCCTTCAAATAATGACATACCTCACAAATGAGCAATATGAAAATTACACTTTTATCATGAGATTCCACAAACACTAAGTGTTCATATCTTGCTTAGTTAACAATTCAACCAAAACATTACTCACTCATAAAAGAGGGATTCACATGTAAAAAGTAAAGCATTAAGATCATCTATAAATATACATGAGAAAGTGGCATGCACCTATCAAATATCAATAATTCAATTCATTAAGTAGACATTGAGTCAAAACATACTTTTAGGCAAGAAATTCCAAATTTGGGCAAAATTGGCCAAAATGGTGCCAAATTGCATTCAATCACATCTAAACCTACATTTAGGAAATAGAAAGCATACAACAAGCAAATCCTAGATAAAAGGCACATACCAAAGATCTAAATGAGATGCAACACATGGCATGAAAAGCAATTTTTTTTTACATAAAATGCATGAAATTAAACTACATGGTATGCATTAATGCAAAACAAACACACATAGTATGGATGGAAACGTACAAGAGTTATTTAGATAGTTTGATCATATCGGAAAAAAATTAGAACAAGGAACATGAAGGAAAATGAGGCTAGGGAAGGGCTTGCCACCCTACCACCTCAATTTTTTTGACCATGTTGTCCTCAACATGAAATAGAAGTTTAAGATAGTAGGGCATATGGTATGGAGTCATGGTAGACCAACTTGGCAAGTGAGGGAGAGATCAACATAGCATTAGGTGAGCAGGGCAGGCCACCACGACCATTTTGTGCAAAATGACCATTCTGGACGATCGTTCTATGTAGAACGGCCGTTCTGGATACTTTCCTATATATTTTTCATTGTTTTCAATTTTCCTTTTCAAACATGATCTTAAATTTGGTTATATCCTCTACGCATCATATTTCTTACATTGTATTTTCTCTAACATGATTCACAAACAAGAAAAAACATCAAGTATAGTGTGTGTAGTTCTTAAAAAACAAAAGCATAACAAACAAAGGGCCTCGAGAATAAGAATCTCAATCTGACATCAGTTGCCTCCCGCTAGCACTAAGTTTAGAGCCTTCATCCATGCTTGGTATTTCTTCATCCATCATCCCTCCACAATAATCTTTCTTTCATCATCATCCATGGAAATAATCTCAAAGGCCTTCAAAACATGGTATTCTTCCCAAGGTTCACATTGGGTCTCAATGTCCCTTCTCTCCACTTCTATTTCACCATTTTCATAATTGTCCATGTAGAAGTGGATGAACTAATCATCCAACAAATGTTGTCATTCTTTTATGGTGAAAATGAAAATATCTAACTTCTTGCTCAAGTATGTGTCTTTCGATGTGCTGGCATATACCTTAATCTTCACATCCATTGTGGACAAAAAAGGAATTCCCAAAATGATGTAGGTTTTCCCATCCTTTGAATCCATGTCCAATACAAGAAAATTGACCTGGTATGCGGCTTGTATTTTTGTATCCACCACTACCAGTTGAGCATGTAGCATGCCTATGGGTGTTTTTCCCAATCCATCATCCATAACCAGAATGCAATCATCTTCTTCCATCCTTCCCAATATGGGATTTACAGACATGCTATAAGGTATGATGCTTACTCTTGATCCCAGATCTAGTAGAGCATGCTCAATGAGCTCATAATTTATATATAAAGGTATAAGAGGGAGACCTAGATATCTTCTCTTTTTTAGAGGGGAGGGTATTCCAAAGTGAAACTTATTTGCTCTGTCATCCAAATTTGTTTGGACGTCCTCCCTATTACTTTCTTTTTTTGGATGGTGCAATCATCTTTAAACCAAGAAATGTGGGTTGTGATTCTTTCCCTCCCTTGGTTCACGACCATAAAAAAGTTCTTTATATGACCATGTCTCTCTTAGAAGAAGGGGGCTTCTAAAGCATCATAGCAACATTGACCACTTGCATGAACGTCTTCTACAATAAGTTGTGGACCTTGGGGCAACATGGGAATATTCTTTAACTCATAGGGTGGAGCCCGTGTTGTTACCAATTCTAAGAGGGGTGAGACAACAAGTGTTATCTCCTTCAACAAAGGCGGGACAACAAAGCTTTTATGCCCTTGGCACCTCTAAAAAGGTGGGACGATAGATTCTTCATTTTCAAACAATGACAAAACACTTGGGAATGTATTCCCAATCAAAGGTGGGATAGCAGAAATCATGATCTCAACATAAGGCAAGACTCATGTCATTGTCTTCTCAAACAATGGTGACAGACTTAGTGGCATTTTCTTATAGGAAGATGGTGTATCAAGAACATCAATGCATTTGGCACTCTCAAGCAAAAACAAACCAACATAATTTTTGATGTTGTTAGCATCTCCACAAGATTTTTCCATCAATGATTCTTCATCATGAACCTAACCATTTTCACCTCGTCCTACATGAAATTCTTAGTAGCCTTAGCACCCCATATGATGGACACCAAGCTCACTTGATCACGAGGAGGAGGGGGAGCTTGTGATGATGGTGGTGGTGATGATTATATTTGGTGTGGTGGGTTCGGGTTTTGGAGGATGTAGGTTGGTTGTTGTGTAGGTGGTTGTTGTAGGGGTGGTTGGTTTTGAGGTGGTTGTTGTTGGTATTGAGGTGGAGGTTGTTGGGTTATTGGACGCTGATGGGGGTTGTGGTGTTGGAGGGGCATATGGATTTTGTGGCCCTTGGTACTGTTGTGGCTTGCCCTTGTGGTGGTACATAGGCACCTTGAGGAGTGCCCATAGAACCACTATAATCATTTGGGTTGGTCATGGTTTGGGAAGGGAGTCTTCTCTCCTCACCAAGGGAAGTGAAAGAGAGATCTGTTCTATCCTTTACTCTAGGCTGCTAATTGTTTTCCCATGGGAGGACATATCCTTGTTTACTTCATCTAGTTTCCACGGTATCCCAAGGACTTCTTCTTCGAACCTCAAACTATTTGTTGATCCTTGGTGTTGCCTTGACTTTCATTTTCCCTCTTCTCCTTTCATCCAAGAGAAGTTTGGGTGATTTATCCATTTTGGAGTGTAGGTATTGGGCATGGGGCCTTGGCTGTTCCTATACCCATAAGATTTCAAGGCTTGCACTTCTTCACCAAGGGTTTCCATAGCAAGGGTGGAGTGGCTAGTATAGCTTCCAACTTTATTTTTCATAAAATTCATCATATAAATCAGAATCTTCATCATTTGGGGATTTGTATCATCTCTAGATGGAGCAGGATTAGGAGGAGGGGGTGTCCAATTTTTGTCACAGTGTACACCCATTCTAGAAGCCTGGTGAGATGGATTTTCATCTAGATGCTCAAAGAGAGGCTAATACTCTTCCATGGGCTTAGCCATGAAGGTTCAACAACAAGATGAGTCAACAACAATTTGACCCAATTCAGATAGACTGGTGTAGAAGGATTGAACAAGCTCCAAGATGGGTAATTCATGGTGAGGGAAGTCTCTAAGTAGCTTTTGAAACCTCTTCCACATTTCATGGAATATCTCATTCTCCTTCTGGCTTAAAGAAGTGATATATCTCCTCATTTGTGTCAATTTGGTGATAGGATATAAATTTTTTAGAAACTCTTTCTTGAAGGATACCCAAGTGACTGACTCCACCTTTGACAAGTACCACTTTTTAGCATTTTTCCTTGAGCGAGAAAGGGAACAAGGTCATCCTGATAGAGTCATCATCCGGAATGGGGGTTCATAAGGTGGAACACATATCTAAGAAGGCATCGACATGGTGATATGGTTTCTCATTCTCCAACCCATAGAAGGTGGGTAGCAGCCCAAGGAGGGCTAGTGGAATGGATAATTGTTGACCTAGCCTTTGATCGATTTGGGTGGCAACGGGAGATGTGTAGTTTCCTGGGGTGAATTACTAATGGAGAGGGTAGTTGGATGGTGGTAAATCTAGAGGGATGTGTGTCTCCTCCTCATTTTGTTGCCCATATTTGTCTCCCATTTTAGCCTCTTGATGTTATTTGTGCTGGTGTTTTTTTGGGTGAACTCATTCTACCTATCTTGGAGTCAGCTGAGCCGAGTCGGTAGAGATTGAGTGTCACCCAAGCATGCATAGTTGTCACATGCACAAGGCACAAATAAGAAACTATAGATAAGTTAGAAAACAAGTACACAAAAGTAAAAAAATAATAAAGAACAGAAATGGTGAGGGTAGTATGAAAAGAAAAGCTATACTAACTAGCTAGGCCGAGTGCCACTCTGCCCGTAAACAACACCAGAAAGCTTGGTGCATCTTTTGAGTTGGTACTACACACTACTCAATTGATTTAGGAATAGATGCAACTCTAAAGATCGAAAGACACTTGGGATATTTTGATATTTATAAAGGGGCCATGTACTAATACATCCACAAAGACTGGAAAATATCATCTGCAAGTGCACATGATCATAATATAGTATAGGTGAGTGGAAAGTGAGGGGTTGATCCACAGGGAGAGAGGAGGAACTAGAGATTAGTTAGGCTAGCTATGTTCCCTTAGCAAAGATTAGGGTTTTTAGGGTTTAAGGTTTATTTGGGTTCTATTACATTAGGGTTTAAAGCAAGAAAGAAGAAAATAAGCAAAATAAGTGAAACCCTATTTCAATCCTAACCAAGTTACTTCTAGTTAACAAAGAAAGGCAACTAAGTACACACGAGACTAAGAGTAAGTTATAGTAGCTAATTAAGAAAGTTAGACACTAAAGCAATTAAGGAACTAGGTTATCACCAACTAAAAATGACAAATACTAGCAAGCTTAAAGGATCCCTAACTACCCTAGCAAGACTAAATTATCCAAGACAAGACAATTGACTAAGAAACAATTAAAATAATTAACTATGGGAGCATAAACTAGCAAGAGAAATGAGGGTTTTAATGAACGTTATGGAGAGGTTGGATGTTTGGGGGATATTACTAGGATTCTAGTTGGGGTAGTATAACATGAAAAACCTAACTATTCATTCTAGATTGACAAACAAAACAACTAGCCAAATGGTCAGATGTTATAGGGTGTGTGAAGGGGAACTACACCCTTACACAACCTATCCAACCTTACGAGGATCAATTTAACTAAGGTTTAGGTGAGATTCCAATAGGACTGGACTAGCCTAGGTTTCTAGGGTGGGATTTCTTAGTGTAATTGGGAGCCAAACGTATAAATGGGGAGTGAAGGTGAGGGTGTTTCATCTCATATCACTCACCATCTAGATTTTAGAAAACTCCTAGGTAATTTAACTAAACACTCCTACACTAGCTATTTTGATCTCACACCTAGGAATAAGAGAAGGGATATATGCGTGGGAAGATGGGGTGTTATATAGAGATCCACTAGTTGCACCTATGAAAATGTAAAATAGCCTCAACTATGCCATATTCTCCTAGGCCTAGGTGGTTTCAAGCATAAAAGAATAAGAAATTTATTGGAAAATAATATAGAAGCATAAGGCAATCATCATAAAATGAATATATAGTGATTACACATTATTCCCCCCAACATGGTATTAAAGTAACATTTTTACCCCAAAGAGCCCACAGAAAGGAATTAGCCACTCATGGTACAAAGAATAACAAAAGAAGAGGTGGAAGAAGAGAAATTAGCCATGAATCTTGTGGAATCTTCATTCTCCTTCACTTCCAACAACAAGAGCATGAACTCCTCCCTCATCGGTGGCAAGAGAGCATGGAATGGATGGTGGAAGTGGGCAAAACCTTAGAAAACTAGGGTTTTGAGGTAGATGAAGGTAGAAATGGGGTGGGAGCTTAAGGAGTGAGTGAGAAGGAGCAAGAATGGCCAAGAGGTAGCTAAGGGTGGCTAACCTCATGCTACAACCGCCACCATTGTATATATTGGTGGTGGGGAAGCACTAGGTTAAGTAGGGGCATTTTGGGTAGAATAGTGCAAACAAAATGTAGGATTTTGGAGGTAGAACAACTGTGGTGGGTAGGAGGGAACATAGTTGTGGTATGAGGGAGCGTCAATCTGGTGGAATGCAAAAATGTCAGGTTGATTTGGGGAAAATACAGGATGGTAGCATGACAGTGTTTGGCAGTGCGACCGTGGTGTGGGCTTGGAAGAACAGTCATGTTGGATAGCACAGTAGTGGTTCCGTGGAATGGTCTTGACCATTCTCTCTGACATAGACATTTTGGCTTCAGCCACCATGGCTATTTTGGCTGGCACAACCACGATGGGGTCTTCTTGGCATGGTTGTGTTGGCTAGAAGGGTTGTGCTTTCGAAGTTGTTGTTTGCTCAACCTATGATTTTTGATGATTTCTATAGCTTGGAAATTTATTTGATCAATCTATGATTTTTGATATTTATGGTATGGGTGTTTCTTGTCACTACGTTTGTGTTGGGTCCTTTGCTTGCACTTTGAACTTCATTCTTTGAGATCCATGGCCACCTTTACTTTAGCTCAATTCTTGGCCACTAGGGGTAGGTTGGGGGAGCTTTAGGGTCTTCTTTAGGCCCCTCCCTGGATGGAGGAATCCTAATACACCTTCCTTCTCTCCCCTCCATCCAAGGTGTGGTCCAAGTACCTGAAAGCATGTTAAAAGTGTCCATAAGTGCATTTTATATAAAACCATTTATTAGGGGGAAATAGCTTGCAATCTAACATGTCTAGATGTGATTGAAATGCAAAAAGACACAAGATGAAGCCCTAAAACAAGGTTGCATCACTAGAAAAATAAGCTTAAACTGATAATTGAGTATTCTGAATTAGTCACTAAATTATTGTGATCACTATAATTTATATACTTCTGAGTAGAAACAATTAGCAAACAAGTCTTGAATTCACAATATAATTCATTAATTGTAGAGATTAGGGAACTCCCATGTCTCCACTGCCTCTAATTCTACCCTTAGAACTTACCAATTCTAATGACAAATCATTATAGGGCTAGCATTATCTATAGGACATCTTAAAAAGATTGTACCAACTGGTATTATGTTTGAGATTTATCATTCAATACCAATACAATTCGTATGTGAATCACCACATTACAATATCTTCATGCTATTTGACATTATCTATGACAAATCAAGGTTTAAAGGTGATTTTCCACTCACTGGGATCCAATCTTAGGCCACTGGTCTTGGATCTAGGGTTCGTATATCATGATTTTCTCTACAAATCTTGGATTAGTGATTAAAAATTTGAAATCTACCTTCTATCGATCTATTGATTGACATGTTGTTCCAAAAATGCCCTATTAAAGGAAGAGGATGAAGAGGGAAGGAAGAATATGTCCTCTAATGAGCCTTACAGAAGATATTGAGCTAGGGATAAAGTAGAAAAGAATAAATATATGGCAAAAACTATCTTACTATGACCAGTTCAGAATTAGACCATCAGTTGCCCCTTGTTCTTCATATTCTTCCCAACAGTTGCCCTAGAAATCACATCTATCTTGACTTTTTTGAGCATTTCAAGGTTTTGTTTGTGTGTACAATAAAATACTAATTTAGAAAGACAAATTTTGTTGAATTTAGATATGTATAGATAAAGTTATGATAAGATATTACTAATTAGTTGTCCTAGGTGGCTACGCAGTTCATTTCCGTTGGTTTCTGTGGTTGTTGGTTGGCATGGCCCATCACCCTGCATGGCCATCGATTTGTGTGTCCCGTCTGCATGGCCCTTGACCTACATGGCCCCTTAGAATTTATGGTCATCGGTTTGTGTGGCCCATCAAGCTGATGAAACTACAGACTAAAGCCAGTTTTGCACATGTTTACTAAAGTTGCCATAACTCACTCATTTCAACTCCAATTTGGTTCATTCTATTTTTGTGTTGGATGCATAAATTGAATTCTCTAGAATAATATAGTATTAGTTGGATAAGATTATGAAATGATGATTTATTTTTTAATTTATTCTTCAGGTGTCATTAATTATCTTCCCACATACATATGTGGCTATCTCAATTTCAACTAAAGTTCAGATTTCATGGTATGTTGAAGTCATAACTTTTATTACCAAGGAATAAGCTCAATATATATATCTTAGTTAAAGAACAAAGTAATTCTAGTAATAACATAAGCACAACTAACATTAAGGTTATAATTAACCCTAAAATTATTAGTAAGGAGAGTTATTCGTTGTAACACCTTCTCCTTATCCCTTGTGAATGCAATTAAGAAAACTAACAAGGCGAGAGAGAGGGTGAGGGATCACACTATTTACAGACACATCAATTGGTGCCTACTCTAACGTCTACCCCACTCTTTATTTTCTTCTTCTTCCTCCAGTCTCACTCCTAAACCCCAAGAGCCACCTCTTATCTTCCTCCTTGTTCCCTGGGTATGAAAAACAAAAACCATCACCAACAATAATCATGGTTAGCAATGGTGATGAAGTTCTATAGATATCTTGTGGTTGGTAGTTGCACAACTGCCAATGTTTCCCCTTATCCACTCCATACCAACAAATCCCTAGACACTGCCAACAATGGTTTTTCAACAACCTCTCCACCAAACTTGAATCTCTACAACGTGTCAACAACGTACAACACTTTACCTCTAGATAGTTCTATTCTTCTCTTCCTATTTCCTTCCTATCTTTCTTCCACACATTGTACCATAGCCACCCTATTACCTCTCTTACATTGCACATGCAACTCTTCTTCACATGCAACATATACCTACAACATAACATCACCCTATAGCTGTAGTACCCGACAAATCCTTTAAAAAACACAAGGTTGATTCTAATCTTAACGAAATCCCTACCTTGTCAATAAACACGACCAAGTCACTTCTCCAACTAATCCCCATGACCTATCTTGTTTCTTCCATCCTACATCAGAATTATAAAGCCAACTGATGACCTCTAGCCATGTCTTCTTCAACAATGATCAAGAAAATGAAGATCCAACTCCATGTGTCTAGTCAACGGTCAACCTTGACTGTGGATAGAGAATATTATGAGTCCAATAGAGTAAAGGTATCTTCAACCCAACTTGTTTTAGATCACATGATTTCATTCTTAAGTCTGAAGGTCAGTGAACTACTTCATGCGTTGTTGTTCAGTCATCAAGAATCCAGTCTATTAGATAATTGAAATTGATAGGTTAAGAAATAACTTGTGTATGGACATTCTTATCTAGTAGTTATATTAATAATGATCTTAGACATGATAATGTAATGATATTAAGGGAAGTAGAGACCAAAAAAACCTTTTGATTATGAAATATGATTTGCCTATTATCTTAATGCTTGTTGCATATGAAAGCTAGAAACATATATATGGTATTTTAAGTTACAAAATGGAATATAAGAAGTATGATGGCACAATTATGTATGTTGCCCAATATTGAATCAAGTCGGAAAATAAGGAAAGATACACAAAAAAGTTCTTTTGAAAACATAAGTATGGATGGCTTATAATGGGAATAGCTCTAATGAATATATTATGATATTTTGGAAAGAATTAAAACCCTAGAATAAATATCATAGATACATTGGAAAATCCATAGAGTACTAATATATCACTTAGTTTTCATATGTATACCCCTAGTAAGATAGAAACCTGGAGAGGAACATTTTACATTAATAGAACAACTTTGTGGACAACTTACATTTACAAATATACACTCTGATGGGACATAGTAAAGAATCACATGAATAATTTCCTATGGTAATTGATAACACCCAAATTCATTCAATTTCTATGTGCTTTATTCAACATTAGTACCTTTATTATACATTATATGCCTTTAATTATTTCTTTCTTAGTGTTTTTGTAATTTTTCTTTTTCCTAAATAAATGTGCTTAGTAAACCTATTTTTTGTCTTGCAGACACTACAACACAAATTTGTATGTGTCCATTGAATTATATTCCTATAAAAGTGGTCGTGGTGGTTAAAGAAAATAAACCAAAAATTTTACATTGTTTGGAAAGCATGTAATCTCATTAATATAATTGACTGCAAAGGAAAGTGCAACATATTTAAGTGAAATGTGAATGGACCACATGAAAAATATTTGCAATATGAATCATAATAGTTCCTTGAACTTGTCAATTGTGTACATATTGTCAATAAGTATTTGAAAAGACCCGATCATCATGATTATATATTTACAAAATTGTATCAAAAGTATAAACAAATATTTATTACAATCTCAAATTTACATTAGATTTGCAGAAACTTTGAATATAAGATTACAAGATTTAAGAATGATCCTATCTACTCTTCAATAGGGGACAAATCATGCATGCCTCTTCTAATCCTTATATAACATGTCCATGAGTTTCTAGAGGGAACAAAACCAAACATGGACCCCATGAATGGAAAATAAAGGTTATCTAGGCTGGTACTAAATTGAATTACTAAGCTATTTAAAAATAAAGAGTCATGAGGTCAAATTTAGGTAAGATTTCTTGGTGGACTATGGTAATAGAAAAAAAATCTAATTACCATATTACTTTCAAAAGGGTACAATAATGAAAAGTGGTAACTAGAACCAATAAAGAGATTTCTCAAAACTAATATTAATATTTCAAATTAAACAAATATATTCTCAGAACTAGTATCCAGATACCAAATTATCCAAAATGAAATGATTTATCTATTGATATAGTCAACTAATATTTTGTCTTGGACAGTGGCTTGGTGCCTCATGTTCTCCCCTATGAACAACACTTTTACCTGTTGGGGTAACCAGTACTAGATGATCTCTAATTGTCTACTACTACTAAGTAGGGTTGGGGGATATGACCTGCAGAATTGAAATATTAATATTTTAATTGAACAAATATATTCTCAGAACGAGTATCTAGATACCAAATTATCCAAATTGAAATGATTTATCTATTGGTACAGTCAACTAATATTTTGTCTTGGCCAGTGGCTAGGTGCCTCATGTTCTCCCCTATGAACAACTCTTTTACCTGTTGGGGTAACCAGTACTAGACGACCTCTAATTGTCCACTACTACTAAGTAGGGTTGGGGGATATGACCTGTTGGGGGTAACCAGTACTAGACGATCTCTAATTGTCCACTACTACTAAGTAGGGTTGGGGGATATGACCTACAAAATTGAGAAGCCAAAGGTCATAGCCAATATTTTGAATTTTTGTACCAATATCAAAATCAACCAATATTTCAATTATTCAACTATGTTCAACCACTACTACAGAAACAACGCTCAACGTCGCTTTTAGCGGCGGTGGTTTTTTATTAACATCGACGCTGGTCCCATTAAACGTCGGTTAATAAGGACATCCGACGTCTATATTTGAAGACCAGCCAGACACGGGTATCGCTTTTCATTCAGTGTCAGTTGAAGAAAAGAAACTGACGCCTAAAGTAGCCCGCAAAATCCAATTTTTCGAGCAAAAAAATTGCGCCAAAGTATCAGATACAATGTCGGTGTTTTACCTAATAACTGACATTGAATGAAGATAAAATTTGCACCAAAAGTTCCAATATGGGCGTCAGTTGTCGTAGCATAACCGATGTTATAAGGGTGCGCGCGCCATCCCCGACAAAAAATTAGGGTAAAGGAATGTCCAATTGGACGTCAATTTTATTTAAGAACTGACAAATTTAGTTTTAGGTGCCGGTTTTATTTAAGAACCGACACCTAATTTTAACTTAACAGCACCCGTGTGAGCCCGACTCTTCCCCTTTCTCTGTTTCATTCATTCTCGCGCTACTAGAGTTTGGTCCGGCGATTTCTCTGCTTGCTCCGACCACGTGCTGCTCCACTCAGTTGTTGGTCCTCTGCCCACCTCTAGCGCCGCTTGCCCTCTGCCCCCAGCTCACTGCTCCGGCGGCCTTCTCCTCCTGCTCCGGCGGCCCTCTCTCCCCGCACCGCCGGCCTTCTCTACTGCTCCGGCAGCCTGCTCTGCCCACACCGCCGCCGCTCGCTTCTGCTACTCTCCCCGCCGCCGCCACCAAAGGTACATGCTCTTCTCTTCTTCCTCCACCCTCAAGAAGGTACCCTGCTCCACGACCGTGTGAAATCATAGGTTGGCACGGCCGTGTTGGTAGTACGGCCGTGTTGGCTGATTTTGTGCTATATTGCTCAATTATAATCGGATAGCTACATTTGTGTGTAATGATTATCTTGATGATGAACATGCATCTACATTTGTGTGTATTTGTGGCTGATTTTTTAAAATGTGTGATTTTTTAGATTAAATGACTGCAGAAGACATAATATTAACTCTAGCATAATCTCATGTGTAGGTGATATTAATCTTTGAGATATTAATTTTTGCTCAGACCCAGGTGATATTTTATTTGATTTAAACATGATTGGGCATTATTATGACTAATATTTCCCATAATGAGACAATTTTTACAATACCTTGCTCTTGTTCCAATTGTTGGAAAATTCATATACTCTCAATTAGGAAATATTATTACTCTTCTAAAATTATTCTTATAATGTTGAATTGGGTCAATGAACACCTGCTATTGTGCCTGAATTATGCCATGTATGTTTGTACAAAGTGAATCTTATCGCTCTAATTGTGAATTATTTCATGTTTGAAACTGTTGAATTCTTGATTTATTATTTAATAATGCTCTAATTCTGAGTGATGCAATGTAAGTGAGCAAATACATGTAGTGGATATGTACTCATTAGCCTAGAAACCCATCCAAGATGTACTCATTAGGAGTAAATCTTGGATAGTCCCCGGTTTGGGACTGTTCTTGAACACATAATATCACTTAGGATGTAAGTGTATAATGTGTATTGGGTTTTCAAGAAAATTTCGGCAGCATTTCCCCATTTGTTCTCTAAGTACATATGTACTTGGAGAACAATGGGGAAATGCTGCCGAAATTTTCTTGAAAACCCAATACACATTATACTCTTACTAGTGAGATTAGGTGTTCAAGAATGGGATAGGTGGTACACATTTATTATATATAAGAATGACAACACATGTATTTGTTGGCCTAAAGTTTTAACCATGCAAAAACTCTAATCTGTTAACCCTAGACCCTAATCTTGTTGTAATATATACTTGTTTTCTCTTTGATCATAGAATGGATAGATCATAGATGGCCATTCGCAATCACTGCACCCCAGAGTTTATATCTAGTCTTGACCAGTTTATTAGATTTGCCGAGGAACATAGGAAACAACCTGGAGATAGGTTCTACTGTCCATGTAGGCATTGCGGTAACAACTTGAAAGTCAACACTGGTGACGAAATCAAAAGTCATGTCATGTGCAATGGGATTATACAAGGCTATACAGAATGGCACTGGCATGGAGAGATTTCAAACTCGAAACCAGTGGATGTCGATAGCAGTGCTTGTGTAGAAGAAGAAATTGCCTCTGATGACATAGATGTGAATGAACTAGTTCCAGTAGACATCGTTGATGCGATGCTGGATAGTTGTGGGGTAGAGCACACCGATCCACCTCCCATTTTTAGAAACATTGTGCATGATGCTAAGATATCATTATACATAGGTTGTACTAAGTTTACAGAGCTTAGCGTTGTGTTGAGATTGTATAAGCTGAAAGCTAACAATAGATGGAGCGACAAAAGCTTCACGTCATTGTTGTCTTTGTTGAAAGAAATGCTTCCTGAAGGAAATGAGCTGCCAATCTCAACATACCCGGTAAAGAAATTGTTGTGCCCAATGGGAATGGATGCCAAAAAGATACAAGCATGCCCAAATGATTGTGTATTATTTCAAAAGGACTATGTGGATTTGAAAGATTGTCCAAAATGTGGTGTGTCACGGTATAAATTGACGACTTCGGGAGAGTCCAAAACTGGTTCTCCTGCCAAGGTGATGTGGTATCTACCTATAATATCACAGTTTCAACGCTTGTTTGCCAATCTGATAGATGCGAAGAATTTGAGGTGGCATGCAAATGTTAAGAAAAATAATGATGGAATCCTACGACATGTGTCTGATTCCCCACAGTGGAAGGAGATTGATCTATTGTACCCTGAATTTGGTGAAGAAGTCAGGAATCTAAGACTTGGGCTTTGTACAGATGGGATGAATCCATATGGGACATTGAGCAGCCAACATAGCACTTGGCCAGTCATGCTTGTTATATACAATCTTCCTCCCTGGCTGTGTATGAAAAATAAGTATGTAATGATGTCGTTGTTGATATCAGGCCCTAAACAACCTGGAAATGATATCGATGTTTATCTTGAACCTCTGATTGATGACTTAAAGAAACTCTAGGGTGAAGGTGTGATGACCTATGATGCTTCACGAAGAGAGACATTTCGTTTGCATGCTATGATGTTTTGCACTATTAATGACTTTCCAGCATATGGGAATTTGTCTGGATATAGTGTAAAAGGAGCTAAAGCATGTCCTATATGTGAAGAGAACACTGATTCAACAAGACTAAAACATGGCGGTAAGACTGTATATCTCGGTCATCGAAGGTTTCTTACAAAATTCCATCCGTATCGTAGGAAGTGCAAAGCATTCAATGGATTGAATGAGGAACGGAGTGCACCTAAACCTATACCAGGGGAGGTTGTTTATGAAAGAGTAAAATACTTTGTCAATGAATTTGGTAAGAGATCACAATGTACTATGGCCACACAGAGTGACAAATCTTTATTCAAGAAGAAGTCAATATTTTGGGATCTTCCTTATTGGAGTTCTTTGACAGTCAGACATTGTATCGATGTCATGGACGTTGAGAAAAATGTCTGTGATAGTGTCATTGGTACTTTGTTCAATATACCAGGTAAGACTAAAGATGGGCTAAAATCCAGACTGGACCTATGTGAAATGAGAATAAGGTTAGAATTAACAGAATTATGTGAAATGGGAAATCAGAGAACATACTTACCTCCCGCTTGTTACACATTGTCTAGAAAGGAGAAGAAAGCCTTTTGTGAATGTTTGGTAAATGTTAAGGTGCCACAGGGTTACTCATCCAACATCCGTAGATTGGTATCAATGAAAGATCTGAAGTTGATAGGTCTTAAATCTCATGATTGTCACACTCTAATGCAACAAATATTGCCAGTGGCAATTTGATCTATATTGCCGAAGCATGTAAGGTTTGTAATCACCAGACTTTGTTTCTTTTTCAACAGTCTGTGCAGCAAAGTTATTGACCCTGATACTCTTGATAATTTGTAAAGAGAAGTGGTTGTTACCCTATGTCAGCTTGAGATATATTTTCCTCTGTCGTTCTTTGATATCATGGTACATCTTGTTGTCCACTTGACTAGGGAAGTGAAAATGTTGGGACCAGTTTTCTTGCATTGGATGTATCCCTTTGAACGATACATGAGCATTTTTAAAAGTGATGTTCGAAACCGTTATTGGCCTGAAGGGAGTATTATTGAGGGTTATGTGGCGAGAGCGGTTATGGATTTTTGCAATGACTTTCTCAGTGATAATGACACTCCTGGTAATGACAAGAATGTTGAGGACCAATTTGGCAAAGGAATTCTGGGATCACGGGTGAAACTAATCAGCCGTGAGAAGTTGGAACAAGGTCACTTATATATTTTACACAACATGGACGAAGTGAGTGTTTATATCGAGGAACATACCAATTTCATCAAGAGACAATATCCTTGAGCCAATACAATGTGGCTTGCTAGAGAGCATAACAAGACATTTATTAAGTGGTTCGAAGAGAAAGTCTTACATCAACTATCTCAAACACCAGATGATATTACTGAAACTATCAAATGCCTCGCCTTTAAACCAAAATTGACTGTTATGTCTTATGAAGGGTATGACATTAATGGATTCACATATTATACAAAGCGCCAAGATCATAAGAGTGTCGTCCAAAACAGTAGGGTCAC
This sequence comes from Alisma plantago-aquatica, assembly GCA_963693085.1. Lineage (NCBI taxonomy): Eukaryota > Viridiplantae > Streptophyta > Magnoliopsida > Alismatales > Alismataceae > Alisma > Alisma plantago-aquatica. The sequence goes on from OY856411.1 coordinate 762,746,102, forward strand.
CCTTCAAGCGTTGACTATGTTTTTTGCAAGTGCAAAGGATAAGAGTCCACGTGAAGCTAAAATGTCATATTACGGTGTCATTGAAGACATATGGGAGTTTGACTACATAGATTTTAGAATTCCGCTCTTCAAATGTAATTGGGTTGATAACACCAAAGGAGTTATAGTGGATGAATTGGGTTTCACTTTAGTGAAATTTGAAAAGATTGGCGAGAAGGGTGAACCATTCGTATTGGCATCACAGACGAAACAAGTATTTTATATCGATGATCCTACAAATGATAAATGGTCGGTTGTTCTTCATGGTAAAAGACAGTTCATTGAAGATCCTATATATGAAGAAGAGTACTATGATAAGTATGATGACTCCAGTCCATTCTCAGTTGGGTTGCCAACACCAACAAATATTGAAGCTAATGATGACTTGTATGTGCACGAAGATCACAATGAAGGATTGTTAATTGATAAAAAATCACAATATTAGAGGCATGTTTATATTGTTTTATATGTTTTATTTTTCTAAATGTGAACTTTACAATGTTAATTACTTTACAATGTGAATGTGAACTTTACAATGTGAATTTTACAATGTGAATTACTTTACAATGTGAATGTGAACTTTACAATGTGAGCTTTACAATATGAATTACTTTACAATGTGAACTTTACAATGTGAATGTGAACTTTCAGATGGCTGAGCATTCTCCTGATGATCGTGCTGATGATTACCGTGAGGGTGAGGACATCAATGTGCCGCCTCACAATGTAAGTTTTAAAAATATATATCATATATTTATATCTATATGTCCATTTCTAGCTATATCATGTAAGTGTGTTTATTTTGTCAAAATTTTAGGTTGACGATGCAAATGTACCCTCTGAAGCACTTGAGGCACTTGATGAGCAGCACCAAAAAGTTGACAAGAGAAGGGGCATCACTATGATGAAGAAGTTAATAGCGCAAAGGGGCAATGGACCCAAACTTGTTGTGGATTTTGATAATGCAGGAAATGCACTTGGAGTGAAACACAATTCATTTGTTTCATATCTTGGGTATGTTACTCGTAGCCATTGTGATTGTAAGATAGATTCTTGGCATAAAATTCCTAAGGATAAGAAAGACGTAATATGGAAGGATTTATGCGTGAGTTATTATTAATTTACAATTCTATTTGTTAGATTACTAATTTTTTGGATACTAGTTAATAGCAATTCTATTTTGCAGAGTATATTTGAATTGGATGAAAAGCTGCATCGTAAATGTATGATGCAACACTGTGGGAGAGTCCTAAGGAACTATAGGACAAATCTCACCTGAGAATACATAAAAGAAGGTGACAAGAGGAAGAAGAAAGCCACAGAACAGTGGAACTTCCTGGACCAAGAAGAATGGGACACATTTGTTGCTTCTAGACAAACTGATGAATTCAAGGTATTAGGCGTCACCCCCAATTTAATTAATATACATTGTATTCACCTATTCAAGATTAACATTTCATGTTACTAACCAAATCATTAATTTGCATACTAACTAGGCCCTCAGTGAGGCGCAAAAAGCAAGGTGTGCACTGAATGTGCATGACCACACAATGGGCCCAAAGGGGTATGCAGGCATTCCCCAAAGACTACAGTCTGAGGCTAATGCTCAGTCTGCTGCTACTCAGGAGTCCTCTACTATAGGTAGTACACCTCTGCCTCACCATGATGTCTGGATAGTTGGGAGGCAAAATAAGAAGGGATAAATAAGGAAGCCCACAACTGTTGAGGCGGATGTAAAAATGGTAAAATACAACTCTTACAACAATCGTTCGAATATTAATTATTTGTGGTGTTTACTTAATTACAAATTTTTGTTTTGGCGATTAGCGGGAGCTGCATGAGCTGAAGAAACAAGGAAAGTTCATCCCTGAGGGCACAAGGGATGAATTGACAGTTGCTCTGGGTAACCCAGAGCATCCTGGACGTGTTAGGGCTGCAGGCGCTAGTGTGGGCTTCAAAGCGTTCTTTGGGCCATCCCAGCGCAAACATGTCCCAAAAGTGGGACTTTCACAAGAAGAGGTAACCTATTCTTTCTTTATAATGTTACTATAAAAGAGAATTCAATAATCAGAAGCTAACATTTCTTTTATCCATGTATAGGTAGATAAGCTAGTTGATAGGAAACTCAAAGAAGCACTTAGCAAGTGGCATGCATCTCAGACTGCCACTCAGCAGACAGTACCTATGGCATCCCGCTCTACTCCTACTATACAGGTTGGGAGTAATCCTGTAGACCCACCACCTAGCACATCCAATGTAAGTATTTTTATGACATAATAACTAGTATTTTCAAGATGATATGTTTTCAAGATGATATGTATATATGTATATAACATTCTTTACACAAAAATTTGTAGGGGTTGAAGCCATGCCGTCTAATAAGTAAAGAATTTGTCATTGCAGAGGCATCGGCTTACCCATCCCTACCAGGGGAAATGTTTCATGGGTCTCCATTACCATCTGGTTGGGTTCGTGTGAGCCCGCTACGTATATTCCCCAACTGGATAGATCCTCCATTGCCATATGCCCACCCATATTGTGAAACGCTTGGTGAGGCAGAAGGTGGAGTGATATTGTGGCCAAAAGGGGCTCTCCTCTATACTGAAATTATATGGTAAATTTACATTACGTTAAATTGTTAGTGTGTGTATATGATGTTAGTTGATATGAAATTATATATATATATATATATATATACAGGTTAAAAAGAAGACACCCACAACATCTAGGACTCCACCTCCACCTCCTAAATTACCAAGTTGGGTTCCATAGGACCTACCTATCCCGTTAGGTCCTGATTGTAGGGGTATGGCAATATGGTTAGGCGAACATGATATAAATTTCCCTATAACTGTTTCTATAGATGTGGATGTTGCAGGTCAATCATACGAAAGCAACCTATTTATACAAGATATTTTGGAGTTGTTTTGATATGATTGGCTAAATACATCTTTGATAGAGCTATGGATAAGGTGAGATCTTCTTTATACATCCATATACCTTGTGTAGGATATGGTGATCTGGTTTCTTATTTATTAATGCATACATAATACATGTTTTGTATCTACTTAGACAAGATATGTGCAGATTTTTCATTCGAACATGTAGGATTTTTGATTCCATCTTTGATTAGTCTAGTAGCTAAAGACCCTCCGTCAGTTCAACAATACTACTGTGATGCTTTTAGAATTTTTGCTCAAAATAAGAAGACGTTGATAATAGCGCCATTCAATGTGGAGTAAGTTTACTTTGCTTATAATTTGGAATTAAGAAAATTACATTTTTATTGTGGATTTTGAGTTATTAATTTTTAATTTTTTTACCTCTAGTGGTATGCATTGGGAGTTACTAGTTATTGTCCCCGAGACGTTCACTATCTATTATCTAGATCCTAAGGGGACTAAATTGAATTCAAGATATGGACACAAAATGAAAATGGCATTATTCTGGTGAGAAATATCTCATTTTCATATCCGTTAACATATGTTATTACATTACTATTTAATTATGCAATGTACTGTGTTACATTAACATGTAGGGGTTTAGATGAGTTCAAAAAGGCCGGAGGAAAGGTCCCCAAGAAAAAGAACCAGCAAATAATTTGGACAAACGTGGAAGTAAGTTCTCGACTGCAATGTATATATTATTTATGTGAACAATGCTTAATTAGTTGTATTTTTAATATTTTGTATGTTTCAATTTATAGTGTGCCACACAAGACAATGGATGGGCATGTGCATACTATGTGATGCGATTTATGCACATGATTATCAAATATGTCACAGTGGATATCGATAACATTCCTGAGGTATTATATATAGTCTCATTAGATAATATGAAATATATCACTCTTATTTATAGCTCATTAATTATATATATACATCATTCTCTTTGCAGGTGTTTAAAACTGACCACACTATAGGAAAGGCCTTACCAGATGTACATGCTCCCTATACGACGGGAGAATTAAATGAAGTAAGAGAAGAATGGGCAACAACCATACAAGTAGTGGGGGTTTTAACATATAATTGGGATGTTGATAGAAAATAATGACTAAAGAATGATATTTTGTAAATGAATTTCTGAATTATAATATGTGTGAATGTTTCTACATGTCTGAATGTT